>ML663008.1:28137883-28277819 GCA_007570785.1 Antilocapra americana | reverse complement strand
AGTCCTCTTTCCTCTTCCTAAACTGTCTCTTAGTCCTCTTTCCTCTTTCTAAACTGTCTCTTTGTCCTCTTTCCTCTTTCCCCTAAGAACTGAAGTAGGTTACTAGAATAAACAGTCTCAAGCTTTAGCCCTTCCCTCTAGCTTCTACATAGTTGTACCTGATAAGAGAAATGTAACCTTTCTACTTAGGTTGATGTACTTATCATAATTGAATGAAGTATACTGAAGACATTCAAATGGTAAACATACTATTGTTAAATCTAATTACATAAAAATCTGACTTCTGTAAGGGGAATGTTTCATGATAGATTGGGGAATGAGCTCAATGATAAGGTTGCTATGGAAGGTAGAAAACAAAAAATTGTATAGAATGATAGGTGATGTAATGATGTAATGGGGATGTCTTTTGGCTATAAAACTGTAAATCAACAATAATAAACTGAGAGACTGCTCCATCACCACACATCAACTCAGCTCAGTTCTTCCGCCGACGCCACTCATCCCTCAAGACCCCCGGACCCCGCTGGGGCTGGACCCCGGCAGGTAGCCACAGCAATTAGACAAGAAAAAGGAATAAAAGGGATCCAAACTGGAAAGAAGTAATTAAAATCATCACTGTTTGCAGATCACATGATGCCAGAACACAGAAAATCTTCAAGATGCCACCACAAAACTATCAGCACTAACAACTTAATTCAGTAAAGTTGCAGGGTACAAAATTAAGATACAGAAATCTGTTGTATTTCTATATACCAACAACTATCAGAAAGAGAACTTAAGAAAACATTCCCATTAACTAAACCTTTTGTCACTAGTATGAACAGTTTGATTACGGTACTGATATCTTCCACGTGTTCTAGAACATATCCTTACTTTCCTTCACTAAGAAAGAGAACAATAGGTTAAATAAATGAACATTCAGCCTGGAAATGGAGAAAACAAGCTTTATTATAATGATTTGAGATTTTGTGCATGGTAAAGATATACACATGAATCTTGTTTCTCCTGTGTTTCAAGACAGAATTAATTTAAAGATTTATTATAGACTAAAGCATCCAAAATACTGTGGTACGTATGTAGCTACGAACATACAAACACTTTGATGCACAGCGTTTATTCTCTTCTTTAAATAGGCAGTCAGCATTTTGATTCATAAAAGAACAATGATGAGAATATATCAGTACCAATGCCAAAGAGCGCAAGATTTAGTGTTCTATACACAAAATACATGAAACAGACCTATAAAGATGGAATGTACAAAATTTTAAAAGAAAAAAAAAAAGGAAACAAAAATCCCTCATACTCATACATAGGATTGAAAGGCTAAGAATTGAAAATGATATAAAGAATTCTAAGAATATACTCTTTTGATGACCGAACATTCCCATGTCATAAAGCAAAAACATTTTAAGGCTGTGTTGCTTTCAAAAGTTACTGGAAGTGCTGTACATTCATTGGAACAACATAGCCAATTTATTCATCTATCTTAGAATATTAATAGCTTCCATACATTCTCCACAAACAGACTATACAATCACTGCCACACAATTCATCTTCAGAAAGTTTAAGATTAACATCATGATTTGTAGCTTACTGTCATTTAAAACAAAAAGTTATTTATTTATACCAAACAAATCTTTAATGGGCACTTAGTTTCCTTTATGGCAATACTAGATTCCTAGTTATCAAAAATATTAAAATAATTGTAAGTTTAAAACCCTGTAACATTTACAGAATGCAACAATATCACGGCTTTCAATTTTGAGCAAAATTAAACCATGTTTGCAGCAAATACCATCAATTTTATCTTACCTGGAAATGTCTTACTTTTAAATTATTAAACTAAAAATATTCCTCCCTTTTTCAGAAGCTGGTGAATAAGGAGGATACCGTACAGTTCAAATGTACATAAAGATTTTTTCCATCTGAAGTAACCTGCAGATTACCTGATGTTTATTTGCTACTTCCTCCAATTAACTTAGGTGTTACCAAAGCATCTATGTGAACCCTTTAGTGTTGAGGATCCACAGACACTCGCTAGCATACTGCTATTCCAGTTAACTCCCTTAGTACATACCCTGTATATTTAGTAGTAGAAGTGAGTGTATTCTAGTTGCATGGACCTGTTCATATTTATTTGTCTCAAATCTAGTCAAAGAGTAAATTAAAAGAAGATAACCTGGGGACTTTAATTACTGGAGACTAAAGTTTGATCAAGATACTAAGAACCATTTAAAAAAAAAATGGCTAAGCGTCATAAAGGCTTTTTAATTTATGTGTTTTTAGGTGGTCAAGTGACTCCACCCACCTCCCCATGTCCAGCAGGGGAGGTCTGTATCGGAGATACAGTTACTAATATCTGTAACTGGGGAGGGAGAGCACTGTCACGACCATTGCTTTCTAACAGGCAACATTTTGCCGTAAGTGCCCAGGGGAAATCTGAATGGGTAGTTTTTCAGTGCTACTTATCATGAATGTATGACAGGTTCTGTACACTTGACAAACAGAAATCAAACAATAATGGTAGAACAGAAACAAAAAGTCACTTATTTTAATATCCTTCTCAGTTTACTAGAAACCATTTAGAATGTGACAAAACTCCATTTAAATCTTGTCTATTCATCTTATCAGCAGCACTTTTCCCCCTAAAATATGCTTACCAAGAAATACAGTAAATGCACATATGTATCCAAATTTGAAGTGCTATTTATACTTTAACAGATGTGATTATACATATTTTGGGGAAAATATAGTGTTTCCTGGAGTGCCCATAGCATGTGTTTTAGTAACAGGTAGTGGAACAGGTCTGAATCAAAGTCTCTCTTCTTTTATTCCAGTTTCATTCCAATATTGACATGTACAAAAATTAGCTTTGTGTTCATTCTATTAAGATAGCCAGTCTAATATGTTATGATGGCTGGTTAATTTCTAAATTCACAAGTATAATTTGAATGTGCAAAAAACCCCTTTAAGGAAACTAGCCTTAAGATCCATGGCCTATGACAGAATCGACAGAGGAAGCTATTTTCACGGGTGAAAATAAACTGAAATTAATTTAACCGATTTAAAAACTTTCCTTTTAAACATTCCAGGAATTACCAAGTCTACTTACCTTTTATGTAGAATGCTAGTTAGTGGTAAAATGACATTCCTGCCCTAGAGTGTAAGCTTCAAAGGGGCAGGGGCTTCTGTTTGTTTTATCCACGACTTTATCCTCAGTGCCTTGCATAGCCTCTGGCACCCAGGAAGTGCTCATTAAACATCAGTGTTTAAATTCAAAGACTCACTTCACCACGGACAGTAGGAAAAAAGAAACATCACATCCACATCATTATACATGTGGGAAATGTTTTTTCTTATAGTCCAGTTTTAAGGTGCTTTCAGTGAAAAAGGTCCCCAAGCCATTACTGAAAATGCCAAACACGACATCCTATTTGGTAGAACTGAGTAGAAAATCAAACAGTGGAAATAAACCACATCTTATTCTACAGAATCAGACTAAATTCTTACTATTTCTCAAAATGTGTTTATGCTTAAATGTAACTCAAGTTCAACTTTGTTTCTTTCGACCTGTCTTTGTTTTTGAAAGCACAGAAGGCCATTCATTTTCTGACTACAAGTCAGCTGATACCTGCATTCCTGGAAAATGGCAAAAATGAAATCTGCTTTAGGGCTTGCTCTATGAGGACGGCTTTAAAGGGTGTGGTTGAGGAAGGTGCTGAAGCTGCTTCCGTCTTTCAGAGTGCTGCCTATTTCAATACACCAAAGGTTCAGCTAAATATATATATATGATACATTCTACCTTACCCTAATCATGTATACATAGTCCTTTAATGCCTCTACTAGTCATTAGACAATGATAAATAACCGTAACATGCCCTTACCTGTAATGCTCTCACGATAACACAACTTTGGTAACACTTGCTTTTTAAGGGGAAACCGCTGATCAATCACATGCCTTTGGTTGACACCATCAGTCCTCCAAAGGGCTGCTTATGGCTCTCTGTCCTAGGATACTGGTGTCCTACTACACGTGCTGACATTTTGCAGGAGGTAACGCTTTCGCATTCACGAAGTGGAAGAGGAGAGACCCACGCGAGAACGTGGCACCGAAAGCGTGACTGCCTTTTTCCTTGATTACATTCCAGTGCATTAACCTGGAGTTAACGGGCCGCTGGTTTACCAAAAGGTAGCATTACTATCGCAAAAGGCCTTTCAAAGTATCAGGAATTTCAGGTTTCCCTGAAAATGAGCTTTGTGTTCAGATACAAGGTGAGCAGGAGAGAGGTGGAAAGAACACATGAAGAAGGTCTTTGATCAAACTCAGAAAGGATGGGAGATTTGCATTGATTTTTTAAGTGCTAACCTCAAGAGGCTTGCTAATCCCAGGTGGGAGGATTTTGTAAGACAGCTTTCGTTTTTTTCCCAAAGTAATGTTATATGTAGTTATGGATAAACAAAAAATGTCACAAGAGTAACATCTACTGTAAAAGTGAGGTTAGAAGATCCCCTGGGTCTTGTGACCGAGGTTAAATAAAGTATATAACTATAACAGATTTTGTTTTCATCTTGTTTTTGGAAGCTCTGCACAAAAGCTATCACTCACAGGATTAACAAATGCCTTTAAATATTCTAGTTGTTTTTTTAATGTTTGATTTGCAAAATTAGTTAAACTACATAAATCCCTGTCCTATATGCCATAGTTCACAGGTGTAAAACTTTGCAGTTTTTATGGATCAGTAGAAGAGATTTCTTTTTTTTTTTTAACTCTAAACGTGGATTATGGAAATCAGATATGCAGTTTCTAAGGAAATTGTTACATTCAGAAATAACCTTGGAAAGTTCACCATTGATTCCTTCTAGCAAGAAAAGTCTAGCATCATCTGGTCCTGCATCAGGAAATCCATTCCAGTTTATGGTGCGAGCTCTTTGTGAGGGGGTGTCCCGTCACCCACTCTTACTGCAAGTACCGGTAGACCTTGAAACAGTGGTTTCCAGAGTCTGCAACCACCACATGGCCGTCTGAAGTTAGGGCCAGGCCCTGGGGGCCATAGAGGGGATCTGCAGACGTGTTAATGTAGGACAAAAACGACCCACTTCCATCAAAAACCTGTAAACACAAAATCAGAGTGTGACAGGAGAAGTGAAGAGTAACAGCAAGAAGCAGGGCTCAGGAACCCCTGAGGCTGATGTTTTTCACACAGAAGCAGCTGTGTAACCGCAGGTCTGCTCACATCGCAGTCACCGACAGCCCCTGCCTCCCTCATCGTGCTCGCTCTGCCCTCACTCTCTTTGCCCCACGCAGCCCCGGCCAGAGGACCTCACTCACAGGCTCACAGAGGTCCCATGTGAGGGGACGGCTCTGGATGGGGCCTGAAGAACAAACCACTCTTACTTCTCAGTCTGAGCTTTCAATTCTCCCCCTTCCAGCCTCACCGTCTTCTTTTATTCCCAATCACAGAAGAGAAAAATTGGCAACTAGACCACAGAAGAATGTCCTGAGTCAACATGCAACAAGAAAATGGAGATGATTTTTTCATTTTCAGAAGAGTAAGTTCTACCAAGTCAATGGTTCAACACGTACATTTGGACAGAAAGTGGTCTTTTTTGGTCAGTAAGCTTCTGCTATGATGAAATAAAAAGAACTCTTTTCCTTCCCAGGCCCAGGCTGGTTTTTTTTTGGCCATTCTGTTTGGCTTACTGGGTGTTTCAAAAGGCAGGTGTGATGAGGGTCACAGTACAAACAGCTGAGCATCTGTGGTCCTATACTATACTGCACTGCCTTCCGACTGTAGCTCCCTGTCTGCTTCTGGCTTCCCATCAGATACAGAGCGCCTTTTTCAAATGTGGATGTCCACTGGGGTAATTAAGCAAGATAAATACCCTGGAGAAATTAAAGTATGCAGTGTTACATTTAAAGTCTTGACCCTTTTCCTGAGAAGAGGATATCCATCATCAGAGTCAACTGCTGAACACTGCTGTTCTCAGAGTGACTTGGGAGTGCTCCTTGATTTACCCAGAGCACCCTGGGTTGACTTGTTTCTATTCCACCTTCCTTAGTTTGGCACTTCTGGTTAGATTATTTACAGCCTAACTACCTAACCAATGAACAAATGGAAAACATTCCAGTTTGGGGGACTTCACTTTCAACAAACAGCGATCACTCTAAACAAATAAACCCATCTACCTGGATCCTGCTGTTCCCCCAGTCGGCTACGATGATGTTTCCATTTGAATCCACCGCTACGCCTGTGGGAGCATTAAACTGCCCGTTTCCTTCTCCATTCGAGCCAAACTTCAACAGGAATTCGCCTTCCTGATTAAACACCTGTATGAAATATTTTTAAATTATTTTAAACTAAAATAGTTAAGCAAACATTCTGGTTTTTAAAAAATATCTGAGCAGGTTATTTAAGACATTCTTCAAAATGGGGGCAGTTTACAAACTAGACCCCACAAATCACTTGTGGTTCCCCAATTTACTGTCTAAATCTGATTTACTATTTGTTAAACCACTTCTTTTTCTAGTTTATATCCGGTTGTATTACTATATGAAAAATACTTCTCTTATAAATTAACAAAAATATACAAGTATAAGGTAGTATGAGTAAGTAGAGATGTAATCTCCAAACACATTATTCTTTTTGCATTTAAATAAGAATCTAATTTCAAGAATAGGCATTGTATTTCTAACAGGATGGACAATTGCTCAAAGCTGAATCAGAAAGTAAGAGCTTTTTGTTAGGCTAGATATTCAGAATCTACTACCCTTTTACTAAGTCAACATAACAAGAAATGTGGCTGGACCACACATTAATAGCAAGGAAAATCCAAGTGAGTATGTGTGTGTGTGATGGCAGCAACTGAGGAATAAGAAAATGGCTTTTAAAAATAGATTTTCTCAGAATATTTTAGTTAGAATAGATAGCCATAAGGCTTTGATGAATACACCCCAAGAGAGAAGGATGATGATGGAAGAGGGAGCTAAACAAAACTGCAGAATTCTCAAATTCTCTAATATCTGATACGGCCAAGCACTGGACTATTGTGGTTAATTAAATATTCTTATTAATAGAGTGTTACAGTATATGTACCAACTGTAGATTACTCAGATTACTAACATTGAGAGAATTAACATTTTAATATGTGTTTAATGATAAGACTAGTAAGCATAATTTTATCTTGAAGATTCTGGTGATAATGGTTTCGAAACACATTCAGGATATTCTCTCATGCCTTTATTATCATGCAACACATGTAGAAAAACTCACTGACAAATCAAAAAGTGTTACATGCAAGGCACCCATGAGAGTGAGGTTCCCAAAGCGAGGATCTGAGAGAGGTCACTAAGCCTGGGCACAGATCTAAGCTGAAGGTGCTTTCAGAACCTTTTAGAGATTCTCTTACTGCCATCTCTGTGATCACAAAAGAATAAAACGATGCTATTTCTTTTAGTTTCTTATGATGGGAAAGTGAGATGCTTCCAGCTCTAAAGCGTAAACTTTCTTTAAGGTAAAATAAAAAAGTCGTGACCACTTTCTGAATTACATGCTTGCCAAGTAAATAAGCTACCTCTTTGGTTCTTTGAAGAGACAGAAATCAACTTTTACTAAGATGTCGTGTCTTTAAAACCTTTTCTGATTCTTTTTATCTCCTTCACATAATTTGGGGATTAACATGTACATACCACTATATATAAAACAGATAATCAACAAGGATTTAGCTACTCAATATTCTGTAATAAATTAAATGGGAAAAGAATATGAAAAAGATGTACATGTATAAAAGACGTATGTATATGTATAAATGAATAACTTTGCTGTACACCTGACACTCATCCAATGTTGTAAATCACAATGTCGTTGTGGTTCAGTCGCTAAGTCATGTCTGACTCTTTGTGACCTCATGGACTATAGCCCACTGGGCTCCTCTGTCCGTGGGATTTCCCAGGCAAGATTACTGCAGTGGGATCTCCTTTTTCAGGGGATCTTCCTGACCCAGGGATCAAGCCTGTGTCTTTGGCTGGGCAGGGGGATTCTTTACCATTGGGTCCTATACTCCAATACATAATAAAAATAAAAAAAAAAAAAGCTATAAAAATAGTCATTTTGTTTGCTTGTCTCTCTGAGTCAGTATATTTTCCTTGATATAATTAGAACAGCTTACATGCTTCTGCTCCATTCTGAAATTATGAAGAAGGCTAATTTAATCTTGTTTTGCAATGAGGAAAATGTATATAGTGAAGGTAGCTAAAGAACTATTAGCCCCCTTGTTACCCCTGACCTACAGTTCAGGTTTTTATGTTTACCAACAGAGAAGTGACTCGAATCAAGAATTCTTGTTAACTGCCCATGTTATACAAAGAAGAAAAGCCCAACTATTCCGTAAAAGCTACATGGCAACATTTGTCAAAGAGAAGAGAAAAATCAAAATGACTGGGTTTTTTCCCTTTAAATGAGAGAAAAATTGAGTTTAAATAACTTAACTACCTCTACAGTACTGAAAGCCTGAAATGTTTTCACAATCTTAATGACTTTAAATTTTGCATATATTCTATTTTTCCCACCTATGTATATGTACATAGGTTAAAATGTCATTTAACTATTTATAACTTATTCAGATGAAAGCATACTAAGAGGCAGAAGTATGAGCTGAAATCATTTTTATAGTTTTCTTTTTTGATAAATTTTTACTGTAAGTTTTTATAATTTTGATGATAGTCCTTTTCTGATTTCAAAATTCTGTTCACCTCAATACCACCTCCACTTGGAAGTCTTCCCTGATAGTCTTAATTATGGAAATCTCTTTTTTTCTGGATATTTAGAGAACTTTGTGTGTGCCTATTCTTTTTGGGTTTTTTGGCCATGCATCTTTTTTGGCCATTCAATCCCGACCAGGGATTGAACTCATGCCCCCTGCACTGGAAGCAGAGTCTTAACCACTGGACCACCAGGGGAGTTCCTATATGTACCTATTCTTAAAAAAGGCATCCGTTGCTCTCTGCCTTGCATTTTGGCTACTTACATATGTTTTCTTTCCTCCTACAGTGTTAGTCAGGACTGGTAAATAGGAATCCTCCCAACACCAAGGCCAGCTGGCTCACATGGCTGCCTCGGGCAAAGGGGAAGGAAAGGCTCTGAGGCCACGCTGTGCTAAGCAGAAAAGGGCAGCCTGGGCAACGTCACGTCTTCTGCCGGGGGCGGTGGCCCCTAGGCCAGGCCTCGCTGGCCCTGGCACCACTGAGACCTATATGGGTTTCCTTCTTGTTAAAGGCCCAATGGTTAACGAAGGACCCCTCCATGAGAGCGGAGGGGAAGGAGTCGTGACGGCCCATGGTACCCTTTCTAGTCACCCTCATCCCCAGGACCGCGACAGCCCCCTGGGGGGATGGCCACAGGCCGAGGCTCTGCGGCCACGGTTCTGTGTGCTTCCCTCATTCTCAAAAGACCTGCCCACTGTCCGCCTGGGTGGGTGTGTGTATGTGGAGTCGGGGGACGCAGCCCTGCCATTCAGGTAGCAACTCTGGAGAGACCCATGGCAGGAAGCATTCTTTCAAGGAAGCAGCAACGGTGGGCATCCTTTTCCCTCAGCCTGCCCCAGCACCATGGCCCACTGTGCTCCCCTCTTGGCATGGGGACTTGGCACCCACCTCCAAAGCACAAGGCCTTTCCACTTATTTACCCAGCTTAAAGACACCTGCTTCCAGGAAGAGCTGGGGTAAAGCAGCAGTGAAGCGCATACCTTTGGTGTTAGAATCCTATCCCTATTTAGCTCTCCCAGGCATCCGCACTGGCAGAGTGGTGTTTAGATCTGATTGCTCAATGGTTGTCTTTAAGTGCAAACTTTAGCCACTGGCCTCCCCAGTGGTGTTTTCTTACCCTCCCTCACATCTGAAATGCCCCACTTAAAACATTTTAAGTGAGCTTACTTACAAGGAGAACTTAATATCACTTCTAGGATCAGTGCAAACCTGTATCACCTGATGTAAATGGAAGGCAACCGTGAAAACAGATGAACTCTTAAAAGAAGAGTGTCTGCCAGGGCACTGCCCAGGCCACCTGGCATCCCCTTCAAGCGGAGCACACATTACACTCGGAGAAGCTCAGTCTAGAATGTTAGCAAGCGTTTTCTCGTTCCAGTAAGTGAGACACTGGTTTTGAACCACTTTATTTTCTCCCGATTTGCTCATAATAGAGGTCAAATCTTTCCCTCCGCTCTACCTAGTAAGAAAGATGGACTATAGTATTTGGGGGAGGGGGAGGGAGCACCAAGTGTGTGAAAGGATTTATGAAGGGCACTGTATAAACGGATACAGGGCTGTTTCCCTCCCCAAATCTGTTGGGGCAGCAGAGTTCTAGTATCTACTTTTGTTTGTAAGATCCTATAGTGCAGAAAACTGAAAAAAGTCATCTGTTTTAATTTATCAAATAACGGCAAAACATTAAGCTTCAGAAAGTTCTGCCTCTCTAAGTTCAAGCAATTGCTTTTTCAAGTTCAATTTTCAAGTCATCTCCATTTACACCAGTTTCAAATTAAGAAACTTATTATAACAATATTTTGTTCACTTTTCTGACTCTCCAAAGTCTGTGTGTCCAAATTAAAACCTACATCTTTCAGGAGAAGCAAAGATCTGCTCTTTGAGGTTACATCCCCTAGGTCGTGTGTGTATACCCGAGTGTCATGTTTTCTCCCAGACCGATTCCTATGTTAAAGCACTTAAAAGTTAACAACAATTGATGTGTTATGGTACCTTGACAGAATGATTATGGAAATCTGTAACAATAATCTCATTATTGCTATTTACAGCTGCGAAATGGGGACCTGGAATAAAAATAAGAAAAAAACATGTGATAACCATAACAACACAAATGATTACAACACAGTAGTTACAGAACTTCATATATTAACTTAAGAAACTTCATATATTAACTTTGTATTTAAGAAAATACAAAGAACTATAGACTCGGATCTTAAAAGGTCATTCAACCAGACCTCTGGCTCCAGATAACACAGATTCGATAGCATTCTACACTTGTGGCTGTCTACAATGCCTTCTTCCAAATCAAGCTGAGAGTCCCAGCAGCCCTCATGGAGTGGAATGAGCAGTAAGCATCAGAATTCATTCTCCACACCACCACCTGAAAGTCACCTCTGCCAGCTTCCCTGAGAGTCGCTTAGGGCCCTCAGCTCCCATGGAAGAGAGACGTGGTGACTCTTGGGAGCACCGAGGGAAACATATCCAGGGGGTAATAATTTTTTTTCAAGAAGGGTAGAAACCCACACTTTATAATTTTGGGCGACATTCAGAATTTGGCAGAACTGGAGACAAAGCATAAAGAAAGATTATGGAAATTAATGTGAACCGCCAAAAGCATCTTTCTCAAAAGAAAGTAATCACCTGTTCTCAGCCTCTTCTTGCAGATGTAAAAAAACACGAAGTAAGCCTGTGACTGCAAAGTAGCACATCAAAGAGAAAAGCAAAAGAAACCACCTCTCCTGTGCTGAGCAAATATTCTAAACTCCTGCTCTCGTATAATCACCTAGACAGGTGAAAAATATTCGCACTCAGAAGCTTTTAAATAAAGCAACAGTGAGGTGGAAACAGGAGGCTCTCCATGGTTCCTCAAACGCTTGCCTTTAAAAACTGTTTCATTCAACATTAATATTTGAAGATTAGACTCGAGTTGCCACCAGTAAAAGCCACACACGGGCTGCAGTTGCACTTACTGCGGGTAAAGGCACCGAGAAGCATCTAAGCATGCTTTCGCTTAGATTCCATCCCCAGCGTCTTTCCCTAAGACGGCAAACACACTGGGGATGAGGCGTCTTCAACATGCTCCAACATCATGCACGTGTGAGCAGAAGAAGCATAAAAAAGGGGGTTTACATATTACCATCGAGTGTACCTGCAAACTGCCTGTCTCCGTTTCCTCGGCTACCAAACCTGGTGACTATTTTCCCGTTTGGCTGGAAGATAAACACGCAGCACGCTTTGTTGTCCACCACGATGATGTGCCCGTTGCGGTCCACAGAAACGCCTTTAGGCCCCATCAACTTTCCTGATCCGATCTTTGTCTGTGAGAAACAAGTGCGGAAACGACGGTGAAAGCGCTGCGGATCACGAAGACAGACGCGGATGTCAGCAAACGTCTCCTTGACTGTTCCAACAGGCGCATGGTTACTCATGTGCCACAACAATGCCCTGTCTTGGAAAACTGTCTTTTTCACATCCATTATCTATTACCAATATTTACGCAAAGTCATTTTTTTAAGGAATCACCACCAAAAATGTTCTAGAATCCCCTTACCTGGAGTCACAAGTCCTCTGTAAGGAGGCAGTTTGGTGGCGCAAGAGACCACTGGATTGGGAGTGGGAAGACCGTCTCACGCTTGCCACTTGCTTTGTGTCCCTTTGGCTATAGCATTTGCTATGGCACAGATTAATTTTTTTCCTTAAGTTTTAGATTCTTAAATATTAGAAACAGCACCTAACCTCAACGACATCTCGGTTGCACTGTCTACTGTGTCCTTTTGAAAGTGCCTAGTGTCAAGGGTTCACTTTGGTAGATTGGGGAGGATTCAATAGGCCATCTCAGAAGCCACGTAGAACAACACCCCAGCGATACAGATCACACAGACAGGGCGGAGAAGGAGCATCCGAGGCAGGCTGGGAAAATGTCAGCTCAAGCAGCTCTCTTTGTGCTTTAATGAAAACCTTCAGATACCGAAAAAAGCAAGGTACAGAACAGTACCCCACCTGTATTAAATATGTGTTTACATGTATATACATTCCTGGAAGAGAAATTAAGAAACCACATAGTATCTATATGATACAAAGGGGTATTAATGGTGGCAGGAAAAACTTTTCATTTTATACTCTCCTCTGTAAACTTATTTGAAAAATCTATTTGCATATATTACATGCTAACTTAAAAACTTAAACTCTGAAAAAAATTGCATTTTCAAAGGTTCTGTTTTAGACCCCTTATTTTCCCTTTCTCTGCTAGTGCTATCTGACAGTAATATAACAGAAGCTTCATATGTAACTTAAAGTTTGCTAGTAGCCCCACCAAAAAGAAAAAAGAAACAGGGAAAATTTAATTATGTACTTATTTAACCCAATATACTGTAAGTCCCCTACATATGGACAAGTTCCACTCCAAGAGCTCATTCACATGTCCAACAAAGTTAGCCGAGGTACCCAACTAATACAATCGGCCATACTGTACTGAAATAAAATTGGAGGTATTGTAATGGGTTTATAGTACTTTTCACACAAATAATACATTAAAAAATAAAGAAAACATTTTTAATCTTACAGTACAGTACCTTGAAAAGGATAGTAGTACAGGAAAGAGCTGGTGCTTCTTAGCAACACCAACTACATCACCATTGCTTTTATGCTTACTTCTGACATCCTGGGCTTGAAATAAAGATATTGTACTACTGTACTCTATAAAGGACACAAAAGCACAACTTGTAGAGGGCACACACATGTAACAATGTACATGAGACATGCTGTGAACACACGTTCGCATCTTTGGAAGTTTGCAACTTGAAGGTTCCTATGTAGAGGACTTACTATATCCAGAAGTTACCATTTCAATAAGTAATCAATATAAATATGATTGATGAACTAGTTTACATTCTCTGGGGGAGACTAAATCTTTGAAATCCAGTGTCTATTTTACACTCATGGTACAACTCAATTCAGACCAGTCCCCTTTCAAGAACTCAGTACTCACAAGTGGCTTGCGGCTACTATATTGGACAGCCTGACTCTACACACTTCTAAAATCTCATCTATGCTATGGCATCACCTTTCACTGCCATGTGTAAGATTCTCAAATCCATATCTTTAGCCAGGGCTGATTTGATCTCAAGACTCAACCAACGTCAAACCATTTAAAAAAACAAAATGAGGTTAAAAAAAGAACCCCCAAACTAGCACCTCTGAACTTCCTAGTTTCTTTTATGACACCACAGTTTGTCCAGTCACCTAGGATCAGAATTTCAGGGCAAAGTTCATTCTTTGACCATTTTGAACCTCAGTCTCCTCACCTATAAAATGGCAGTGATGATGTTTGCCTGCTGAGTCGTGCAGATTCTGGAGGATGAAGGAAAGCATCAAGCACACTCTCCCTCTCTCCCACCCTCTTCGGTTGCTATTATACCTGACCGGCAGGATGGTCTTCTGTCCCCACAGAGACATGAAGATACGTGCAGAAAGAGATGGAGAGAGGGAGATGGGCTTTCCCACAGTGCAGGCTCAGGCTTAGCCCTGTGCTACAAGTTGCTCTAGTCATAATCAGCTCTTTGTGACCCCGTGGACTGTAGAGGAGCGTTGGATTCTCCAGGCAAGAGTACTGGAGTGGGTTGCCATGCAGGATTTTTATTCTTGTAAGTTTATAAATTACTGAGATTCAGATTTTATCTCTTTAGAGCAAAGAGATACAGTTACTCAGGAAGGAAATACTGGCATTCTTGCAAGGGAATCTGGTGGTTAATTTAATTCTGATATTTGCAATCTAGCTCAAAGACCAGAGACTATAACAGCCTCCAAAAATAATTTATACACTTTGATGTCTGAATGGAAGTTATGGCAGCAGAGATCAAAGGTAAAAGAGGGAACTCAGATGATTAACAAGGATATCATCATTACCTAATACTATGAACACTGGTTGTTACTTAGAATGACTCAGTCACATAATACCAAGTGGATAATAATTATGTAGCACAAAAACAGAAAATAAGGGATAACAGCCATTCCATTACATTGTAGTGAGAACTAGTGCATGTCTAAAAGAAAAAATGTTGAACCAAAACTTCTTTTTCTTCCCACTTTCCTTCATCACTCCCAATTAGCTGCACTAGATTCTCCCAAGTGAAATAAGAGTTACTGACAATAGTAAGCAAAAATATTTTAGACCCTGGCTTTGGAAAAGTTAAATGAAAATATTTAACTCAAGAAATATGCCCTTAAATTGAAAGAAGAGAGATGAGATATTTTAGAATACAGTGGCCAGGGGTCTCTTTATCTGTTCTGGGGTCACGAAAAGTTCCTAGATGCACTGGAAGATGTAAGTCAGGAGGGAAGACAGAAGGGAAAAACTTGGAGGCAGAGAGGAACAAAAATTAGGCCTAAGAAGTTAGTGAGTAAAACAAAGACAAGGAGATAAGAAACTATATCCTTAGAACTACTAGGAATAAATACAGAAAATCTACATGTGTGTTAAGAGTTGGTTTTCCTGAGCATCTGTTTAACTTTACTGAATTCCACCAAAGAAGAAAATAAATATCTCTCTGTTTATGGTCATGGGCATCACACTTGGATGAAATCTCATTAAAGTACAAAAGTTTTTTCACTTGATAACCTTTCAGCCTTTGGACTTTGATCAAAAGAAAAAAAAAAAAGAGTATGTTGCAACTATACCGTTTCCATTCCCCCAGTCCTCTAGGGGGCGTAAGTGTTCCTTCATGTTTATTCCAATTATGGCCAACAGTCTTCTCTCTTATAAGAATCCAGTTCTTCCAAGAAGAAAGCCTATTACATACAGAATACTGAACCACTGAATGAGAAATGTTTGATACAGGAAACCTTTCTTTTTTAAATATAAAACTTCTGTTTCAAGCTGTTTTAATATAATAGATATAAAATATTTCAGATATAAAACTTTTAATAACTATTTTAGTGTTAGTTTTTAAATTTGAAACAATAGGTCATGGTTTTGCTAGAGTATTAAACTAGAATAAATGGGTTACCTCCAAATTAGAAGGGTATTTTCAAGAGGTCACCAAAGAGTGTTCATTCTAGTAATGTTAAAGCTGTCATATTTGAGTAAGTGTTAGTCGCTCAGTCGTGCCCAACTCGCTGCAACACCATGAACTGCAGCCCACCAGGCTCCTCTGTCCATGAGATTTTCCAGACAAGGATACTGGAGTGGGTTGCCATTTCCTTCCCCAGGGGATCTTCCCAATCCAGGGATCGAACCCGGGTCTCTTGCACTGCAGGCAGATAGATGCTTTACCGACTGAGCTACAAGGGAAGCCTCATACTTGGGTAAGCCTTACCACAAATACAACTATGAAAACAAAGAGGAGGAAGTTAGAGATACAGCAAGACAAGAGAACTTCCCATGTATACTGCCATGATAGTTATTAAATTAGTAGTGGAACAAAAAAATCAAGGACAATTGAAGATTTGTGTGCAATATGGTGGAATTAGAGTTGATGGCTTTTTATTCTCCAAGTCTGAAAAAATACTGCCCCATGCAAAACAGGCTCCAAGCCAAGGGTTAATAATTACATAACTTTTTAAAATAAAACTGATGAGGTGACTATTGTGATCTAACGAACACACAAAGGAAAATACAAATTCTTCCAATAAGAGACTAAGTAAATTTCATGTATCTTTAGGATTTCAAAACACATTATGAAGAGCTACATCCCTGTGTAAGTCTGGACAAAGAAGGAATGAGCACCAGGAGCAGTATGAGGTCAAGAAGCCAGAATCATAACTGATCCAACAGATGGAATGTTTTGGACAAGCACTGGAAAAGAACACTTCTTCGATGTCTATTTCATACCAGGCACATATAAAATCCAGAAATAATATCTCAAGTAATCCTTATAGAAATCCTGTAAGTCAGATTTTTTTAAAATCTAAATTTGCAATACAAGGCTATCAAGGCTTAAGAAACCCATGTAATTTGCAAAAAGTCAAACAGTTAATAAGCTGCAGAACCGGTATTCCAGTGAGTTAAAGTTCATGCTGTCCACTCACAGAGAAGCCTGGACCAGCACGGGGTGGGATGGGGACAATACTGCACATGGCCTTCAAAACACCGCCTGTGACAGAGTGGTGTGTCATCTTGGGAACAAATGTAGGAAATGGGTTGGATGATAAGCTTTTTGGAAAAGAGATTTCTGTTGTCATCAAAGGGCTCTCTGTTCTTCTGTGATTGGCTGAAGAAGCAGAAGATGATGCTGGGAGTGACAACAAATACACTGAACGATGGGACCCCTCCAAGTTGTAGCTCAGCTCACATTTTCTCTTTGGAGCCTGCCCCCATTTTCTTTTCCTGTCAGTTCTTATATTATATACCATAACACTATGGCTCAAAATTGTACCAAACAATTTTTCACTGCCTAAAGGCTGACATGTGTAGAGTCTTTTCTTGTGTTGTTGGAAGAGGGTGTTTGCTATGACCAGTGTGTTCTCTTGGTAGAACTCTGTTAGCCTTTGTCCTGCTTCATTCTGTACTCCAAGGCCAAGTTTGCGTGTTACTCCAGGTGTTTCTTGACTTCCTACTTTTGTATTCCAGCCCCCTATGATGAAAAGGATATCTTTTTGGGGTGTTAGTTCTAAATGGTCTTGTAGGTCTTCACAGAACTGTTCAACTTCAGCTTCCACAACAACACAAGAGAAGACTCTACACATGGACATCACCAGATGGTCAACACTGAAATCAGACTGATTATATTCTTTGCAGCCAAAGATGGAGAAGCTCTATAGAGTCAGCAAAAACAAGACCAGGAACTGACTGTGGCTCAGATCATGAACTTCTTATTGCCAAATTCAGACTGAAATTGAAGAAAGTGGGGAAAACCACTAGACCATTCAGGTATGACCTAAATCAAATCCCTTATGACTATACAGTGGAAGTGAGAAATAGATTTAAGGGACTAGATCTGATAGACAGAGTGCCTGATGAACTATGGATGGAGGTTCGTGACATTGTACAGGAGACAGGAATCAAAACCATCCCCAAGAAAAAGAAATGCAAAAAAGCAAAATGGCTCTCTGAGGAGGGCTTACAAATAGCTGTGAAAAGAAGAGAAGTGAAAAGCAAAGGAGAAAAGGAAAGATATTCCCATCTGAATGCAGAGTTCCAAAGAACAAGAGAGATAAGGAAGCCTTCCTCAGTGATCAATGCAAAGAAATAGAGGAAAACAACAGAATGGGAAAGATTAGAAATCTCTTTAAGAAAATTAGAGATACCAAGGGAACATTTCATGCAAAGGTGGGCTCAATGAAGGACAGAAATGGTATGGACCTAACAGAAGCAGAAGATATTAAGAAGAGGTGGCAAGAATACACAGAAGAACTGTACAAAAAAGATCTTCACAATTCAGATAATCATGATGGTGTGATCACTCACCTAGAGTCAGACATCCTGGAATGTGAAGTCAAGTGGGCCCTAGAAAGTATCACTATGAACAAAGCAAGTGGAGGTGACGGAATTCCAGTTGAGCTATTTCAAATCCTAAAAGATGATGCTATGCAAGTGTTGTACTCAGTATGCCAGCAAATTTGGAAAACTCAGCAGAGGCCACAGGACCGGAAAAGGTCCGTTTTCATTCCAATCTCAAAGAAAGGCAATGTCAAAGAATGCTCAAACTACTGCACAATCGCACTTGTCTCACACGCTAGTAAAGTAATGCTCAAAATTCTCCAAGCCAGGCTTCAACAATAAGTGAACTGTGAACTTCCAGATATTCAAACTGGTTTTAAAAAAGGCAGAGGAACCAGAGATCAAATTGCCAACATCCGCTGGATCATCAAAAAGGAAAGAGAGTTCCAAAAAAACATCTATTTCTGCTTTATTGACTATGCCAAAGCGTTTGACTGTGTGGATCACAATAAACCGTGGAAAATTCTGAAAGAGACTGGAATACCAGACCACCTGACCTGCCTCTTGAGCCTCTTGAGAAATCTGTTTGCAGGTCAGGAAGCAACAGTTAGAACTGGACATGGAACAACAGACTGGCTCCAAACAGAAAAAGGAGTACGGCAAAGCTATATTTTGTCACCATGCTTATTTAACTTATATGCAGAGTACATCATGAGAAATGCTGGGCTGCATAAAGCAAAAGCTGGAATCAAGATTCCTGGGAGAAATATCAATAACCTCAGATATGCAGAGGTCAACACCCTTATGGCAGAAAGTGAAGAAGGACTAAAGAGCCTCTTGATGAAAGTGAAAGAGGAGAGTGAAAAAGTTGGTTTAAAGTTCAACATTCAGAAAACTAAGATCATGGCATCTGGTCCCATCACTTCATGGCAAATAGATGGGGAAACAGTGGCAGATTTAATTTTTGGGGGGGTTCCAAAATCACTGCAGATAGTGATTGCAGCCATGAAATTAAAAGATGTTTACTCCTTGGAAGGAAAGTTATGATCAACCTAGACAGCATATTGAAAAACAGAGACATTACTTTGCCAACAAAGGTCCGTCTAGTCAAGGCTATGGTTTTTCCAGTAGTCATGTATGGATGTGAGAGTTGGACTATAAAGAAAGCTGAGCGCCGAAGAATTGACGCTTTTGAACTGTGGTGTTGGAGAAGACTCTTGAGAGTCCCTTGGACTGCAAGGAGATCCAACCAGTCTATCCTAAAGGAGATCAGTCCTGGGTGTTCATTGGAAGGACTGATGCTGAAGCTGAAACTCCAATACTTTGGCCACCTGATGTGAAGAACTGACTCATTGGAAAAGACCCTGATGCTGGGAAAGATTGAAGGTAGGAGGAGAAGGGGACAACAGAAGATGAGATGGTTGGATGGCATCACCGACTCGATGGACATGAATTTGGGTAGACTCCAGGAGTTGGTGAAGGACAGGGAGGCCTGGCATGCTGCAGTCCATGGGGTTGCAAATAGTTGGACGCGACTGAGAGACTGAACTGAACTGAAAGGCTGACATGAATTGTTTTCTATCATTTCCATGTACCTGTCTTTTTTCCTCAAAAGGCTTCTATATTTTTAAAGGGTAGGGACAATGTATTTATAATTCTGTTTTTCCCATATCATCTATCACAGGCCTGAAGGAACCTCATAAACAACAATCTATAGGCTAATTTGGGAAATATAAATTGTATCAATAACCTTTTTTAAAGGTTGTTTTTTTGAATTGAGGTAAACCTGATGATATTAAAAAAAAAAAAGCATTACCCATGACATTTTTCACAGAACTGCAACAAATAATCCAAAACTTATATGGAACTATAAAAGACCCAGAATTGCCAAAGCAATCCTGAGGAAAAAAACAAAGCAGGAGGCATAACTCTCCCAAACTTTAGACAAAATTACAAAGCTACAGTAATCAAAGCAGTGGTATTGGTACAAGAGCAGACAGATGGATCAATGGAGCAGAATAGCCAGCCCAGGAATAAACCCATACACAAAGGCGGTGGTGGTCGTTTAGTGGCTAGGTCCTTTCCAACTCTTGCGACCCCCTGCACTGCAGCCCACCAGGCTCCTCTGTCCATGGGATTTCCCAGGCAAGAACACTGGAGTGGGTTGCCATTTCCTTCTTCAGGATCCTGACCCAGAGATCGAACCCACATCTCCTGCACTGCAGGCAGATTTTTTTTATCACTGAGCCACCAGGGAAGCCCACACACAAAAAGGAGGCAAGAAAATAAAATTGGAAAAAAGACAGTCTCTTCAGGAAGTGGTGCTGGGAAAGCTGGACAGCTGCACATAAATCAATGATGCTAGAACATATCCTCAGAGTGTGCACAAAAATAAACTCAAAATGGCTTAAAGATTTAAACATAAGACTTGCACCATAAAACTCCTAGAAGACAGCATAGGCAAAACATTCTCCAACATAAATTGTACTAATGTTTTTCTTAGGTCAGTCCCCCAAGGCAACAGAAATAAAAATAAATAAATGGGACCTAATCAAACTTACAAGCTTCTGCACAGCAAAGGAAACCATAAAAACACAGATGCATACAAGGGAAAAGGCAGTCTACGGAATGGGAGAAAATATTTGCAAATGAGGCAACTGACAAGGACTTAATCTCCAAAATATACATACAGCTCATAGAATTCAACCACCAAATAAAACCCAACCGAAAAATAGGCAGAAGATATCAACAGACATTTCTCCATACAGATGGCCAGTGGGTACATGAAAAGATGTTCAACACCATTAATAATTAGAAAAAGGAAAATCCAAACTATAACGAGGTACCGCCTCACAACAGTCAGAGTGGCCATATGTGTACACATAACAGATGCTGGAGAGGATGTGGAGAAAAGGGCACCCTCCTTCAGTGCTGGTGTGAGTATCAGCTGTACAGCCACTATGGGGAACAATATGGAGGGTCCTCAGGAAACTAAAACCAGAGCTGCCACATGATCCAGCAATCCTACTCCTGGGCACATACCCGGGCAAATCTGTAATTCAAAAAGATATACGCAACCCTATATTTGTGTGTGCATGCTCAGTTGCTTCATTTTTATCCAACTATTTGTGATCCCATGGACTGTAATCCACCAGGCTCCTCTGTCCATGGGATTTTCCCAGCAAGAATAGTGGAGTGGGTTGCCATGCCCTTCTCCAGGGGATCTTCTGGACCCAGGGATCGAACCTGGGTCTCCTGCACTCCTTGCACTGCAGGCAGATTCTTTACTGCTGAACCACTGGAGAAGCCCACCCTAGGTTCACAGCAGCACTATCTACAAGAGCAAGATATGGAAACAACGTAAATGTCCACAAGCAGATGACTAGATCAAGAAAAGGTAGTACATATACACAATGGAATACTAGTCAGTCATAAAAAGCATGAAATAATGCCACTTGCAGCAACATGGATGCAGCTAGAGATGGTCATACTAAATGAAGTCAGAAAGGGAAAGACACACACCATATAATATCACTTATATGCAGAATCTAAAATATGGCACAAATCCACCTACCTACAAATCAGACACAGACTCACGAACACAGAGAACAGACTGGGGGTTGCCGAAGGGGAGAAGGACAGGACTGGAGTTGGGAGTTAACAGATGCAAACTATCACATTTAAAATGAATACACCTCAAGGTCCTACTGTATAGGGCAGAGAACTATCTCCAACCCCCTGGGATAAACTATAATGAAAAAGAGTATTTAAAAAGAATGTAATTTTAAAAAGCAACTGAGCAAACTAATTGCTTTATAAAATAAAGCCACATTAGGATTTTCATGAGTAGATTTATGACAGTATCACTGTGACTCTCGCTTCATTAAACCTAGATGTAACAAAGTCAAGACGTTCTGCATATGAAAAACTGTCGAACATTTTATTGGATCTGTGAAGCCCCCCAAAAAAGACACTTTCATCTTGTATTTCCTATTCCTTCTCTCAACTGGTCAGCTGTAGTTAATCTTACCTTAAACTTCCCATCTGATGAGAAGATGCTAACCCATTTATTATCATAATCAGCAATGATTATGTCCCCACTGGGATGCACAGCCACTCCCGTGGGGCGCTGCAGCTGCCCAGGAGAGCGTCCCCGTATGCCAAAGCGACTTTTGAACTGTCCATCATTGGAAAATATCTGAAAAACAAATTACAGTCATTGCAATGTGAACTAGCCCAGAAATCATCAGGAAAGGAACAGGCAAGAATATCTGTCGTAAGGACTACAGGGCAGAACATCCAAATTCTATCACACACACACACACACACACACACACACACACACACACACACGATAAGCTTCCCTTTCTTTTCTGCATCTTAGGCCTTAAGTAGGAAACGGCACCTGTGTCTGTTTTGTCGCTCTAAGGTGTTAACGGAGCACAGTTAGGAGGCGTACCTGTACACACTGGTTGTTACTGTCAGCAATCAATACCTTCCCATTTGTAGATGCCGCTACCCCTTGAAGATTGGTGAATTCCCCTTTATTTCTTCCTTTGGTACCTAAAAATAAATGATAAAACCACAGAAAATTAGGGACTTCCTTGGCGGTCCACTGGTTAAGACTCCGTGCTTCCATTGCAGGGGGCACAGGTTTGATCCCTGGCTGGGGGACTAAGATCCTATGTGACACATGGAGTAGCCAAAAAAACAAACCAAACCAACAAATACCTCAGAAAATTAAATAGCAAGTTAGATTTCTCAGTTATAGCAAGAGGATTATTCAGTCCTCTATAAGTAGCCTGAGAATGCAGTGTTTTTTAAATCACACTTTAAAAAAACAGGAACCCTTCCCACTGACCCAATCCACATTCTACTAAACTTGTCTTCCGGACCAATAAAGTCTTTGTAACATCACTTTATGGGGGCAAATACCAACTTTTTCTTATTAAACTGTGGCTGCAGACTAATATGATTAAAATTTATTTAGATTCCACAAAGACATGATTGTAAAAGCTAACATTACAATATAGAGGACATTTAGTAGCAGAGGGTCTTATTTTGGGGCTGTGACAAAATCCCTTCTCCAACTCAGCAGTTCTTAGAAACCTAGACACTTGACTTCCAGCACTTTTAACTAATCACAAGGTCACAGGTGTTACAAAACCAGCAGGCTGATATTCAACCACTGGAGTAATCTACAAACTGTTTTTAAAGACTCAGTGTCTCATTAAACTTATCTCTCCTGTAAAAGATATCCTGACATGCTTTCTAGATTAAATAAATAAGAAAGGCAAAAGAAAATTAATCAATGTAAGTAACAGCCTCATCCTTCCTAGAGTTTTTTACCGAAGAGATGAATTAGGAGGGAAAAAAGCTTAAAGATGTCTAAGGTTAACAGATGTTTGCTTTTATTTCAAAAGAAGTGTTTATAACTTATTTTAATAGGACCATATAAATATTAACAGATGGAAATGAAAGGAACTTTGCTCAGAAACGACCGAAGGAAAGAGGGAAAGAGGTTTAAATTTTCATAGTTGGAGAGCGAAACCTATGCCTCAGTTTTATAATTTCATTTACATTTAAAAGAGTAACTTGATATTTGTTTTTAGACGTCAATGCAATTCCCCAGGAGAGCAAAAACAGGCTGCCAGTGGCCAATGTCAAGGCCGTATTGAGGCTGCTTAAGAACAGGGAGACTCTTCAGAAACTGGTTTCTGCATTTAGGAAGTGAAACTGTGACAGAATTAAGCTCAAAACAAAATCCACAACAGAATTGGGCGAATCATCTTATCACCTGGTTCTTATCAAACCCACAAGATAGTTGTTTTATTGAGATCCTGGGCCCTGACACGATGACTCATGATCTCTGTCTCTTCTTATAACATGAAATAAAAATCTGAGGCCCAGATCCTCAAAAGAATGTCTTCCACGCTGTAGGACAAACGGTTCTATTTAATTTCAGATGTTTCAGAAAAGAGATCTTTATACTTGATCGGCACAAAAACCCTAGAATATGAAGATCAGCTAATACCTTAAAAACGGTGTGTTGATATCTGTTTGTGTTGAGGGGAGGGGCAGGAAAAGGGGTGGTAGGCCCTTGAAAGAGGTAGGTGCGAACATGGTATTCGCTTTGGGGCACTCCTTCTGAAGTCTGAATAACAGCTGATTAACAGGTACGGCAAAACGAAAGGACGGAGTAAAAGCAACAATTCTAAAATGCTCAGTTTATACTTTTTAAAAGGCAGTGGGGGCAAGGCCAGGGTCTCGCGAGAATAAAAACTTAATTTATCAAAAACGTTGATAAACAAAAGCAAGGAAGTTATTAGCAAGATAAGGAACTGAGGACCAAATAAAGAAACATAATAAAACAGAGTCCTACCAGTGGACTGGAAAAGAAGTGACTGTAAAGAAAACCCAGGCTATTTTGCAAAACTGCAAGTTAATCCATGGCCCACAGGGCAGGCAGGCAGAGGAAAGAAATATTGAAAACAGGAAGGGAGTAAGAAGCACTGGGCAGAGTAGATGAGCACTGCTTTGCTGCTCTTAAACCAGCGTTTTGCCCTCTTATATTTAACTTTTGGCCCATCCTGCTCACAATGTGTGTGTCTCTCCGTCGTGTCTGACTCTTCACAACCCCCTGGACTATACAGCCCATGGAATTCTCCAGGCCAGAATACTGGATTGGGTAGCCTTTCCCTTTTCCAGGGGATCTTCCCAACCCAGGGATGGAACCCAGGTCTGGCGGATTCTTTACCAGCTGAGCCACAAGAGTAGCCCCATTCTGCTAAGAACAAAGCCTATTCTATTCAGAGAAGGCTCTGCAGGCAGCAGCAGCTGAAGTTTGAAAGGAAGGAAAAAATAGAGATTAGTGCTTTAGTAGATGTTCAGCAGTTCCTCTGCCCAAAAGATTTAATTGTCCTTCTGAAAAAATACAGGTGATGCAGAAGGAGGAGAATATCTGAGCAAAAAAAAATATGGACACTTTTTTTTTTCTTTGCAGAAATAAACACATATTTTTGAGGGTCAGTAGAAATGGAAAACAAGTGCATGGGAGAACCATAATTTTAAAATTTGGTCAGACATATAATTGGACTCTGTATCAATATCGTTTGGAACAAGGGGAAAGAAGACTCTGCACAGTTTTAAATGGATGCGGGATGCTCCGAATAGGCTCTGAGAGGAAAGCATCTACATTACCGAGGACCACACTGCCTGGGGGGTCCCCACCCACCGCGCCCCAGGCTTACGTGCTGGCTGTCACTCTGGGTCTCAACGAGAGCTGGAGTCCGCTGCCCCACACGTCAATAAAGTCACAGGGCGGGAGGCACATCTGTTAGATGGCTTATATATTTTTAAAAAAATTAGATGGAACAGGCATTGCCATTTCCTGAGGATTAAAAGAAATCCAGCAGCATACGTGAGGGACAACTTATGCTGGCTATTTTTACAAGGAAAATCTTAACGTTGAGTAATGATACACACAGAATCATTATGCTAAAATGCTCAAAGTCCAAGTGTTTAAAAGTGTCTTGGGTCCAAAACAAACAGAAATTCCAGAAGTTAGAAATAATTTGGAGTGATGTGTTCCTCTTCCATATATTTAGTAAATACTATTTAGTCCACAGAAAAATGTCTAGCCCGCCACAAAGTATTCTAAATAAGGAAAACCAGTTCTTTCATAACAAATATAATTGAAGCATAGTAATCATAAAATCTTTCCCTGTCTAATGGCTACATTTGGGCTAGTAAAATGAGTAATGTGAGTTTTCAAAGTAATTATAAACAATTTGGCAACAATTCCATAAGATAATTATACTTGTTTCCCCCAGATTTTAAACTAGCCTGTGAAGCACAGAACGACTTTTTATCAGCTTCTTACCCATGCCCATGCCTCTAGGAAGATCACAGAAGTAAGGTAATAGGTTCCTGGGCTGAAATAGGAGATCACAACTGAAAATTTCTTCCCACTCCCACTCCAACTTAGTAAGAAAATTAACGTTAAATAAACCTAGATACTTAGATAACGCAAAAGGATGAAACAGCCAGACACAGGATCTTCAACCAAGTAGGTACTTAACCTACATTTGCTGAATGAATGCATCTCTAAATGAATTATGAATGAATGAGTAAATGACAACCCACATTATGTCATGGGAAAAGGAAGTGTCTAGTATACTGACAGCACTTTCATATACATTCTCTGATGCACTCCCTGTAACAACCCCAAGAGTCATCAGCAGGATAAATATTATCATTCCATTTTAAAGATGAGGAATTGAAGCTAGACATATCACAGTGTTAGCAAAGAGACAGAGCAATGAATAAAACCTGGTTCTCCTAACCCTTAGCAAAATACATATTTTTAATACATACATTGGTTCTCTCTAATTGGGTATCAGGTTTCTGAGGTGAGGACAATTATTCTTTGGGTTCACACGAGCCATGCTTGTTCCATAAAAATCTTTTGAGGAAATTCCGTTTTAACTGGTTCACTGTCTCCCTCACTAAACCATGAGCTCCCCAGGGGGCGCAGCAACATCTGTCCCGTTCTCTGCTGCAGCTTACAGTACAGCGCAGTGCCTGGTACTTGGTAAACAGCAGTGGCATCTTTCCACCTGTGAAATGCAAGAGATGTTCCCAAGGATGAGCTTCTCAAGGAGTGCTTCAGGGTTCCTATTAAAAACCTCAGATGCCAAATTAACACACTCTCCTTCCTCAGAGATTTGAGAGAGGGAAGATGATGCTTTGCAGAAATGAGGCAGGGAAGAGGGGTATAAATGATCATATCTTCCTGTAAAGCCTCTGAACTCATGCTGAGTGATTTTATACAGCCATTTGCTATCACAAGAAAGCACACTGATCTAGAGTACAAATGAATGGTTCATTCACCACTTCCCAAGGACTCATTAAGGTATGGTGGATGAATTGCATAATTTGAAACAATTCATCTGTAATTCTTTCATTCCCTCCCACCTCTTCAGCTTCCCCTTTGTTCAGTGCTTTTCTTAAATAGCTCACAAAACCAGCTCATGGCTTTTAGTCAGCAAACTCTGACAGTGCAGGGAAAAACAATCTCTTGATGTTTTAAGGCTTTATCAACAGATGTTCTAAGCCACTTCCCTGTACTCTTTCAGATTTGTTTTGCAATTTAACATTAGAGTAAGACAATAATTCACTCACTGTGGGCATATGTTATGTTTTCACGTGTGGGAGGCGTCAAGTGTTTCAACTTTGGGAAACTGCAAAAGTTGAAGGACATTTCAGATGAAGAGGAGCTGCTGTGCAATTAAAAAGGCAGGGGCCTCAGAGTCACAGGTGGCTTGGTTCCTACCCGGCCCTCCTGAGCCTCCATTCCTTCAAAGCTAAGGATGACTATATGTTGTCCTGGTAATTTGGCTAGTGAGGGTCAAGAGCTGTAGGGCTGGGGAGGAGCTCTGATTTCTACCACTGGCCCTTTCTACTGTGCAAATGCTCCCCTTATGGCTGATTTCAATGAATTCAGTAAAGCTGCAGACACAAAATTAACACACAAAATTCAGTAGTGTTTCTATATACTAACAATGAATTTCCTGAAAAAGAAACAAAGAACTTGATCCCACTGATAATAGCATCAAAAACAATAAAGTACTTAAAAATAAATTTAACCAAGGAGCTGAAAGATTTCTTATCTGAAATCTATACGATATTAATGAAAGAAACTGAAAAAGACACCAAGTGGAAAGATATTCCATATTCATGGACTGGAATAATTAGTATTGTTAAAATGTCAATACTACCAAAAGGCATCTATAGATTCAATGCAATCCCTATCAGGAGTCCAATGGTATTTTTTACAGATGTCGGAAAAACACTCCTAAAATTTATATGGAACCACAAAAGACCCTGACTAGTCAAAGAAATTCCGAGGAAGAGGAACACAGCAGGAGGCCTCACATTCCCTGATTTCATGCTATAATGTAAAGCTATGGAAATCAGAACAGTATGGCATTGGCATTAAAAACCAATAGGCCAGAACAGAATTGAGCCCTGAAAAAAATACCCAAATATATACAGTCAACTAACATTTTGACAAAGGAGCCAAGAAAAGACAGTGGCTTCAACAGATGGTGCTAGGATAACTGAATAATCACATAAAAGAAGGAAACGGGACTTCTGTCTTACATCATAGACAAAAGTTAACGAGAAAGGGTTTAAGATTTAAATATAAGTCCTGAAATCAAGTCTTGTTTCTTCCTAGAAGAAAACACAGGAATGAAGCTCCCTGACAGGAGCCTTGGTGATGATTTTTTGGATGGCATGCCTAAGGCATGAGCAAAGAATGCAAAAGTAAAAAAGCAGGACCATATCAAACTAAAAAGCTTTTGTTAGTGAGCAAAAGAAACTATCAGTAATGTGCAAAAACAAAAAAATGGAATGGGAAAAAATATTTCAAACTATATATCTAATAAGGGGTTCATATCCAAAATATATAAAGAACTTCTGCAATTCCACAGCAAAAAACCAAATAACCCAATTAAAAACTGGGGGAAAGACCTGAATAGATATTTTTCCAAAGAACAGTCACAAAGGTCACATGAAAAGAAGCTCAAGATCACTAGTTATCAGGGAAATGCAAATTAAAACCACAATAAAATGCCCCTCAAGCCTGTTAAAATGGTCACCATCAAAAAGACAAGAGATAAAATATGGTGGCATGCTCCACTAACGATCCCTCATGCTGCAATGAAGACCTGGCCCAGTCAAATAAATTAAACAAACAAACAGTGGCATGGACGTGGACCACTGGGCCTTGTGTACTCTCGGTAAAATGGTAAAGCCACTATGGAAAAACTGTATTAAGGATCTTTGAAAAGTAAAAATAGAACTACCATATGATCCAGCTCTTCCACTTCTGGGTATGTTCCATGTCTGGTTGAATTGCGTGACTACTATTCAATCATAAAAGGGAGAAAATCCTCCCATTTGCGACAACATGGGCGGACCTTGAATGCATTATGCTAACTGAAATAAGTCAATGAGACAAAGACAAATACTGTATGATCTCACTTACATGTGAAATCTAAAGCAAAACAAAACAGGACTTCCCTGGTAGTACAGTGGTTAAGGATCCTCCTGCCAATACAGGGACACAGGTTCGACCCCTGGTCTGGGAAGATCCCACAGGCCGCAGGGCAACTAAGCCCGGGAGCCACAGCTTCGGAGCCCGCGCTCACAAAAAAGAGATCAGACTTGCGGTTACCAGAGGCAGGAGGGTAGGTGAGACACAACTGGAGATGAAGTAACTTCCCTGATTGTGTGGTTGTGAAAGTGGCACCGCTGGGCCTGGAACCAGGACCATCCAGCCTCCGTGTCCACAGCCTCGACCATTCCCTCCTCAACCTCACATCCCCGCATCACTCCAGTCAAACAGCCTGAAGCTCAGCTGGGTCCTCAGGTCCTGCCTGCTCCCTCCCAAGGATGTTAGGAATCTGCATTTCCTCTCTGCTGGCCGCATCATTCAATTCCAGCACTTGTAACAGCTCACGTGACTGCTACAACAGGAAGCAGCCCCCTGCCTCCCAGGGAACTCTGCCAGTAGATCCTGAGGCTCCCTGGAAATCAGTGTCTCAGTAAGTCACCACATTGCACGACACTGCTCAGCCCCCTCCCCATCATCCACACCGTGACGGTGCTCAGACCTCAGTGCGCAGAAGGGTCGTGGAGCGGGAGGGGTGCAGATTCCTGGTCCCCTCCCCAGAGATTCTGATTCTGTAAATGTAGTTTGGAATCCAGGAATTCTCATTTTTTCCAAGCACCCCAAGGAATTCAAGTGGTTTATGGGAAACACAGGTGTACAGAACAAAGCTTCTGATTAGCAAGTAAACAGAAGTTCTTCTTTGCTTTCTTCACTTTATTTCATGCTTCAGGTAATGGAATCATTATGGTCCTTGGACTACTCAGCGTCTGATCTTCTTCTCCGTCACCTAAATCTCCCCTTTCCTCCTTCTAACTGGCAGACTCTTTCTCCTTCAAAGCCGGCTTAGGTTTAGATGTCATCTCTAGCACCTTCCTTAACTCCCTGCTACCTGTCAGCCTCCCCACCCCGCCTGCCTCTGAAGGTGCTCATTCTGAAGGTACCACATCTGTCATGTCTGTCCCCTTCTAGACGGTGGCCTCCCCTCGGTCAGGCTCAGGATCTGATCCCTCTCTTTACATCGCTGCCCAGCCATGTGTCGGGCACACAGTAGACGCTCAAACAGCAGAGTCCCATTTAACTAGGGGGCTAGATAATCAGGGAGGAGGGGGGAAAGGTAAGTCAAAACCACCCCCTGAAAATCTTTTATATTATCCAGAAAGTAACAGTTCACTGTCACAAACACACACAGGTGTTCAGGTATGTACACACATATCTGTCACGTACCTGCCCTTACCTATCTGTTGTAAGCTGAACTGTATCTCCACAAAACTCATATGCTAAAGTCCAGTCTCAACCTCCAGCATCTCAGAATGTCACTGTTTTTGGAGTTAAGATCTTCAGAGGTGATAAACTTAAAACAAGGCCCTAATCCAATATGACTGGTGTCCTTCCAAGAGGGAGAACCACCAGGAGTGTGTGAGCACAAGGGGGAACCTTCAGAGGAGAAAGCAGCAAGCAGGCAGAGAGGCCTCCAGGGAAACCAAGCCCGCCGCCTCCTTGAGCTTGGGCTTTGAGCCTCCAGAACTGTGAGAAAATAAATCTCTTCCGGTTTGCCACCCAGTCTGTGGTATTGTTTTGGCAGCCCTAGCAAACTTACACATCATTTTCACTTCACGAATAAACGTGGACTTAGTGCTGTATGCCAGGTACTGTTCTGAGTGCCTCACAAATGTCTAAACATTTAAACCCAATCCCCCCAGTGCCAGCGAATCTCTAAGGGTGCATGTCTCAGTGGGTAGAACGGGAGAAGAGGGGATCCCTTTCCCCTGGCGGGGAGCTGGGCATTCAGAATATAACTGGGGAAAAACCCACTAAAAGACGTGTCTCTTTCCTCAGGTGAGACTCAGGTGGAATGGTGACGACTGAAAATAGTAACAATAGTAAAAGGACGCCATCTTTAACTGAGCAGTTACTGCTTACAGGCAAATGCCAGCCCTAAGAAGTCCTTCTTGTTTCACCCCCATGGCAACCTTAAGAATTGGGTAGGATTTCATTCCCTTTATTTTGGCGGAGGAAACTGGGGTAAGAAGGGAGACTCAGAATCAGGCCCAGCTCTGGCCCTCTCTCCACTCCGCACACTGCCTGGGAAGTGGACCCGGTGACTTGGCTGGGGGAGGGGAGGTTCCAAATGCAAGACTGAGTTTGCTCCTGATGCAGATCAACGGGGAGCAGCAAGGTCAATTGTTTTAGAAGAAAAGGCAGCCGGGAGCATCTCACAGCCTTAATAACAGCTCGTGTAAAAACAATGGCTGTGGATTATTTATCTCTTCCAACAAGCCAGGCATTAAGCTTGGAACTCTGAACAGTTCTGAGAAGCAGATATTTTTATCTTTTCTTTTTACGGACATGGAAACTGAAGCCCAGGCAAGCTGGGAGACCTGCCCAAAGTTGAAGCAAGTGGCAGAACCGGAGTGGCAGGCCTGGGAGGCTCCAATCCTGTGCCACCCAGCCCACCCGCTCTGCTTTGGCAAGTGTCCCAACAGCCTCTGCACCCAGCTGCACAAATGGCCAATGAAGGACCGGGCCTCCACACTCTGAGAAGGGAGCCTGCTTGCTGTATCACAGTCTTTACCAAGATCTATCCTAAAGAATAGTAAGATATTAATATTTAATATATTAAGTGTATTATTTAATATATAGCATATTACATAATAAAGATAAATGAATAATAAATAGAGCAGCTCTTGCCCGAGAATGTTCCAAGGAGCCTTATTTTCCCAAGATGTCCACAGGAAAAGCGCTATGGTCAGAAGAGCTTGGAAGTGTTACCTATTACACAGGTGTTGCCTGTGAGACGTACACTGCACATCAGCAGATTCTAAAGGCACTACAGTCAAAAAAAAACAAATCTGTTTCCCTCACTAAGCTAAGCTTTGCCCAATCTGTCTGAACCACAGAACTGTTTTTCTATCTGTGTCAGTGGCCATACCCTGAAGACCTTTTTAGAGATACTGCAGTGGAGGACTGAAGAGGCAGAAAGAGAAGCAAGCGGGAGCCACTTTTGAATACAGTAGGTAACATGTAGACTCTTTTTTTCTTAGGAATCACCACATTGTGAGGACTTCCCTGGCTGTCCAGGGCTTAAGACTCCATGCTGTCACTGCAGGGCGCCTGGGTTCGATTTCTGGTCGGGTGACTAGATCTCACATGCCACGTGGCATGCCACAAAATAGAAAAAAGTTGAAAGTATATAATAAAAGAATTAGCAAAGTGTTGGTTGTTTACATTTAGTTTGTTTAGAAAATAAACAGCTTTAAAAAATCAGAGGCAATAAAGCTGACAAGGCAAGGACCATCTGCATTCCCAAATCTCTTGGCTCATCCTAAACCTCTTGCTTCCATCCCAACCCCATTCTATTCTCCAGGTTTCCACCCACCCTCTCCTCTTGAGGCTGTTCTCTAGCTACACGCAAATGGACATGACCACAGCTTGCAATGCCCCATGCCCCTTGTCCCCAGGTCTTACAATGTGGAAGCAGAGACAAGCATCAGACCCTCTGCCCACAGTTACCTCCTGCGCTGGCACATTCCACAGAAACCTGTAAAGTTATTTGATAGAAGCATGTCTCTGCCTTTAGGTTAGGCAGAAGTACTCTAAAGACATTATTCCCACGGGGGGAAAAGATTGCCAACATTTCCTTTAAAATGTACACACTGCTATATTTAAAATGGATAACCAAAAAGGACCTACAATATAGCAAAGGGAACTCTGTTTAGTACTGCGTAACAAAAGCATCTGAAAAGAACAGATACATGTATATATGTAACTGAATCACTTTGCTGTACACCTGAAACTAATAGTTAATCACCTACATTCCAATTTGAAATAAAAAGCTAAAAAAAAAAACCTGCTACAAAAAAACAGTCCAGATTATGAGTGCTGTATTATTCTAATTCTCTTTTTGCTCATTTTCAGTTTCTGATTTTCCACCATAAATATGCAGCGCTAGCGCGTTGAAGAGGAGGAGGAGGAGGGGAAGAAGGAGGGAGGGGAGGGAGGAAGAGAGAGCGGGCAGGGAGCAGGGAAGAGGCAGCAGCGGGGAGGAGGAGCAGGACCCAGACCTTCTGCGGAGAAGCCCGCGTGAGCTCCCCTGATAACACACACCGGTTAGCTCCCACTTGCCCGCTGCAGGTCGCGACGCCTCCCCAGCCCCGCTGGGCCCGAGCGCCGCGCCCTTACCCACTCGGAAGATCAGGTCGTCTTCGATGGGGTTCTCCTTTCGCTTCCCGGTGCTGTACATGCTGGCGGGCCTCTTGACGGCCTTCTGCTTCACGTGGCCGCTGCCCGGGGACTTGACGCGCCGCTTCACGCCCTCGGTGGTGGGGGACACGTCGGCCGAGCGGATGACCTTGAGCTTGAACGGGCTGCCGCGGATGTGCTGGTCGTAGAGGCGCAGCGACAGCGTGAAGTCGCCCTCCTTCTGCACGGTGTACAGGAACTCGTAGGTGCCGTTCTTGTTGTCCAGGACCTCCCCGTCGGCCACGCTGCCGTCGGGCGTGCTCAGCTCCGCCGTGAGGTAGGCGTTGCCCGTTTTGCACAGCTCGCCGTCTTTGTCCTTGGTCGTTATGGTAACGGACATGGGCTGCCCGATGACGGTCTGCCGCAGCCCCTCGCCCGTCGCCACCGTCTCGGAGGCGACGGCGTTGGTGGTCAGAATCGTCCCGAGGTTGTGGATGGACTTCTTGAGCCCCTCGGTCTCCACGATGAAGTCCAGCTGGTCGTTTTCTCGCGGGTGCAGCGGGAAATCCTGGTCCGCCAGCTCGTTGAGCTTCTCGCTCATCTGCTTCTTCACCAGCAGCACCTCCGTCTCCGTGCCGTGGTTGAGGGCCTGCGCCGTGAAGCTGCTGCAGCTCTTGATGCTCTCCTGCCCCTCGAGCAGGGTGTCCAGCTGCGACTGGAGGACCTGCGGGGACAGCGAGCCGCTGAGCGCCGCCCCCGGCGCGCCCTGGGCCAGGGGGGCCCCGTTTAACCCGGCGAACCCCGCTGTAATGCGATGCTAAATCGCCTTCCCAGCCCCTTCTCTCTCCCGTCCTCCTCGCCTCCTCTCTCCCACACACATATTTCTGGGATCATGTGTCTGGGGTGAGCAGAAACGTCACCGAGAGCTTGGCAGCCGGAGTGCCACGCCTGACATCTGAAGTATTCATCACTCAGTTTCTTTCCCTAATGTTCAGAGTTCCCCTGTCATCCCCGCAAGGAACAGAAACCAGGCGAATGAAAGCTCCACATCTGAATATCAGAAGCTTTCATCCCTGGTTTTGCGATGGGACGTGCAGAGTTAAACAGAGGCTGCAGGCACGGTTCACTCTGAAGTTGACTAACAGGTTGGTGTGGGTGAGAGAGTCACCAAGAGCTATTAGACATTATAATTAAGGAAGGAAAACAATCCGGTTTAACCCTAAATCCTGAAAGTATTACTATATATTCAACCTTGCCTTTTATATAGTCAAGTTATAAAGTGGTACTTAAGGCCACAGAATCCTAGTTTTAGTGAAAACAAGAAGGAAAACATAGCTGGAAATGGGAAAAAAAAATATGCTGTTAAGTAAAAGCTACTCTTTAACAAACAACAGTGACACGTAAGAACCCATTTGAGTCCCCTTTGCCGCTGGTGGAACACAGTAAGCTGGTGTCAGGGAGGCTCGGGATCAAGCCTCCTATGGGATGTCCTGAGAATGGCTGGAGTCTTACTTTGTGTTTGAGGCCATAGTTGACTTCCAGCTCCATGAGCAGCACACTCTTGCGTACGTTTAAAGTCTTCTGGAGTTCATCAAAGGTAGAATGGATGTCATCCACAATACTGGCCTTTTGGTTGGTTAACTGATGGATGATTTCCGAGATGAACTGAAGAGCAGAATCTATTTCTGGGAGCCTGGAGGACAGTTGTCAGAGGTCGTTATTCTAGTAACATCCACAGGGAAACAGTAAAAAAAAAAAAAACAACTATCCAAACACTATATTTTGTCAAGAAACATTTTCTATGCCTTTTATCATCTTTAAAAAGTAATAACTGAAGAACAGGATGATAAGACATGCCATAATTACTGCCTTTGAGAAAAGAGATTTTGAGGATCCATGTCTATTTCAATCTATTTCAGTGATTTATTTTTAATAATTGAGGGTACAAAACCTTGAAGCTCTCAGAACCCCTCGGCTTTTCCTCCCACTCTACATCAGCATACTCTACAGTGGACAAGCACAAGGTCCTACTGTATAGCACAGAGAGCTGTATTCAAAATCCTACGATACAGCAAAATGGAAAAGATTATTATGCATCACAGGATGTTTAACAGCATCCTTTCCTCTACTCCTCCCCATCACACTGTTGTGACACCAAATTATCTGCAGACGTTGCCCAGTGTCCCCAGGGGGCTGTCATGGCCCATGGCTGAGGACCACTGTTCTAAATAGACAGCTATATCTTTTTCCCCAGTCACATGAAAAACTTACCTAAGCTCAGAGTTTCCTGTGAACTTCTTGCAAGTTTCCAAATTCTTTTAATTAATACGGAATAGCCACACTTTTCTCACTTCAACTAGTGGTAAAAATTTATTTTCAGCTGGCTGTTTATTTCCTCCCTTTGATCTTTCTCATGCATCACACAGCTACCCTGTTCCTTCATCTCCTTGCCAAATAAAGAGCCTGGAGGCAAGGAAGCAGAAGGAAAACTGGGCAGTCACTGCTCGGGACCATTTTGCTGGGCTCAAGCAGAGAGGAGCCAGTCACAGTTGGCATAATGGCCTGAATGTGAGTCAAGAACAGTAGCTAAGAAAGGCTCTTCAGACAGCCTGGTTTCAGGCACTGATTTCAGAGATCTGAGAGCATTTTCCTCGAGTATATTTTGTTCATTTAATCATACAAAGGTACTGAAAGAAAAGCCTACTTATAACAAGGGGATTGGAATTTTACCAAGGGGCAGGAGACCACCCTTTTCTCTCACTAGTCTGACCACAGACTTGTGATCAAAGGAGAATTGATTTGGGTGGTATGAACCTTCTGTCCCACTGGGACTTTAAATCCTGAGGCCACAGGCGGCGGTGTGCTCACCTTTTGTTGATAGCGTCCAGCTGCACCTGGAGTGAAGCCTTGTGCTGCTCCACCACGTCCTTGAGGGGGACAGTGGGGTGTTCTGCGTGCTCCCCCTCCGTGCACTCCTGACACATGGCGGTCTCACAGGACTGGCAGTAAAAGTCCATCACCTGCGGGTGACACAAGAGGGGTTCCAAGTTCTCTGCCACTGACTGGGTGTTGACCGTGCACTGGGTCTTTCCCAGCACTCTCTCAATTAATTCTCACAGCCTCCCCAGGATGTGGACAATATAATATCCAGCTTCACAGGAGACAAGGAAAGATAAACTTTTGCATGCCACATCTCAAACAGAGGTGGATCGGACGCCAGAGCAGCTGGTAAGTCACAAACCCAGCTGTGCTTGGCCTCTGCCCTAAGGCAGAACAGCACAATGCTGTGGTTCTCAGATATTTGGGTCTCAGGACTCCTTTGCACTCTTTATAAATGACTGAGCACTCGAAATCCTTTTTGTTTATGTGAGTTATATCTATAGCTATTTATATGAAAAGTAGAAACTGAGAAACATTCCAAATATTAATTCATCAAAAGCAAAACTAAGCCCCATTAAATGTGAACATAAATAATATAACTGATGAAAATTATCTTTTGCAAAACTGAAAACCCTGTGAGAAGAATGGCACTGCTTTCCTTATCTGTAAATCTCTTTAGCGTCTGGTTTCACAGAAGTCAGCTGGATCCTCATGTCTGTTTCTGTGTTCAGTCTGTCTTGATAGCACATGCCCTGCAGTCTCTGGAAAATGCCACTGTATACTCTTGAGAGATTGGGGGTGAAAAAGGTAAATAATGCTTAGTATTATCATACAGCTGTGATCCTGTGGATGCCCTGAAGCAGTCTGGGGACCCACAAGAGTTCCTGGATGCACCGTGAGAACTGCTGCTGTTTGGATAAGAGAGGAGCCAGACGGAACGCTTTGCATCCTGGCTCCACCACTTACAGGACCTCACCGTGTCTCAATTTTCCCTCTGCCAAATGGAGACAATTGTGCAACCTACTAACCTACTTCCCAGGGCTGCTATGAGGATTCAGGAGAGTAATTTACAAAAAGAGCTCAGCTGATACCTGGCACCGACCAACACTAAGTTCCTAATAAGCAGTAGCAGCGATGATAAAGATGATAATATCACTTGCTTACTTGAAAATAAAACTACTTTATCCTGATTAAAGATGAACTCTTGGTAATAATATAACATAAAGCCTGAAAGTTTCTTTGTGAAGGCATTTCCCTTATTCTCTCAGCTGGAAATAACTTTGGATTTCCAAAGCACGTTGAAGGGGGGCAGTTTCTTGAAGTTTAACACACATCCAAAAAATGGCATAAATCCTAACACAGATTGATCTTTTCATAAAGTGAATACACTCACTAAAGCAATTTTATTCATATCCCTTTTATGAAATATTTATAAGATTTTAAGTTACTGAGCACTGAAACACTCTCAACCCAGAGCCTAGGTAATTACTTACATATAGTAGGTATATAAATAATACTGCTGAATGTATGAACTGTATGCTGTTTATAAGAGACTCACTTTAGGTTAAAAGTAAAAAGATGGAAAAAGATATTCCATGCAAATAGTAACCAAAAGAGAGCTGGAGTGGCTACTCTAATATTAGAGAAAACGGACTGTAAGACAAAAGTTGTTAAAACAGACAGAGGAGGACTATCAACTATACTTCAATTAAATAATGACATTAATAATGACAAAAATGGTCAATCCGTCAAGAAGAGATGACAATTATTAACAAAGCAAAAACCGACAGAACTGAAGGGGGAAATAGATAATTCAATAATAATGGTTGGAGATTTCAATACTGAACTTTCAATAATGATAGAACTATTAGATGAAAGATCAGTAAAGAAATAGAGAACCTGAAAAACATTATAAGCCAACTTGATCTCACATCCACATATAGAACATTCTATTCAATAACAATGCATTTTTGCCATGTACACATGAAACATTTTCCACAATAAACCATATACAAAAGTCTCCATAAATTTAAAATAACTGAAATCATATAAAGTATCTTCTCTGGCTATAATGGAATGAAATTAGAAATCAGTAACAGAAGGAAATATGGAAAATTAACAAACGTGGAAATTAAATAATATACACTTAAATAATGAGTCAAAGAAAAAATTACAAAGGAAATTAAAAAATAGCTTGAAATTTTTTACTTAAAAATAACAACATGCCAAAATTTGAGAGGCAGTACTCAAAATGGCAAATTTTATAGTTGTAAATGTCTACATTGAAAAAGAAGATCTCAAATCAATAAACCTAAGCTTCCACCTGAAGGAACTAGAAAAAGAACTAAATCCAAAGCAAGCAGAAGAAAGGAAACAAAGATCAGAGTGGAGAATAGAAAAACAATAGAGAAATCAGAGAAACCAAAAGTTGGTTCTTTGTAAAGATCAACAAAATTGACATAATACTATGGACTGTTGTAGGTCAACAGATTAAATAACCTAGGTAAAATGGATAAATTCCTTGAAACACAAAACTAACTCAAAGAAGAAACAGAACATATGAATAGACCTATAGGAAGTAAAGAGACAAATCAATATTCAAAAAACCTCCATCAAAGAAAAGTCCTGGACAAGATGGCTTCACTCGTGAATTCTACCAAACATTTAAGAATAATTAACACCAATCCCCAAAGTCTTCAAAAAGTAGAAGAAAAGGACATTCATTCATTCTAATAGGCCGGTAATATACTGACATCAAAGCCAAAAACATCATGGGAAAAGAAAATCATAGACTAATATTCCCTATGAATATAGGTGCAAAAATCCTTTAAAATACTAGTAAACTTAATCCAGCTGCATATTACAAGGACTAAACACATGACCAAGTAGAATTTATTTCAGAAATGCAAAGGTGGTCCACATACAATAATAAACATATGTAATACACCATGGTAATAGGATGAAGGGAAGAAAACCCATATGATCATATTAGCAAATGCAAAAAAAGTATTGACAATACCAACATCTTTTCATGATAAAAAAAAAACACGCTTATCAAATTAGAAGGAAAATTCCTCAACTTGAAAAAGGAAATTTACAAAACACCCACAGCTTCTTTAATGGTAATTCCCTAAGATCAGAAACAAGAAAAGGATGTCCACTTTTGCCACTTCCTTTTTTTTTCACTTTTGTTACTTCTATAACAATGTACTGGAAATTTTAACTTGAGCATTTAGGCAAGAAAAATAAATAAAATGCATCCAAATTGGAAAAGAAGTAAAAATTTCTCTATTCAAAGATGAGTTATGGAAAATCCCCAAGAATACACACATGCATACAGATATATACAATGTTAGATCTAACAAATTAATTCAGTAAAGTTTTAGAATACAAGATCAACAAACAAAAATCAGTTGTATTTCTATCCACTAACAATGAAAAGTAAAAAAATGAACTTAAGAAAATTCCATTATAATAGCATCCAAAAGAATATAAAATATTCAAAGAATAAATTTAACCAAGAAAACTATAAGACTTATCTACTGAGAACTACAGAATCTAGTTGAAAAAAAATTAAAGAATAATGGAAATAAATGGAAAGATATGCTTATGACTTGGAAGACTTAATGTTGTTAAGAGCACAGTATTCCCCAAACTGATCTACAAATTCAATGAAACAGCTATTAAAATTCTAACTTCTTTTTTCACAGAAGTGAACAAGCTGTTCCTAAACTAATAGAGAATTGCACTTGGACCCTGAATAGCCAAAACAATCTTAAAAAGGAGTTTGGAAGGCTCATATTTCTAAATTTTGAAACTTACTACTAAGCTAGCATAGTTAAAATTGTGTGTTACCAGCATAAGAACAGGCATATAGATCAATGGAATAGAATTGAGAGTTCAGAAGTAAAACAATACATTTATGGTCAATTGATTCTTGACAAGGATGCCAAGAGCACTCAATGAGGGGAACAGTTTTTTCAACAAATAATGTCAAAGCCACTGGATATCTATACGTAAAAGAATGAAGCTGAAACCTTACTTCACTCCATATATAAAAATTAACTCAAAATAGATTAACAACTTAAATGTAAGGGCTAAAACTATAAAAATCCTAGGAAAAAACCCATAGGGTTAAATCTTCATGACCTTGGGCTTGGCAGCAGATTCCTAGATATGACACAAAAGCAGAAGCCAAAATAAAAAAGATAAATTGGTCTTCATCAAATTAAAAACTTGTGTATTAAAAGGCAGTAACAAAATGTAAAAGGAATGGGGAAAATATTTCCTAGTTATATATCTGATAAGAATGTAGTATCTATCCAGAACATATAAAAAACCCTGTAACTCAAGAACCCAATTCAAAAATTGTCAAAGGAATTAAATAGACATTTCTTCAAAGAGGCTAAATGAACCGCCTATTTTCACCAGAGATACTCTCAACATCATTAGTCACTAAAAAAATGCAAATCAAAACTGCAATGAGCCATCACAGCACCTAGGAGGGCTAGACTAATCGGATAATAACAAGTGTTAGTAAGAATGTGGAAACTCAGAATGCTCATACTTTGCTGGTGTTCAGCTCTACCATATGACCCAGCAACCCAAGAGAACTGGAAATGTATGTACTTACAAAAACTGCACATGGACGTTTACAGCAGCTTTATTCATAACAGCTCAAAGTGGAAAGGGGGAACAACTCAAATATCCATCAACGCACGAATGGATAAATGAATCATGGTATATTATTTAGCCATAAAGAAACGAATGATGTTCTAATATTCACTGCAATACAGATGAACCTTGAAAACATCATGCTAAATGACAGGAGCTAGACTCAGAAGGCCACCACATGTTGTAGGATTGCCTTGATATCACATGTCCATAATGGACATTTCCTTAGAGACAGAAAGCAGGTGACGGATGCCCAGGGTTGGGGTGGTGGGGAGGGGACGAAGAATGACTGCTTAATAGGTACACAGTTTCCTTGGAGGATATAATGAAAAGCGTCTGGAATTAGATAGTAGTGATGTTTGCATAACCTTTAGACTAAAAAGGACTTCACTGGTGGTTCAGTGGCAAAGAACCCAGCTGCCAATGCAGGAGATGTGGGTTTGATCCCAGGGCTGTGGGGCAGCTGAGCCCATGCACCACAGCTACTGCTGCGCAAGAGAAGCCGCCGCAATGAGAGGAACACACAGCTCAGCGAGGAGCGGCCCCTGCGCCACAGCCAAGGTCCAGTGCAGCCAAAACAAAGAGTGATGAAAACAGGGACTTCGCTGGCAGTACAACGGCCAAGGTTTCCCCTTCCAATGCAGCAAGTATAGGTCAGGGAGTTGAGATTCCACATGCCTCTTGGCCAAAAACAAAACAAAACATAAAGCACAGTATTGTAACAAATTCCACAAAGACTTTTAAAAAAGATCCACATCAAGTAAAAATCTAAAACATTAATAGAAATTGAGTTTTATGTTAAGTGATTTTAACTCAACTTAAAAACGTATCTTTTGAAGAGACAGCAGCAGACCCAGGTAACTGTCCCTGGTACTGAGTCCTAAGTGTTTCCTGGGCAGTAAAGGCCCTGAAATCATTTTGAAACGTCAACAGCTAGTTATTCTCTAATGCTTGTCCTTGGGTTCTGACAGCTTTGACTCAAGCTGAGACCTCATTATAGGAGTGAGCGACTCAGGGGAGCTCATCCATCTTGGGTGAGGTAACCCTGGAGCTCCCAGGGCTGGGTGGCCTGGATGAGCTTGTAGTTGCTGACAGGCAGTCAACATTTGGGTTCATTAGAAGAGAGGATGGCAAGACTAGTCGGATAATAACGAGCTGTAAAGGATGGTCAGGGCCTTGCAGCCAGCCCAGAGGCTTTTGGAAGTGGGGCTGATTCTCGGCAAGGCATTCTTCATGAGGATCTCTCCTTCACAGCTCTTAACATCCTCCTTAGTAAGTCTCCTAAGCCAGCAAGGACAGGCTTAAAGATTATTTGTGCTTTGGGACTTAAAGGCATGAGCTCAAATGTCTGGTTTAAGTGCACAGAACCTCTTAAATCACTGACCTTTATTCCCATTTTTCTTTGTATCTGAACAATGCAGCGGTGGCAGTTTAATTAGAAGACAGATAGTATCACAGCACTTAAAGTAAATGACAGGCTTTCATCCACCTGTACTAATCAGCGCCAGGCAGCTTATGACGGCAACATCCTGCTTCATTGTTAATTACCAGATTTTATTAACCTTCAGACGCTTGAATTGTTTTTAAAGATTTACCCATGGCAATTAACTGCAGCCAATTATCTGTAATATTGCATGCATTTGGCTTGAATATGCAATGAGGACCCCTGTTTCAAAGCAGCAGCAATGAACTACAAGGATCCATGATGGAACAATGGAATGATTAAAGAAGCGCAGTTAATTTTCCAAGGCCTCTGGCTGGTTTACACATCTTAGGATTCCAAAGAATCATAATGACTCAGCATAGAGAAAGTGCTCAAAACACCTCCAGGAGGATCTGACTCTTTAGAGTTAATTTTCAGTGTGATTTGATGTGATATTTTTGGTAGAGAAACAAAGGAAAGTTTCACCCAAAGGCTTCTTTACCTTTGCTGGAATTAGCATCTGAGAGTGTTTCTTCTTAGCAGCCTGTGGCATCCAAGGGTCTCTATTGCTTGGGCATGATCAGAAAACAGTCTTAAGAATTCTTTGTGGTGCTTAACATTTATTTCCTCCTACGATTATCAAATGTTAAAGTTCTGTGCTCATTTTCTTTTGTGATATTCATATTTTTCTTAATAAGTGCTCTTACATGGTAAAAGTTTGCTGGGGTGTTTAAATAAGAATTGTATAGCTACTTTCATAAACTTAGTGACTCAAGGTTTTCTTCTTATGTCTTCACTAGATTTTGGTGTCAAGAGTTATGAGTATATTATAGGTGCATTTGGGAGCTCCCTACCTTTTTATGGTTCAGAAGTATACAAACGATGAATCAGAATCATATCTGTTTTATACAAGTTTGAAGGTGTTAAGTCCAAACTCCGGGTCCCAAGACCCTGAAGAGACCAAGTCCACACAGCAATGCAAAAAGCATAAAGGGGTTTATTGCTAGCTGGGCTAGGGCCCATGTCTCATCCACGCAGTGGAGTCCAACAGGAGCCCCGTGCTCCAAACCACAGTTGTTTATATACAGGCAGTTCTTTGTTACAGCATTGGTATAGCTGGCAGTCAATGTTTGGTCAGTTTAAACTGCGTGTCTGCCCTGGATGGTCTATCTCTTGGCGCACCGGACTTTCCTGGCTTGTGGGGGGAGGTATGAGGTGAGGGTGGGGGAGGTCTCCGGAACTAGGGCCTGCTGTATCTCCCAGCAGCCTGTCACGGAAGCTGTTTTGTTTATACACCACAAAGGCATTCAGTGTTTGTTTTTTTAATATTTTTGCTTATTTGGCTGCACTGGGTCTTAGTGTCGCCTATGGGATCTAGTTCCCCAATCAGGGATTGAATCTGCCCCACCCCAACTCCCGCACTGCCCCCCACCTCCACCTGGGAGGGCAGAGTCCCAGAAAAGTCCCGAGAAAGCATTCAGTTTTAAATTAACTTTCACCAGTTTCTGTGGGGTTTTTTTTTGACGTTTTAGGTCAGCTTGGGTTTTCTTGATCATTTGTAGTTTCCTAGATAATGATCTATTTCATTCAGGCTTTCAATATCTTAGTCTTTAGCAGAGAAATGACTTGCTAATTTTAAAATCTTTTTATCTCTTTATTAGTCTCAATTAATTTATATTTACTGTTTGGTGCTCTATCAAATTACCTAATTAATAAAAAAAAATTCAGCTCTTGGATTTATTCATCAACACAACTGTTTCAGGATTTTCAAAGTCTCCAAGGCTGTCTTTATTATTTTCGTTTCTTTTGTGATTCATATATTTATTTTATTGTTCTTTTCCTAACTTCTTGAAATGGAATATTTTTAAATAAAAGAAAATACTTAAACCTATAAAATTTCCTGAGTATAGATATGACTTTATCTTATACATTTAATAAAGTTTCCACTTTCAATATTTTGTAAATAGTCTAATTTTTCTATTTTCTTTGGTTAAATAATTATAAGCTTTTTAGAAAGATTTGAGGTCTCTTTATAACATGTTATTAATGTAATTTTAGTTCATTGTGGTGTAGGAACTTGTTCTATACAATGAAAAAATAAAATAACTTTTTTAAAGTGACTTATGTGATCAATTTAAACTGCTCAAATTCTCACCATCTTAATAGCTTAGTTCAGCAGATTTTCATATATGCCTTTTTATCTGTGGGGGGTAGATTCTAAAGGGGCTTCCCAGGTGGCGCCAAAGGTAAAGAACATGCCTGCCAATGCAGGAGACAAAAAAGACGTGGGTTTGATTCCTGGGCATGGAAGATTCCTTGGAGTAGGAAATGGCAACCCACTCCAGTATTCTTGCCTGGAAAATTCCATGGACAGAGGAGCCTGGTGGGCTACAGTCCATGGAGACTCAAAGAGTCGGACATGACTGAGCATAAACACCCACAGAAATTATCAAGTAAAAGACTACTCTTTTCTCTGAAATTCACCCTTTCTTCTCCAAATCCACTAGTGCTCTTCTTGTTCTATCTGTTATTCTCTCTCATTTGGACAGCTCAGTACCACAGAATTGGTGCTGCAGCCTCCAATCTCTGCTACTCTGTTCCTCCACAATGCCACTAACATACCACCTCCTGTTAAAAAGGTTTGAATGCTTCCTCACTGCTTACGGAGTTCAGGTCGACCTTTCCTTGGTGACACCCCTGGCCCGTCACAGTTTCTCCCCAGACTCACCCTGTGTTCTGGAGCCCAACAGTGCTCCACCGACACGGCCGCATCGCTGCGCTCCGGTTGTGCTGAGCTGGGAGCTCGTTCCTGAATTCCACGGCACTCTTGGGGTTCCTTACTGAGGTGATCTTTTTAGCTACCATTATTTATCATTCCACACGATTGTCTTTTACACCCCAAATTTGGACCCATGTCTACAGTAGTCTCCTAATATTTCCAAAACTGTGCTTCTCTATCAAGTCAGATCTCCAGACAGGCCCATGCCTGGACTAGTTTAAGGAAACTCTTGTACGTAATGGAGACACCTTCTCAGACTAGCATTTAGAATGTGGGCCCCAGGAGGAGACTGCCTTAGCACTCACTAAGAGCTGTGGTTACAAGAAGGTACCTCCAAGCTCCCTTTACAAAGCATACATGGTGATGCTCCCTTGCAGTATAGAGCACAGAGAATCTGTAGTTATTGAGAGCCTGGCATGCTTTCAATTAGATGATTAAAAATGTAATAAGCAATGTCTGTCTCGTTTTGGCTACCAGAAAAGTCAGGATGCTGTTTCCTCTGAGTCTAGCATTTACGATGTGTCAACAAGCTGTGTGACTTAAACTGGTCAATTCTCAGTTTCTTTATCTATAAAACAAAAGTAACCAATACCTACTTTACACAAAGAAACGTGTGAGACACCAAGCATGGTGCCTGGTCACTTGTTCAAAGATATGTACTATTGGCTTCTGAGAAACTGAACACCAAAAGGTACAATGGTTGGACCATATAAAGAGGCCAACCCCTGTATCCTCAAGGAAACAACCCACACCAACCCTATATCCTCAAGGAAACAACCCATACGAACCCTTGTATCCACAAGGAAACACCCACATCAAGCCCTGTATCCTCAAGGAAACACCTCAGACCAACTCCTGTATCCTCAAGGAAACAACCCACACCAGCTCCTGATTCCTCAAGGAAACAACCCACACCAGCCCCTGTATCCACAGGAAACACCTCAGACCAACCCCTGTATCCTCAAGGAAACAACCCACACCAACCCTGTATCCTCAAGGAAACAACCCATACGAACCCTTGTATCCACAAGGAAACACCCACATCAAGCCCTGTATCCTCAAGGAAACAACTTACACCAACTCCTGTATGGAGAAGGAAACAACCCACATCAAGCCCTGTATCCTCAAGGAAACAACTTACACCAACTCCTGTATGGAGAAGGAAACAACCCACACCAATCCCTGTATCCTCAAGGAAACAACGCACAACAACCCCCATATCCACAGGAAACAACCCACACCAACCCCTGTAACCACAAGGAAACACCTCAGACCAACCCCTGTATCCACAAGCAAACAACCCACACCAAGCCCTATATCCACAAAGAAACAACCCACACCAGCCCCTGTATCCTCAAGCAAACGACCCACACCAGCCCCTGTATCCTCAGGAAAACAACCCAGGAAACCAGCCTTCTGTAAGTCACACTGCTTCTGTGGCAAGAACCCAAAAAGCTAAATGATAACTTCTTTCAACAACTGGCCGTGAAAGGCTAGGAGTTACAACTGACAGCTTCTGTAATTTTTGTGTCTGCTTTCGACTTAGGACCGAGCAGTGAAAGTCAAATCCGCCGCCTCCTCGTTAGCCTGCCCTGGCCTCCCCAGCCAGCCACTCCCCATCAGGGCACACCTGAAGCCCCCTTCCTCTTCCAGGAGAGCTCTCCACTGGTCCGCCTGACTCGGAAAGAACACAAGCGCTGCTCCCACTCCTTGTTTCAGCAAGTGCTGAGTAAGGAGCCTTTGCTTTTCCTCATTGGGCTGGTCTCTTCTGATATGTATACTTTCACGTGTAGGACCCTGTGCTTAGTGGCAGCGGTATAATGAGGACCTCGGGCTCTCCCTCAGAGCTCACTTTCTAAGGAGAGACAGCAAATACACAGGTTCTGCCCGGTGTGCTGGCGGGTAACTGGGTGTCAGAGGTGGTCTGCGTCAGACGGTGGGCTGGACAGGACTGCTCTGTGCAGGAGAGATTTGAACTGAGGCACAGAGGGTGAGAATAAGCTAGCCACACAAACAGGGGCAAACAGCATTCCAAGCATAAAGGATCAGAGAACAGTAACAGCCCAAGGTGGGAAACCACTTGGCAGGTTCTAGGAGGCCAGTGAGACTGAGGCACAGCGGGAAGAAAGTGGTATGAGAGGTAAACGAACAATTAGTAGCTACGGCTAATAGTTATCGCTTTGCTTTAACGACCTCTTGCTGCCTTAGTTGCAGTTTCAAACACTTTAAAGACAACTTGTTTATCCATCTGTTTATTTATTTGCCTGCCCCAGGCCTTAGCTGTGGCACTTGGGATTGTCCATCTTTGTTGTAGCATGCAGAATCTTTTTTTCCAGTTGTAGCACGTGGGGCCATGAATTGAATCCAGAGCCCTCTGCATTGGGAGCTCGGAGTCTAAGCCATCTGACCACCATGCAAGTCCCAGTTTCACACACTTTTGAAGTGGTCACTATATTTTTGAAAAGTGAAATAAGTCATTGGGTATGTGTGTTAGTTGCTCAGTGTGTCTGACTCTTTGTGATCCCATGGACTGTAGCCTGCCAGACTCCTCTGGCCATGGGATTTTCCAGGCCAGAATACTGAAGTGGGTTGTCATTCCCTTCTCCAGGGGATCTTCCCAACCCAGGGACTGAATCCACATCTGCTACATCTTAGGCAGATTCTTTACCCTTTACTGTCTGAGTCATAATTTTAATAGCTAATATTTATTGAGAGCTTACTTTCTATTTCCTAGGACTTAAATATTTAATTCTATACTTAATCCTGTATGGTAGACTACTATGACTTTCTTTCTACCGATGAGGAAGTGGAACAGAGAGTTTAGTAAATCTGTTAAAGCTTTGCCAAAGCTGACATAGGAAATGAGTTGCAGAGCAGGATTTGAGTCAGGCGGTTCCAATCCAAAGCCGGCCGTGAGCTGCTATGCAATGCAGCCTCGTCAGGCCACACAGCTCCTGTGAATCCCCTTCTGATGGTATACACAGGTCCTCCTGAGTTCATAAGAGTTACTATGCTTGCTGGGAGCAGGAAATAGTCTGGACTCTAGTCTATAATCTCTTATCAGGGATTCACATAACCTCAGATTATTTATGATTAAGTAACAGGATCTAATGGAGCATGAGAAAAATTTCCCTCATAAGAAAAATAAAACACTGCAATTAACATTCAAATAATCATTCTCAGTTTGCAGAATTTATCTACTATTTAATCTCTACCCATAATTTATAACACAGACATTTCTGTGGGTCAAAGTATGCCCAGCTGGCAAATAGTTGTGAGTTTGCCCTCCTGGGGAAAGCAACAATTAGTGTTAAGTGGACACAATGAAGATTGTTTTGATTATTTAGATAAATTTGGTCAGAGAAAGGAAGCGGCAAAGTAATCTGAGGATGGTAAAGGCATCGTTAATCACTCCTTTTCCAGGTGGAGTCCTGTTTCAGGGTTGGTACCCTCTTGATTGCCCAACGCCTCCCCAAGTCAAGCAGCCCCTCAGCCAGGACTGAGCCTGCAGGCTGCTCACTTACATTCCCATCGTGGTTTGGGCACGAGAGAGGCTTCCCTGCAGCCACAGCGGTGACGGTCTCCAGAATGGAGGACTCCTCAGCATTGCTGCCTGGAGATCGCTGCAGCACGTCCATCAGGTTTGTGATGAAGAAGTTGTTCTGCAGCGCGGCCACCCCCTTCTCGGGCAGGATGGAGGTCTGGCGGCACACGGGGCAGGAGAGGGTTAAGCTGTGGGCGGGGATGTAGTTCTGCAGGCACCTGTCCAGAAGCAGAAGCAGGCGGTCAGCGTGGCAGGTACAAGGCTACTCTGCATAAACTTGCACTGTGGTCTCCTTTGCTAGAAAAAGTGCATTTCTGAAGTCAACAGGTCACATTACATTTGCTGGTCAGCCATTTGGACAAATGACGCTCAAGGAAAATCTCATTGACTTTAATCCTCCTGCCTGGGAAATCCCATGGACAGAGGAGCCTGGTAGGCTACAGTCCATGGAGTCACAAAGAGTCAGACATGACTGAGCAACTTCAGTTTAGTTCAGTTTGGTGCTGTTTCCAAGAGCTTTGCCACACAAGCAAAGTATGGTCCGTGGTGAGCATCACTCGCCTCACCAGGGAGCTTGGAAAAAATGCAGACTCAGACTCAGAGGGCCCGCTCCAGGTCTGATGAATCAGACTTCCAGGCAATCTGTATACACATTAAGGTTAAGAAGCGCTGGCCTAGAGTACCTGACACACAAATTTGTGGAATTTTACACAAATTGGGGGAAACATGTCACTTTTTGTTCTTGTTAGCACTGAAACTCTTTACACACAAGATCGTAAGCAGACTTCAGATATTAAAAACACATCGAAGTGGAAATGCTTTGTTTGCAACGGGGATGGGACACACCATCTCTTCATACCTCTCCTTAGGAGCCATTAATTTCATTCACTTAATCAGCAAAGAAAGAAAGCAAGCTAGCACCAAGTAGTGTCTGACTCCCGTGATCCCATGAACCTGCCAGGAGCCCGCCAGAGTCCATGGGATTCTCCAGGCGAGAATACTGCAGCGGGTTGCAATTCCCTTCTCCAGTGGAACTTCCCAAGCCAGGAATGAAACCAGGTCTCCCGCAATGCAGGCAGAAGCTTTACTGACTGAGCTACGCCAGATTAATAATGACGGACCCACACACTTCTCACTAAATATAAAGTATAGTGGGCCCTTGAACAATGTGAGGGTTAGAGGCGCTGATCCTTGGTGCAGTGGAAAATCCAAAAATCCACCCATGACTCAGAGGCAGCCCTTCCATTAGCCAGTTCCTACACATCCAGGGTTTACACCTGCAGATTCAACCAACCGCAGATCCTGTCATTCTGTAGGATTAACTACTATTAACTACTGAAAACAATCTGTAAATGATAAACTCATGCAGTTCATGTGTTGTTTGAGGGTCAATTGTACTTCCAACAATCCTGTGATCACTTTTAAATGTATGAAGAAACACAGGCAGAGAGAGGGTAGGCTACTTGCCCAAGAGACTTAGATGTTCAAACCCAGGCGATTTGGCACCAGAATCTAAGCTTGCCATAACTACAATGTTTCCCAGCTTCTATGACAAATAGAAGTTGAAAACCTCTTATTTCTCCCCATTTCTCTTATTTTGCAGATGGGGAAACAGACATCAAGGAGGTTAACTGACTTTCCCAGGAGGCCCAAATGATAAAGAACCTGCCTACCAATAAGACATAAGGATGTGAGTTTGATCCCTGGATTGGTTGGAAAGATCCCCGGGAGCAGGAAATGGCAACCACTCCAAGACTCTTGCCTGGAGAATCCCATGACTGAGGAGCCTGGCGAGCTACAATCCGTGAGGTTGCATGCAGAGTCGGATATGACTGAAGTGACTTAGCACACACACACACATGTCACACAAGTAGACAGCGCTGACTCAACAGCAGGGACGAAGTAACTTCTGCTAAGGTCACCTGCAACACTGAAATCTAACACACATTTTTCAATTCTGTCATTCACTAAGCTTGTCCACCCCTCCTCCCTGCTCCTTTTTTATCTTTCCTTGCCTTATGCTATCACACTCACCTGGGTCTCCTTCTGCCTGCTATCTCTTTCCCACTGAGAGTCAGTACACTCTGGACGTAATCGAGGCTTATTGTAAGCCCTCTTCTCTCCCTGCGGTATTATATCATATTATACCACATAACAGCAAGCGTAGTACTGTCGTACGTATGTGTCCTCCCATGGATGCCTCCTCTGAGCCCTATACACCAACTGCTCCCTTGCATCTCTTCTTAGAGATCTCACAGGTCATAAAACTCCATGTGTCCAAAACCAAACCTATGATCTTCCCACATGCTTTGTCCTCCTTCTTAGCAGGAAACTGTATCTCCATCCTTTCATCTAAGCAAACTCAAACCAGGAGTGGTTCTTAAAACAGTAAGAATTCCCTTACTGGTCTTCATTGTTCATATCCACCCCATCACGGAAGCCTGAAAATATCTTTCCGGGCTTCCCAGGTCTCTTCATCTGTATCACACCACCCTTGCTTAGATTTCTGCAGTCACCCTACCCCTGGTATACTGTCACCCACCTTGCATCCCCTTCATCCTTCTCCATGTTATAACCAGAGTGGTCTTCCTCAAACATAAAGTTTAATCTCCTCCCCTTATATCTAAGAGGAAACCCTTCTGTGGCTTCCACAGTTCTTACAGCCGACACAAGAATCCTCGTGATGATGTGGATTGCGCACCTGTGTGATCTGGCATCTACATTTTTCTGTCTTCCTCTCATTTATTTGCTGCACATCTGTCACTCAAGGCTTATTTAAGTTCTTCCAAAGTGTCCTGGTCCCTCTCACTCTACACCTCTGCAACATACCTGAAATTCTTTTCTTCTGCTTCCTCCCCTTTGCTAAACTAATTTTTCTTCATCCTTGCACTTTCTGCCTAATCACCACTTCTGCCGGGAAGCCTTCTGCATTAGAGCCACTTTTCCTATTATACAGTTGCCTGTGTACTTCTGGTACATGGCTGTTGTGACTGGTTTAATTTCCTATTAATCTGAGTGAATAGGTGGCTAATGACTGGCTCCTTCTCTTGGCTGGAAGCTTCATAAAGCCAGGGACTGTGTCTGCATCCTCCAAGCCCCACTGATGGCATTCTGGAAGAAATGAGAATAAGAGAGTGGCTGTCCACCGAGCAGCTCATGTTTGCGCCCAGCAAGAGGTGGAGACAGCGGTCCTGCGTCTTCCTCTCCTCCAGCAGAGAGACAAGCTGTGAACTTTTGTCTCTAGGTAAAATGTTCTCGTTAAGAAAAGTTGCCAACACCTTGCAAAGGAGATCAGGTCAGTGCACATGATGCCAGAACAGCGTTCATGTGGCATTCCCTAGGGACGTGCTTTGGCTGGCTCTTGAAAACCTCCAGCACCAGCTATTGGATGTGGAGTGGAAGTGGCCTGGGCTAGACCTAAGGGCGTAGGAGGAACACCCAGGGCGCTCTGGAGTGCTGCTTCTCACCCGTCAGAGCAGGGGAACGGGAGCCAGACCCCAGCCTGAGAGGCACCGAGCCCTGGCAGCTCTGCCAGGCTCAAGCCAAGTGGCTCTCAGCAGTGAGCATGAAGAGTGCCCAGCTATAGCGATTCCTCAATGTCAAATATGACCTTACCACGTCAGTCCAGGGACATGTGGACAGTTAGCTGGTCGTCATGTTTCAGCCAAGTCCATTGAGTCAGGGAGAAAAGTCACTCTCCTTGTTGCCATTTTGGAATATGAATTTCAGAGTACTCAGTACTTGTAATTATATTCATAATTATAAAATTATAAATAAAATACAAAGTATCAGTGTCCTATATACCACTGCTTAAAACAAACAAAAAACTGTACACGTGCTTGCATGCATGCATACACACACACACACACACACACATACACAAAACAACCCAAAACAGAGCAAGCAAAACAGAACACCACAACCACCAGTAACAAATCCACTTTCTCATCTATCCATCTCCGCCAAGGATGTGGCTATCCTATTGTAATTGAGAACTTCCAAGTAAATCAACTCAAAGCATGTGCAGGGAGACAACAAGTGTACATTAAACTGGATGGCAAATGTAATTAGCATTGATTTGAAGTCACTGAAAACACCAATTTTCTGTTCTATGATAGGAGGTAGAAAATTTTAACTATGTGTATTAAATAATAAAAGAAAATGTACTTACTAAATGCTATAACACATAATTAACATTTGTTAAGAAAAATCTGTCAACTTACTAGGGAAGTACTAAAATTAGATCACAGATAAACTAATTGCCAACATTTTTTATGCCTAATTGCTGATGGGGTAAGTTGAACATGAAGGTAAAAATATATTTTGAAAACTGATTAACTCAGTGAAAATAAAACTATTCAAGAAAGAATATTCAGGTAATTTACAGTTATTTCATACACACACACATAGATTTTTCTTCATCTGAAACGTCATCATGTTCAAATACATTAGTATGTGCCTTCTGAAGTATCTCTGGAAGAAAACTCCCTCCTTTCAACTAACCCCTCATATACGCATGTATATTACCTGATTTGTTTTGCAGGAGAAAATGATACATTTTAATTATGTAAATATAAACTCTACACTCAGTTGTGTCTGACTCTTTGCGACCCCATGGACTGTAGCCCAGCAGGCTCCTCTGTCCAAGGAATTCTCCAGGCAAGAATCCTGGAGAGTGTCACCATTCCCTTCTCTAGGGGATCTTCCCAACTAAGGGATCAAACCCAGGTTCCTGCACTGTGGGCAGATTCTTTATCATCTGAGCACCTGGGAAGACTTTTAATTGGCCGTCATCAAAGATTATCTATGAGGGCAAAAACGGTTTCACAAAGAGCAAAGGGAAAGGTTTTAAAAACCTGAATCTTAAAATATTTAATGCTCCATCTCCCGTGGAAATAAATCAGTAGCTATTGAGTTGCTTCCTTCCGCTTGTAGTTCCTTGAAAGTAAATTCTTTGCAACTCATGATTATGTTTCTAGATGTCTATCAGAAGCACAAAAGACTTATCATCTCCCATAGGTAACTGTAGAATTCTGGACAGCACCCTTTAGCAGGCTGTAGGAAGTCAGTCTGTGAAACCCCCTTCTCCCAGCACAGAGGCTTACCTCTCGCAGAAAGTGTGCAGACAGGGGAGAACCTTGGGATTCTTGTACCTTTCCAGGCATATACTGCAAATCAGAAACTGCTTGTCGATCTGGCGCACCACGGGACTGGGGATGTTGGTGGCTTCACTGGCCATCCTAGACCACTGACATGGGGGGCCGGCTGTCTTTGACCCTGCACGCTGCTGCTGTCAGACAGAAAAACCAAAACGGAAAACCATGTAATAATCTGCAAATACAAATCAATCATTGCTTTACTTTCTAGGGGGCACTGTGTGCTGCATATGGGTAGGGTTCCACAGCGTGACCCTGGCGTGACCAACTGGCGGCCTTGTAGAGGGTGTACCACGAGGGGCCCATTTTGTGAGTCAGTAAAATGATCATACGTTCACCAGGAAAACAAAAAAAAAATAGAATAAGGTAGCTTGCTGGGAGACTCACAGATACGGAGAACAAACTAGTGGTTACCAGTGAGGGGAGAGGCTGGGGGCACATATTGATACAGCACTGGGGGAGTGGTGAGGACAAGCTACTGGGGCAAAGGCAGGCTCAGGGATGTATTGGACAACATGGGAAGTATAGCCAATATTTTGTAATCACTGTACATGGAAAGTAACCTTTAAAAACTGTATTAAAAATTAAATTGCTACAAGAAATAAAAAGAAGTATCTTGCTGAATTTCAAAGCAGGGGCAAGGTCTCCCTGTTCACACCTTCAGTCTCAACTATATCTGAATATATATTTATAGTCTTATTAAAATACAGTCTATATTAAATAGAATAGTCTTATTAGGATAGAATGTGTTTTCTCAATTATTCTACTTGAAGGGGGTCAAAATAGGCCACCTCCAAATAAGCCACTTTGACGTAAGGATTATTTTGAGCTGAAATCAATTGAGAAATAGCAGATGAAGAAGAGCTCTCCCTCTGCCATCTGTCTACAAAGGCAGGACACCCATTCCCATTTGTGAAGGTGGCTCACTCTTCAATACAAGGAAGAGAAGACTCTTAATCACCAGAGTGGAGTCTGCACAACAAACTGGACTAAACAACCCTTATCCACCATATACATCCTGGCCACCTTCCCACAATTTACTGTCCCTAGGAGTCCAATTCTCCACACTTTGTGGTCCTTTACTGAAACAGTATATAAGCTCTTGGGTCTAACTGCCTCTTCTATTCTATAAAGCCTCTGTCAATGTAAAATTTAAAATAATAAACTGATACAGTTCAACAAAACATATTTTATCTTGAAAAAATGAAATATCAATAACATGTGTATATCTTTTTCTTCTGATACCTGTCTTTTGCCACTTTAATTCAAGCCTTCAGGTATGAACTTAAGTGTATAGATGAAAAATGGTTCCTTCTCTATACACTATTAATATGCAGGAATGGAATACTTAGAAGTTTTCAATAAAATCTTTGTATTTAGTTTAGAGCATTTTCTTTAGAACTAAAGGTTTATAGACGTCACACTAATATGTATTTGTCATGAAGCAGGGACAAAGGCTAGAGGTAATCTCTATTATTTCAAGCAATGTTTATTGGTGTTCATGTGTGGGTATCTGAGCGACTGGTGAAGGGAATTAATCCAGAGAAGGTTTCAAAATGTGAGAGTTCAGGTCAGCAACAGAGAATTGGAAGAGGGTAACAAAGAAAGTAGAGGGTTAACTGAAAGAACAGGGGAGGGAAAAATTATAACGTAAAACACAACTCCATTTATCACATTAAAGAATTTCTGGCTTCTGTCCCAAAGGGATGAACCAAGGCTGAACTAAAATTCACTTACTAATTGTCTAATATTTGCCAAGGTATCCACAGCTCCTGCCCCAAATCCCAATAGAAATGCTCTATTCAAAAAAAAAAAAAAAATGTATGACCCCAGGTGGGAAGTAGGGAAGTACTTATGGATTGTTTAAACTGAGGCTTAGTTAGGAAGTTTGCCAGAAGGCCAAACCCATGAGCTTTTCACCCTGTAAATCACTATAACTCTCCTAGACTTGGATTTTCACACTTTCTAAAAGAAATGCTATTTTCCAAGTACAAATGGTGTTTCTTCTTTCTGTCCACTAAATCATCAACTTTTAAAAAAGTATGTCAACGTTCCTGCAGAAATATATCGGAGTACAGACACAAACATGACACACCCATTTTCCAACTCTATGCCTTCTAGGTAAGTTCTCTAAAGAGCATGATTAATAAATAGACTGGGCTTGTAAAAGCACCTGCTGTACAAGTGTCACGCTCAAATGGAACTCTCTGCACTAGTTACACGGCATAGATGTGACAGATCTAATTAGCCAGCATCATCTGCTAGACTATGAAAGTACCAGAGTAGAGCGTGACACCCACTGATTGAATCAAATGCAGCTCTTTTCTCAGGAGCTCAAAGTGTTGGCACATCATCTACTTTTCTCTGACTGCATCCCTAAGATATCCCTAGGAATGGGGAAGGGATGGATTTGTCTGGCTTTAAGATAAGGAAACCAAAGCTGAGGGTTTAAATGACTTGTCCAAGGTCACCCAGTAAAATCAGTGAATCAGAAAGCTCGGATTTCAAGTTTTCGGCCTTATCTGATAAGTTAATGATACCTAATCATAAGCAAGTTTAACACTTTACTGGGGTGTGTGTGTGTGTGTGACTTAGAAAGATTATAGACCTCTCACTTCAGCAGCACTTACACTGGAACAATACAGAGGGTTGGTTTAGGCCCTGAGCAAGAATGACATACCAAGCATTCCATATATATACATGTTTTTAAATCATACTATATGGCTGATTCATGTTGAGGTTTGACAGGAAACAGCAAAATTCTGTAAAGCAATTATTCTTCAGTTAAAAAACAGGACTTCCCTGCTGGTCCAGGGCTTAAGATTTTACGCTCCCAATGCAGGGGCCCAGGTTCAATCCTTGGTCAGGGAACTAGAGTCCACATACCACAACTAAAGATTCCACGTGTGGCAACTAAGACCCAGCATCGCCAAATACACTTAAAATTTTTTAAATAAATAAATAATAATAATAAATAAATAAAATTTAAAAAATCATACTAAACTTTTCAGTTAAAATCAGTCAAAAAGAATTTTATTTTGAATAGCTTTTGAAAATGTTCATGTTGAAATGGAGCAGGATCAAATGGTCCTTGCCCCCACTACCAAGTCCTCTGCCTGCCTTTTGCCTGTGGAAAACTTTAGTCAAAGAATAAGTTTAATCAGAGAAGTGAGACATGCTGAAACAAAGGGAAACAGTCAAAGGAGAGTAAATAATAATAATGTAGTCATTAAGCAGAGTCAAGCCAAATAGCATATTCTTTGAAATAATCAGTCATGTTGAGTACCTAGGTAAGCAGAGAGAAAACATCAAACTGGATTTTACTCTTTTTTTGACCTTAAACTTTCAATTTTGGCAAGAAAAAAACATTTGTTCTAATCAAATGATATATGCTGACTAACTGAAGTTTCCTGGGCAGATAATTTTATTCTCCAAAGAGGAAATAAAAAACATTTCATTCTAATTTTCACTCTAATTTCATGATAATTATTGTCGTGGGTGAGAGGAAGTCTTTGTTAGTATTGTGAATTTATACGGTAAATTAAGTTTACTCATTAACAGTAATTTAAAATCATGACAATGTCACAATCTGCCACAAGTGACCTCTTGAAGACTTGTGGATTTTCAGGACTCCCAGAATCACCACAAAAGGTTTCCAACTTCCAAAGAGCTCCAAACCAAGACTTTGCCAAGATAATGATCATTCCCTGAATATAACTGGTAGCCACAGTAGAAAGAAATTTGACTGCTTCTGGGGGGATGATGTGCTTAGAAAAATGGAGGCACAAAATACGCTCGTAAGCACTGTGGGAAGCTTTCCAACCATCTGAATATGCCACAAGGACTATCCATGAAACATCTGACAGCCTTTCTTTCATCAGAGCATCTGGGCGCAAGTGCAGACTCTGGTCTCCTTGGATTAGAAAAGCTGTAAACACTGGGCTTCCCCGGTGGCTCAGGGGTAAAGCATCCACCTGCAACGCAGGAGCCACAGGAGACAAGCGCTCGATCCCTGGGTCAGGAAGATCCCCTGGAGGAGGGCATGGCAGCCCACTCCAGTGTTTTTGCCTGAAGAATCCCATGGACAGAGGAGCCTGGCGGGCTACCGTCCCCAGCGTCCCAAAGGGTTGGACACGACTGAAGTGACTTAGCACGCACGCATGCGAATACTTATCTGGATTCTCAGCTACTCCCCTCTCCCCTTCTTGGTTTCTGAACTGTCTGAGATCCTTCTTACACACATAGCCAGCAGAAATTAAGAGCATGGTAATAAAAATCAGAATATAGAGCTCCTCTTTGGCTGGGGATCCGCAAGACACACATGGAAACACCCCTGGCTGTACTCTGTCTGGGAAGGAGCCAACACGCTTCAGGATGCAGGAACCAGTAATGTCTGTTCACAAGAGGCCGACAGAGAGGAAATGATACAGAAGAGAGGGCAGAGAGAGCCATTTTAAAACCACACAAACAGCCCACGTTAGTGTAGTATTGACATGAGCCAGCTATGAGAGCTCTCATGTGGGGAGGCTAGCTGAGGGTCCTCGCCGGTGGAAAACCAACAGGACTGCTTACAGCGGGGTTTGCTCCCCACTCAGATCTTTGCTTTAATATCCCCGTCTCAATTTGACCACTCTGTTTAAAATTGACACTTGCCCCAACCTCTTGAACTTATTACCCTCGTCCTTGCTCCGTTTTTCTCCCTAGCACTTTCCAATACAGGGTGCGATGTATTTATTGTGAATATTGCTTCCTCCCCACCCCACCCCCACACTGTGACATAAGATTCACAATGGCAGGGATTTTTATCTGATTGCTCTGCAGTAGTCCCGGGCACCCAGAACTGTGCCTGGTACATAGTACACACATCTTAAAAAACTTTTTAGTTGGTATTAGGGTATAGCCAATTAAGATGTTGTGACAGTTTCAGGTGGACAGCAAAGGGACTCAGCTATACATATACATGTATCCATCACTCCCATCCAGGCTGCCACATCACACTGAGTAGAGTTCCATGTGCTAAACAGTAGGTCCTTGCTGGTTATCCATTTTAAATATAGAAGTGCGTACATGTCCGTCCCAGACTCCCTAATGATCCTTTCTCCCCATCAAGTTAGTTCTCTAAGTCTTCAAGTCTCTTGACACATGTTTGTAAGTGGACTTGGGAATAGACTCAGTCCCAGCAGCAGAAAAGAACAGCACTTGCTAAATTACAAGATAAAGAGCATGGTTATTACCAGGTGTTTGAACATTTTCACTTGAAATCAGACATTACCTGCCTTTCCATATAAGTCTAATGCTTAGCAACATAAGCCATGATCCAGAAGCTAAATACTTAGTGACATATTTGAACACTCTTACAAATGCAGGAAAAGAAACTGAGAACTACTAAAGACACATATGCATGGAAATAAAAAAAATCTAAGAAGGCTGACGCATAAATTCCATAATGTAACCACCAGATAAGAAAGTCCTTGGGCATAGAAAAATCCCACCCTAGCATTTCCTTCCCCACATCATCTCTGGTATTTTGCCTGATTCACTTTCTCAAATCTACAGCTTAGTGGAAATTACAATCAAATGGAAAAGAAGAATTTGATAGGAGGAGATGAAATGAAAGAAAAATGCCTGCATCCACAATTCCAAAGTTGAAACCATATCTCCCACTCCAAATTATACCACTGAGGTCAGAAAACTATCCAAACTCTTTATTGCTGACAGTAGAGTGATGAAGAGTAGGGAGAGAGGATGGAAGAGAAAAAACAAGCTGAAAACATCTTCTGGAGAAAGGGAGATTGGTGAAAGCTCGTCTAGTTGGTCTAAGAAACATGGTTGGGAAACAGGTCAAGAATCCTTTGCAAAATCAACATGTGATTTGTGGGTAAGCAGCAGCATATTTGATTATATGTCATCCTAAAGGCACTAGATTCCATTTCCATTGTTTAATTTTATGGCATTCCTGGATTATGGCTTCTCTCTGTGGAACTTAACTGAATTTATTTATTAATATAGCTACTTTTTTTTTTTCTTGGACCAATGACAATGGTGCAGATGTGCTTAAATCAATTCCCAAGAAGTTAAAAGTCTTCTTTTACATTTATAGGAAGGAACTCTTGAACCACTGGGATTATCTATAAACTCACAGTAAACTACCTGCCAGAGCAGGTAGTACCTGGAGCTCAAGGAACAGATTAACATACAATTCAAAAAACAAGGTATTTTTAATTTTTCAAATTTATGAGCGTATTATTATCCACTTGCGATGAAATCTGCATTGTTACTGAGGTCTCAACTAGAGGAAAGAAAAGAGGCCAATCTTCAGTGAAATTAAAACAGGGTGACCTATTTTCAGTTCAATCAAGCCTCTATCCCAAATGGGCCATTTTGTAAATTAGAAAAGCCAGATGCAATATCTTTCTTGACGGGAGGAATGTGAGTGTGTGTGGAGGCGGGGCAGGGGGCTCAGGAAGCAGTTGCTTTAACTTCTGTCTCCAGGGACACGTGGGCCCAGGCTTTCCAAGGGGTCCTCCTTCCCAGAGTCACATGGATGACAGCTCCCCTAGACTGCAGAGTTTGATCATATGGAAGCTGATTTTTAAGCCAAGCCCCAACTTGTGATACGATGGTTTTGTCTGTTTTCTCTGTCTCTTTAGTTTGCCATTGCCTTCTTCATGAACGTACTCACCTTCCGGAGTCAGTTCCTAAGATCTGCTTTGGGTTTTCTAAGTTCCAGAGGGCTGGGTCTGTGTGATGGGGAGTGTTCAGTGGTCAGGCTAATGGACATTCATCTGACAGTGCCCTGGGACATCAGGGTGAGTGGGGTCTCCTCTCCCCACATCCATCACCTTGCCAAGCCTCTTCCCTTGCTTTCCTCGGGGACTGCACAAAGAGGCTGAATATTCTGGGACAAGGCAAAGGGCAGCCAGGGCCCAAAGCCCTAGGAGGTGGGCAAGATTAGCGAGAAAGAGAAAGAGAAATCTGTTCTACATCGGAACTTCAAAAGACACAGGCATATAGAGCAGCAATAGGATTTCTCCCCTGGAAGCATATTATTTAAATCTGTTGTTGATTAGAGTAACTGTTTACTTAAACTAATAAGCTTTCAATAATAATAATAAAAGCACTTAGGAGAATGGAAGCTATTGAGAATATGAAGGCAGAAGAGGGTAAAGTAGAAAAGGCGAGACTAGCCTGTAAAAAGCAGGAATGAATATCTCCTCCAATGATGTTATTTGAATAATTATATTGGATTTCTTTTTCCTCAGTATTTGGTCTAATCTGAATCTGCAAATTCTTTGAGGAAGCCTGATCTGGTCAGTTCTGATAAACTGTATAATAATAGTACTCAAAGAACCCTAATAGAGAGCAGATCCTATAAATCTACACTAAAACTCTTATATAAGTAATAAAGGGACACAGATGGTATTACAGATTTTTTTTTAAAGTAATCACAGGGGTGTGCAAATGAGAGTTTTGCCACAATTAGAAGTAACTCGGTCATGTTTTTTAAAAGAAAAAAATGATAGGAAAAGATTTGTGGCAATTTTTTAAGTTTGGAAATATTTCTCTCCTATACATCTCAATAATACACATATATATTTGGCTTAAGTCTTAGTTTTATCAGTGAGGTAATGAAAAAAAAGCACAAGGGAGTCTTAAAAATTAAGCTTAGTTAAATAAATTGCTACATATTTAGGATTTTTTTCTACTTAATAAGGATAGGTAAAAGAAAGTCATGAGTTTGGAGAAATTAATGTCTAAAGAAATCCAAGTGAAGGATTTAGTCTTACTTTAGTAAGACAAAGAATGAGTATTTTTTTTTTTTACTATATTTCACAAGCAACAAAATCACTCAACTTTTGTTATCATATAAATAAAAAAATTAAGTCATCCCAGGATTATAACATTAACTATGGTGGAAAATACCTATAGATTTTATTCTCCATTTAAAAATGTGTGGGTTATATATACGCCGTATTCTTGTTTCTTGAAACAGTGCATTCTACCAGAGAATATTTTTACATTCAGCAGTGTTTTAACCTTTCCAATGCCAACCCCTCGTGTCTTTCTAGGAGAAAATTGGAAAGAAACACTTGGAGGTTTAGGAAAGGACACTATTCACATCTTTGCAACAGAAAGCTGCTTTCTTGTACCACAGCACACAGGAAACTTCTCATTGTGTGCTTGCTCGGGAGGGGCGTGCATTATTTCACACCACAGTGGGTTAGGAAAACTTCTCATTGTGTGCTTGCTCGGGAGGGGCGTGCATTATTTCACACCACAGTGGGTTAGGAATGATGCCGCTAAAGCATCTGTCCAAAAATACTGGAAGGCACCGGGAAATAGGTTCACAGTGGGCAGGAGTGAATCCTAGTATTTAAGAAATTGATTCAAGAATCTGGGCAAACAAACGGCTTTCCTTACATAGTCTGATTAAAACAAAGCTGAGAACAAAAAACTGCTCACAATTTATTCATGAGGAATAAAACTACTGTAAGATGACCCAAACCAAAGAACTGAACTAATAATTTTTAAAATGCCTCATTCTGAATCTATGGACCTGCTCCTTAAAGCTGATAGTGAAACCATCTTTTCTTAAGACTGAAATATCATTTTACCTTTTGGTTCAGAAGTCTACTAATTAACATTCAATTTTTAATTTAAAATAATAGCCTTCCTACTTGCTCTCCTAATCCCCTGCCCAGCCCTCTACCCCAAGAAGGAATAATGACAGGGTGGGGCATCGCTGCACAAACAGCTCTTGGATACAAAAATGATGCCTACTGTTTCAGGAAGCAAACACTAAGGTCCAACCCAGGATTTTTTTCCCCTTCTATGTAGTGCTGCCATTGAACTCCACCCAGATTTGAGTCTATTTCAAAGGTAACAACAACAACAACAAAAAAGTCAGAAAAGACCCCAAATGTTCTCCTGCATATTTTCTGATCATCAATGGCATTCAGAATTCAGAGGGTCGATTCATGCATTATGAATGACTGGGTTTCCAATGGTAACTGGGAACTGTGGCATTCAACCCCAGGGTTCCCTAACAGAGGACACAGTGGGGGAGGGTTGAATCACACAGTCTCCTCCACCCTGGGGTACCGAGCAAGGAATCCTGCAAATTAAACATTTCATTCCCATTTTTGTACCCAACAGAGAAATGCACAGGGGAAAATGATCTTATATTTAAAATAGGCCTCTATACACATTAAAATAAAGACGAGTAAAAATAAAGACCCAGTTAGATCACATTAGAAACGTGATAAGAAAAATCTTGCATGATGATCTCCCTATTCTTGCTAATCTGATGCTTTTGTTTAAGCAGAGTGGGTCTCCCTCTGTCTGATAGTTACAGAGTGCACAGCATCTCCATGAGAGAGGAGAGGGGGGTAAATGCTAGAACAGACACAGCAGGATGAATCAGTCATTCACCTGGCGTCAGACTAAGCAATATGAACACCGAGGACCTACCCATTTCTGCAGACAGACTAATGAACGAGGCTAAGAATGAAATCTTCCCCAGCCTGGCGCCGCAGCCCCGCGGCCACCCCAAAGAACAATGCGCATTTCTGCTCACACCTCGAGTTGGAAGCACCATGCAAAGAGACCGGTTAAAATTCCCTACCAGGCAGCGCAGCCATCATCAGAAGCCCAGCATATCTTCTGCTCTGTGGAGTGATGTGCCAGCATGAACAGAAGAGAGGGAGAGAAAGATGGAGGAGGCAAGAGAAGGCTCAGCAAAGTCGGCAGGGATGTTTCTGGGTCATTAACAAGTGGGAGACCCCTTTCGGTATTCAAACCAATCAACCTTTATCTCACAGGACATCTTTTTCTCACTCAGCGTCTGTTGAAAAGACTGCAGCAGACCAAGCGAGGGATTATGGGATCGGGATGCAGCAGCGAGCTGCAGTGAGATTCGTGGGTGGCTTGCGTTCCCCTCTGAGTCAGCAGTCAGCTGCTCCCACGCTCCTGTGCTGGGCCGCGGGCTCCATCCCCAGAACGTGGCTGCACGGTTACCAGGGGCAGGACTGTCTGCGCACAGCTCCCTGCGCCTCGCAGCCAGGACAGGCTTGCAAACCCGAGAGAGGGTGTGCCGCTAAGTAAGCAAGAGGGGAGGCAGTGGGGAAGGATGCCAGGAAGGAAAGTAGGCACGCGGGGGCTCAGTAGGAGAAGTTCGAATTTAGAACACTGTTTGGGTGGGGTGTGACAGCGCGCACTCACTCCCTTTAGTAAGGAAAAAAAATCAAAGAGATCTATTTCCTTAGAGTTTTTAACTAGCTTGAAATACCAATGCAATTTTTTTTTTAATGCAAAAGAGCCCAGTTTAACAAGACTCTGCTGCTTTTTCCCTTCTTAGTCTTACCCAGGAAAGGATCTATAAAATATAGTTCCTCAAAGTCAAATCATGCAAATGATATTTCTCTTCTTTTTGTCGTTCGAATCATTCTGAAAAAAATCATATAAGTCAACATTTATTTGATTCAGGGGGTCAACAGAACCTTTTGTTTTTCTGATGACGCCAAAGTTCTTAAAGGTTAGAAACTCGTCAAACTTGACCTATTAACCTAACTCCTCTATCAAGTCATTTAACTGATCCTGAAAAGGCTTTAGTAACAAAAATTACCAGCAAGAAGTCACATAAAAACTTAGGTCTTCATATTACAAACAATACTTTAGAATAAAAAAATCTTATATATCAGAATGGAATCCATAATCATTCCCTTTCTACAGCAATGGAGCAGGGAAACGGTTAGTTACTAGTTTGAAAGTAGACACTAATCATTTTATTTAGATGATAAAAACTGAATTTGAATGTTTAATAACATTAACATTCATTACATTCTTTCCATGTAATCAGGCACTGCAGCAAGCCGGGAGAAGGGGCACTCAGCTCTGCAGAGGGGCAGGAGGGGAAGGTCACAAACAATTTGGTGAACTTGGCAAACCCAGAAAAATGCGCAGACATGCCCAATCGGCATAGTACACAGTTCTCAGAAGCCCAGGTCAACACCTGCTTTAGAAGTTTTGTTTTTTAACAGTTTTAGTGAGATATAATTCACATACTATACAATTCACCCATTTCAAGTGTACAGTTTTCATCATTTAAAAGTCTACAAACAATAAATGCAAGAGAAGGAGTAAAGAAAAAGGAACTCTCCAGCACTGTTGCTGAGAAAGTAAACTGGTATGGCTACTATGGAGAACAGTATGGATATTCCTTAAAAACCTAAAAATGGTGTTGCCATATGATCCTGCAATCCTTCTTTTGAGCATTGATCTGAAGAAAACTCTAGTTTGAAAAGATACATGCACCCCAATGTTCCCAGCAGCACTACTGACAACAGCCAAGACAGGGAAACAACCTAAGTGTCCTTCGACAGGTAAACGGATAAAGATGTGGTATCTGTATATACACATCCATACACCACAGAATATTACTCAGCTATAAAAAGAATGAAATAATGTCGTTTGCAGCAACATGGATGGACCTAGAGATGATCATACTAAGCGAAATAAACCAGAGAAAGACAAGTATCACATGATATCACATATAGGTAGAATCTAAAAAATTGATCCAAATAAACTTATTCACAGAACAGAGACTCACAGACACAGGAAACAAAGTTATGGCTACCAAAGGAGAGATAAATTAGGACTCTGAGATTAGCAGAGACACATACGATTTCATATATTAGCAGACAGAAAATAGTTAAACAACAAGGTCCTGCTGTATGGCACAGCAACTATATTCAGTATCTTGTAATGAAGTATAATGGAAAAGAATCTGAAAAAAGTATAACTGAATCACTTTGCAGTACACTGGAAACTGACACAACACTATAAATCAACTATACCTCAATTTAAAGAAAGTTTTTTAAAGCTGTACCCTTTAGCTGTTATTCCCTACCTTCCCATCCCCCACAGTCCTAAGCAACCACTAATCTACCGTTTGTCTCTATCTGTTCAGTTCAGTCGCTCAGTCATGTCCGACTCTTTGCGACCCTATGGACTACAGCATGCCAGGCTTCCCTGTCCATCACCAACTTCCAGAGCTTGCTCAAACTCATGTCCATTGATTCGGTCATGCCGTCCAACCAAATCGTCCTCTGTTGCCCCCTTCTCCTGTCTTCAGTCTTTTGTCCCTACAGATTTCCCTAACATAAGTGGGATCAATAATAATGTGGTTCTAGGCGTCTGCCTTACTTCACTTATAGAGCAGGTTCATCTATGTGGTTTGTATCAGCACTTCATTCCTTTATATAGCTGAAAAATATTCCACTGTACAGATAAGCAGATGGATATTTTATTTATGAACATTTGGGTTGCTTCAACTTTTTGGCTGTTATGAATAATGCTGCTGTAAACATTCATATATAGGTGTTTGCTAGAAGTTTACAATTTAATTCGAATCCACTCTTGAAACTAAAGGCAGGTGCATCCCACTGCAAGCTACATCTTCTTCCTAAGACAGGCTATCACAACAGTCCCTGACTTCCTAAGGCAGGACTCGCCTCTCCTCTGATTTGTGTTTCTGATGAAATTGACTGACCATGATGAATCCAGTAGCCAAATTTCATCCAAATCTAGTCCTCCCTTCTGAAGTCATTTCTTCTGACCCCTCTCCTAACCGCCCTCCACTCAACCCAAACTGTGGGCCGCACACCCGGAGTGAGTCTGTTCACGGTGAGGATGTTGGGAGAGACCCTTGGTCTTGTTGCCTGCTTGCCGTCAGAGGAGCTTCACCCACTCGCTCAATCCTGGACTGTCTAGCGTGTGCCCGGCACTGAGCCGGCTCTGAGGATACAGAGAAGAACAGAATGGTGGCTCAGCCTTTGGGAAGATCACAGTCCAGAGTGGGAGATGGATGAGCAAGCTGACAATCGCAGTTGGGAGTGGTAAGTGCCTTGACCCGAGGTCATGGCTGTTGGCACAGTTTGTGTCTGGGCTGGAGTTATATTGAGACCTTCTGCAGCCAGAGGGTAGAGCCCCAAGAGCAGAGATGAGCCCAGGATCCTTGGAGCTGAGCCTGCTGCACACCGTGTAGTCTTCTTGGTGCTGTCTTGTCCCTCCCCAGTGTTTCCCTCCAGTTGAACAGACGTTAGAGAGCTAACTGTCCTCAGCCAGCTCGACTACGGTCCCTCAGGAAGTAGACAGACAGTGCACATGCGTAAGGACACGGGAGGTGCTAACAGAAGTGGGTTTGGCAGGACCCTGGGAGAACTGAAATTTACTGACCACGTATTACATGTCAGGTTCAGTTCAAAGTCCTTTGTGTACAGTCTGTTTATCTCCAATCAAGGACATCTCTGCTGGAACATAAACCTCTTAGGATGGCATATAGGGCCATTTATGATCTGGCCTCTGCCTTCCTCATTTTTTTCCATGTTATATCCTCCCCAGTCACACTCCAGTTCCTAAGTCATGCCACCATGCATTTTTAAGCAGAATTTCTCAACCAGGGAAGGGCATTGATCCCCCTGATGGAGTGGTGGGGTACGCACTCAGGAATGGAAAGGGGCATTTTTGACTGTCATACTGATTATGTGTCTGGGAGCTGGGGGTGGGGAGATACTACTGAGGTTTAGTGCCGGAGGCAGGATGCTGCCATCCCCCAGCACTCAGGAGGGTCTCATACAAGTATCTCTGTCCCCTTACTCTGCTGATAGCAGTTAAACATACCGCTTGTTCTGAGAGGGATGCTCAACCTCTTCTGACTCCTTTCCCAGGTTAATTCCTTCAAGTCCTCCAGAACTCCACAAAGACAGCCGCATTTTAGGAAGGATTCACTGTGGCTCCTTTAACCCCAGACCCTCCCATCCCCGTGGGGACTGGGTGTCATGCTCATGAGCTCCACAGCATTCTTTGCTGAAAACTACTGACAGCTCCATTTCTCACCTCTAACTCCACAGCCCCTATGCAGTGCCTGTCACCTAACAAGCAGCCAGGAAGTAGATGTGGAATGATAGAAGCCCTACAAATGGATGAGTGATATGGCATCATGTAAAGGGTCTGCTCATCTCAGAACTGGACAAGAGTTGGGTCAGAGACCATTATGGAAAGGCAACACTTCGTACCTGATTTGCGGTTTAGAATTTAGAGAGCACCTTCATTAAACAACGCAAAGCAAACCCAGAGACAGGATGTAACAGGGACGGACAAACCTGACTGCATATTGGATCTGTTTCTTTTGCTTTAACTTTTGTATTCTGTTGCCTTTGCTCTAAGTTCAGAAGGCTGTCTGTAGCCCGAAATATACAGGATGGCCCACTCTCAAGGCTCCGGCCTTTAAAAGTATAACACTTTTCAATTCATACAAGACAAAAAGTTCCAGAACAGAGAATAACGTCTTTGGGGAGGTTTATAGGAACATTTGGACTGGATAGCTGCAAGAACAAAGGATGCTGGCGCCAAAAGGTTTGCTGCAACCAGCCATGCGCCTTCCCTTTTTAGTATAAAAGAAGCCTGGGGAATTCCCTGGCCATCCAGTGGTTACGACTCTGCACTTCCTCTGCTGTGGGCCTGGGTGTGATGCCCCGTCAGGAAACTAAGGTCACGCAAGTCACATGGTGTGCATGTACTCAGCCACTCAGTCGTGTCCGACTCTTTGCAACTCCATGGACTGTAGCCCCCAGGCTCCTCTGTCCATGGAATTTTCCAGGCAAGAATATTGGAGCGGGTTGCCATTTTCTCCTCCATGGGGTCTCCCATGTCTGCTGCATTGGCAGACAGATTCTTTACCACCGAGCCTCCTGGGAAGCCCTAATGGTGACACCAAAAAATAAACAAATAAAACAAAATAATGACTCTGTTTAAAAAAAAAAAAAAAGGCCTGAACTCTAACTTGGGGAAGATGGTTCTTCAGGGCACTAGTCCATCATCTCAATCTGCTGGCTTTCTGAATAAAGTTGCTGTTCCTTGCCCCAGCAACTCGCCTTTACTTACTGGCCTGTCACGCGGTGGGCAGTAACAAGAGCAGGTATCTTATTATTTTAGTGGAAACAGGTTCAGAAGGTTTGCAAGACCAGCCCTGAGGGCAGCGGCCGTGAGGCAGCGAGGTGAACTAGAGTTTGGGCCTTGTGACTGACATAGCTCCTCTTTCACTGTGCCACAGTGCCCCTCAAGGATGGGCAAAGGCTGGGACAGGGAGTCAATCCCACAGTGGAACAAAGCCAGCTGATGAGAGAGGTGATGTCTTTCCAATCAACTAGGAGGAGGCAGCCTAAAATCAGAAGCCTATAGTCTACCTGGTATAATCATTTAGTTTAGTTGTTTTACTTTATAATCTTTATTTTCAAAAGCCTTTCTGAATATTGTTGCCAAATGGTCTTCTGAAAGAAGATGGTAAAGAATGATTATTTCCAGTTCAGGCTTAAGTGACTGGAGAAGAGATACTGTTAGGATGGATTTTACAGATCAGCACCCTACAAGTGACCCCTCAGGACCAGGCTCTTTCTGTCTGTCAGTCTAGACTCTTTGCAACCAACTTGGGTGAATGGTTTGGCTTGGACCCCGAGAGGCAGTCCTCTCCTCTCCTTTGGCAGAGGTGGCAGTGTGAGCCTCCGCTCACAATGGAGGCTAGGAGTCCTTCTTCAGTGGTTGTGGAGAGGTCTTATAACAAAGAGGACTGTTTGAAAATAATGGTTGATGAAGCAGAAACAATCTTCCCTTTAAAAGCGTCCTTGCAAAGGAAGATGGTCCAAGTTGGCCTTAACCTAGTGGGGCTCTATGCATAAAAACAGAACCAGCTAACCCAGTTACAGCCCAGGAACTCACACCAGAACTCATCTTGCAATTGCCATTTTATTTTTTGGGGGGGAGGGAGAGCAGGGGTTACTGTTCAATGTCATACATTTCATACATAATTATATGCCAAGTGGTGTACTAGGCAGTGATGACACAAAAACAGATGAGACATGAGCAGAGCCTCTCAAAGTCACTCCTGGGGACAGAGTCTCCTGCCTCCAAGCGACAGGCATGCCGATTGGGTCTCATGTGTCAGGATTGGCCCTTCTTGGACAGGCCACCAAAGGTAGTAGGGTTTTCAACTTGAACAGATCTTTTTGAGGGACAGAATTCAACCCCTAGCCTCTACACAGGGTGAGAGGCGACCACAAGGCCTGGGCTGATGCAGACTCACCTGAGAAAGGTCTGGCTTTCCCATAGCACGGTTCTTTTCAAAACAGAGCTGAGATACACGGAGAATGTCACATCTGCCTTGTTCTGCTGTGCATGAGTGGGACACCGAGGCGGCTGCATAACTAGAATGGCATAAAAGGCAGTGGGAAACGGGAGCTATGTGCTCCCATCCACTGGCTTTTATCTCAGGTACACATCCCAAGTAGGTGAGGGGGCAAGGAGAGCTGGGCTTCCCAACAAGGTGCTATGCTGCCCGCTTTGTATCCCTTGCCAATGACTACTGACCATGTTATTAAATTAAAATCTCTGTGTCTTGTGGGTCTGATTGGCAGCTTGAATCCACAACCACCGCCGTGCTGCTGGCCTTTCCTTACTTGAGTTTCTTCTACTTAGCCCTCAGAGGCCCCTTCTCAGCCCCAAGATGTGCTTCACACAAAGGACGGAAGCAGAACACGATTCTGCAATCCATCAGACATCCCAGCGGCATGCTAACCCTTCCTTATTCCTTGCCTTGCTCTGACCATGACAAAAATAACAAGCAAAAGCAAGTGAACAAAATGCTCTTTTGTTTTACTGTTGTTTGGCCTGGCTAAGTTTAAGTCGACCATCCGTCCTGAGCATACCTGGAAGAGAAGCTCCCAGTCCTAACTCTGGGTCCCTAATTACTGATGTCCACCCTGATGAGCACATCAAGACGGAGTGTTGCTTTTCTGTCAGTTTCACCATCACACTTTTCATTTGGACAATAAAACCCAAGGCAGCGCCAAGTTCCAGCTTGCCTCAGCAGTTTACCTCATTTAAGTAATCACTGCAGTGGCTCTGACTCCCAGGTTGGGATTTAGAGTCAGGGATTCTAGGTGGCAAATTTCCCCTGGTGACTGCCCTGCCAAGGCCAGGGCTGAGGCCAAGCCAAGACCTGAGCTGGGCGGGGCACAGCCCTGACCTAAAGGCGCTGCTGGCATCGCCTTCCTGGACCCTGACTCCTTCTTCCCCACGTTCCTTCTTCTCTGTCCCATAAAAAGGATTATGTTTTAACCAACATATAATTCAGAGAGAACCTTACAAAAGTTCGTGTCTGTTGACCAAGCATTTCCGCTTCCAGAACTCCAGTCTAAGGAAATAATCCCAGGTGGCGGCCAATCTCCCAGAGCCTGGCTTCCCAGGCGAGGCGGAGCCCGGAAAACATCCATCTGTCCCGAGGCAGCCCAGCCGCGGTTTCTATGGCGACAGGCTCCGCCCCAAGGCGGCCAGCTACAGAGAAGTCTCCCGCGCTCTGCTCGTGCTCTGAATCTTTCTTTCTCTCCCTGGAGGTGTCCTTTTCTACCCTTATTTCTCGCCAGGAGGCAAGAGCGCTGTATAAAAGAACGGATTCACGTGGTGGTGACGGAAGCACGGAGGAGGGCGGGGGGACTCAGTCGTTTTATTGCAATGAACTGTGACGGCAATAAACGCTGTGACGGGGGCCGCCGAGGCCTGCCCCCTCCCGCAATGCGGGGGCGCCCTCTGCGGCTCGTCCCCATCCCCTGGGCTGCGCCTCGCCTCTCTGGCCTTCCCGGCCGGCAGGCTTCCGCATCCGAGCTATCTTAAACCAAGGTGCCACCGAGTCCAGGTGGGGTTTTCTCCCGTTCACAGGCCTGGGTTTCCTGAGGACTTCCAGAGCTCAGGGCCCGAAGGCGAAGGCTGGTGCTCAAGGAGGAATAAATCTGAGGATGGTGAAACTTGGCACCCCCCGCAGGAGGCTGCCTCCCCCAACACCTGTAACCAGGGGAGAGCATTTTCCTAGGCAGCTCGGGAGGCACACACCACACCGGTCACCTGTATCAGAATCACACTGCCACACTCGGCATGAGCTGTAAGTGAGGCACTGGCTCTGGAGACACATCTGTTTTTGCTCTGTGTTCAGGCTGCCCATTGCCTCTGTAAGCTCCTTTGTGAACTGTCACTTCAGAAGGCCGTCGGGATGATTGAATGATACAGCATGGAAGTGTCTGAGCACCACGCTCTGTGCACAACATGCTCACCTCTCCAATCACTAGGACCAGGGCAGCGGCGGGGAGTATGGGCTGCAGTGCCAGGACGGGTTTGAGTCCCCACTCTGCCACTTATGGGTTTGAGCAAGTCCCTGAGCCTCTCTGTGCCTCGATTTCCTCATCCATATAATGGGTATAATAATCCAGCTCATTGGGTTTTTGTGACAACTGAATGGTTTAGTCTATGAAGAGAACCCACCCCAGTGCCTGACACACAGCAAGGAGTCAGTTCACACATTAGCAGAGCAGAGGTGCTAGCAGTATTGCCTCTACTAGACTTGAGCTCCTTTAGGAATGACTTGTGATTCTCTTTTGTATTTCGAGAGCCCTGGCTCAGTAGGGGCTCAATAAACCTTTATTTTTTGGATGAGAAGTTAATTATCTTCTTACACCAACTAAAACAAGTCAGGAAATGAGAGTGGGCAGCATCCTGCAAAATCAGATACGATGTATCTGTCCACTTTTATCATCCTGGAAGGACACAGCCTCCCTCAGTATCAGCCACTTAGCAATGGCGTCTCCCACTGGCTTTGACACAACTGAGGAAGAGGCCACAGTGCTACTTTGTTGCTCTGGGTGAGTCCTCCCACTAACTCTTAATGGTAGGCCAGCCCAGCAAGGAAGAAGCTCTCTGCTCCCATCCCTCTGGCTCGCTCAGTACTTTCTGCTGGTCACCGGCCAGTGGACATGAGTCCTCAATGGTCAGTTGCTCGCCTTCAGACTCAGTAGCCTTCTTGGAAAGATAAGAAGAAAAAGAACTCCTTTGGGCACCTTTCCAGAGTCGACATTTCTGTTTGAGGAAAGCCATCCTCTCTAGATGTGAGGATGGGAGCCCTCACTCACACGTCCTCCACTGAGTGGACCTGCTCCAAACACTGACTCATCCAGCTTTCTCCCTCAGCAGTGAGCAGTGCGTCTGGGCTGGGTGCCAGGAAACCACAGCACCACCAGAGGCGAGGGGAGGAGGGGCAGGAGAGTGGGAGCAGCCAGGCCATAGCAGAGGGGGTGTATGCACGGGTCAGGTCAGGCCTGGCAAGCCCAGGGCACCCTGTATCTGCTGCTGCGTGAGTCAGCTTGGTGCCAGGTGGAGCCATTCATGGCCTGACGGCCAAGGCCAGGGGCATCACTACTCTTCCTTGATAATGTCTTTCCTCTTCCTGCCTCTCTTCTTCCCCTGTTCTCCTGCCCTCTCCCCCGTGCCCACACAGTTCCTTTACTCAACTAGCTTTTATTTATTTATTTTTAATTTTCTTTACTTTATTGTGTTGGTTTTGCCATACATTGATGTGACTCCGCCATGGGTATACATATGTTCCCCCTCCAGAACCCCCCTTCCTCCTCCCTCCCGATTCCCTCTCTCTGGGTCATCCTGGTGCCTCAACTAGCTTTTAATTTCCCTCTACTATGTCCTGGGTGCTGCGCTGGGGTCCACATTCAGTCACGATCCTTCAGGGACTTGTGCTCTCTTATGTGATGCAAACATAAAGTCTCGATTAAACATAAATGAATGAAAATAAAAATATATTTAATCTCAAACAACTTTTATCTATGGCCTCCATCTCAGACCCAGCAAGGATGCTCATGGGTATCCCTCCAGCTGACTGGGATGGCGTTCTGCACTGGATCATAGTCCGGACTCTGAAGTCAGACATATGTGTGTGCAGACCCAGCTCTGACATGGACCAGTGATGTGATGAGCGGGAAATCACACAATTTCTCTGACCCTCCTTCTCCTTCTCTGTAAAATAGCGATAGAAGAGTTACACCCGTAGGGTTGTTAGGAGAACAGAATAAGTGACTGCCTGAAAGACGCTGAGCACGGTGCCTGTCACACAGTCAGACTCAAAAGACATCACTATGGTGGTGGTTTTAATTATTGAAGTCCAGGAATCAGAAAGCTTTCTCTGGAAACATTTTAGACTCTGTGGGCCACACAGTTCTATGTTCTCTGTTACTACTCAACCCTACTGTAGCGTGAAAGCAGCTACAGGCAGTGTGTGAAGGGGTACAGCTGTGTTCCAGTCAAACTGCATTGACAAACAGTGATAACAGCTGTAAATTTCACAGGCACAGAAAAGTACTTCCCTTGTGACTTTTCTTCAAGAACCATTACGGTGCAGTGGGTGGAACTGGCCCGGGAGCAAGCCTAATGAAAGGGCTGGCACTTCCTTTAATGGATTTGGCCTCAAAGGGAAATCTACCTGATGGGTCCGTAATACCCTAGCACAGCGTCTACTTCAAGCCTGGCTAACAAGGGTACAGACCAACCCAGAGACAGTGAAAATCTCATAAAAGAAAAACAATACCTACAATTTATTTGTGCACAAGCAAAGACAAGTAAGTAAACAATACCTTCAATTTACTAGAGCCCAAGATCAAAGAGAGAAAATACAGTTCCTTTCTTAGACACAGGATTGCCCTGTGTTTTGTGGACAAAGGCAAGCTGTTTCCACAGGTGCGAGAACTGGCCCTATGTGTACTTCACTTCTCAAGGCTGGGTGCAGAGACACCCAGCTGTAGGAAATGTCACAGAGGGTCACAACGCCCCTAAGTTTTACACGGAGAGGATGAAAGAAGACAGAATGGACGATGAGTGAAGAAGGCTGGGGAAAATGAGGGCAGGCAGGAGGGACCTGCAAGAAAACAGGCCCAGTCCCAACTCCCCATGGAGATCAAAATGCAGATGACTCACTTGTACAACTGTCAGAGACCCCGAGTCATGCTGGGCAATTCCTAGTTCCCTCCTCCCCTGCCTCCTCCCCAACTTCCTCAGGGTCTAAGCACAGAAACAGGACTTCGCGCTTTGCTTTGCACTGTGATCTGGGATGGATTTTATTCTCTAGTTCATATCAAATTCCTCGCAGGCCAGACAGTCTTTCTTGATGCTGTAAAAAGACCATATTCCAGGTATATTGCAATTAACAATTAAACTTGTTTACCTTGATCCAGAGGAAGTGCAAAGGCTTTCTTATAAAGCCATTCCAAGAATCCAATCTGTTCTTGTACATCTTTTAAAAACTATACACACGAATGTACTCAGTGCCACTGAACTGTACAGTTAAATATGGTTAAAATGGTATATTTTATATTATGTGACTTTTACTACAATAAAAAAAGTTTAAACTATACACATTCCTATATATAAAAAATAGATAAGCAACAGAACATACTATACAGCACAGGGAATGCTACTCAATAATATTTTTTAATAACCTATAAAGGAAAAGAATCTTATGTATAACTGAATCACTTTGCTATATGCTGGAAACTAATGCAACATTGTAAATGAACTATACGTCAATAAAAAATAAATTTCAAAAACAAGACTGTGTTATATATGTTCTGCTCTCATTACTGGATGAAGAGCCGACTAACCCTGACCCACTGCAGTGCTGACTGGCCCTCAAGGTCAGATGTCATGCCAACACCCTCTAGCTGGCAGGGACTCTCCTTGGGAGGGGCATGGCCCAGCCACAGACATATATATAGTTCAAGTCATCCATAACCTGCTGGCTCCCTAAAGAACTGCCTCTTTAACTGCTCTCTAATGTGGAAAGCAAGCAAGGCTTCTTTAGAAAGAAAAAAGTGAGAAGCTGGGCTTTGGGAAGGAACCTTGGCCAAGACCGAGCCAACTGCACCAATACCCCTTCCCACCCCACCCCAAGCACAAGCCCGAGGTCAAAGAACCTGGCCTTTTCCCTCCCCTCTCCCCTACCACAGGGCGTGGCACAGGTTCCCTCCACAGGGACACAGGCCATCCCTCTGTCATACAGATCGTCAAATGACCTGGATCAAGGGCAGAAACTCTGTCACTTTCTAGCCCCACTGGGGGCTCAGGTCGTCAGCTCAGCTCTTGGCCTGAATCCTGGTCCACTTTCCATCTTGCCCTGGCAGAGCCTCTCCACCAGTGACTGGAAGCAGGAAGGCACAAGACTCTCATCCTTTCATAGAATCAGAGGTATTTAAAGTTGCAAAGGAGGGCTTCCCTGGTGGTTCAGTGATAAAGAATCCACCTGCCAATGCAGGAAACACGGGTTTTAGCCCTGATCTGGGAAGATCGCACCTGCCACTGAGTAACTAAGGCCGTGCGCCGCAACTGGTGAGCCTGTGCCCTAGAGCCCGGGGGCTGCACCTCCTGAGCCCACACGCTGCAGCCACTGGGGCCTGCGTGCTCTAGGGCCCCGGCTCTCCCACAAGAGAAGCCACTGCAGTGAGCAGGCCACACACTGCAACGAGAGAGTGGCACCACCTTACAAACAGAGAAGAGCCCATAGAGCAACAAAGACCCAGCACAGCCAAAAGGAAAGAAATACAATTATATATATAAATATAATAAATATATATTATATATAATAAATACAATTATATATATATATATATATATAATTGTGTCTGGTTGGAAAGGACCAGAGAGAGGATACGGGTCCATAGTTGGAAAGCAGCAAAATACTTTCTCTAAAGACCTAGCCCTGATCCTAGGGACCCTGCCAACATGCTTGCCTCTCACTTTGCTGGGTCCCTGACTCATCTGTTTGGGTTGGGGACCTGGAGCTCAGTGGTCCCCATGGCAATACCCACTCCAGTTCATCATCATATAGACAAAGAAACAGGCCTGGGGAGGTGATGAAACCCCCCCCCAGTTAGCAAGCGGCAAAGCCTGACCCTGGGCATGCCTCTCTCTCTCCATCTGCCCCTTGCCCTCTCTGCACAGGCAGACCTGGGGAGCCATCTTTGCAGGCTGCCCGGGTTTGACTATGATTCCATCAGCTTTCATCATGATTCTGTTAGTTTTCTGGAGACTGATCCCAACAGAAATGACTGGAAATACAAGCACAGGTGTATGCCTTGGCAAGTGAAAATAGAAAACTATACTGAGGAATAACAAACAGCTCTCAGACTACAGCTGGCCTGCTTGAAGAGTCAAAGGTTCCGAATTTATGAATATGCAAGCCCTGCAGTCAAACAGCAGGAGTTCCCAAGATAGCAGAGAAACAGGAACCCGCCAAAAGGAGGAGAGTACTAAAAGGTTGAAATGCTGGCAGTCCACTTGGCAAAGGGCAGGGAAAAAATAAACCACGACATCCTATTGGAATGGGATTCACAGAGAAGGCAGGCTCCTGGGAATAGAAAGGAAAAAAAAAAGAAGACATAATAGCGAATATCGACCAACTCTGCACAGCTAAGAAGGTGCCTATCTTCAGAATGACCTTGACCATAAAAATCTGACACTAAAATAAACACAGAAGAGTGGAAGCTAAACCATTAGCCGCCGTGTAGACTGCTCAGGAAGCGGTGTGAGCTAGTCAAGCTTGAGAGTAGCGTGAAGAGCTAAAAGCACACCCAGAGATTTACTCGAGAGTGTGCTGTTGGCATCAGACGGCCAGTGTGTTCCGACCCTTCTCGCTTCTGTTCCCTGATGCCCCGGTAGAATTTCCATTCTATTTTAAAAAGGCTATTTATTAGCTCTTGTTTGTTTGCCCCCAGAAATGGAAATGGAAGAAGCTACTCTTAATTTAGTCTTGCTCATAAAGCTGACTCATGATAAATACAGGTTTCATTTCTTTTTTTTTAAACAGTCGGTGCTCTCCTAGCAGCATTCCAGGACCTTTCCTCCTGGGCCATCAGGTGTCTGCTCTTCCCTCCATCATTCTCTCTCCATGATTTCTGGCTTTTCAAGAGCCAGTGAATTCATTACCTCACGTCCAAATTTTGAGATCTCAAGGCCAGAGGAAGAGGCTGCTTTTCGTTGGTAAATGGCAAAATGGGTGCTCAGGAGGGAGGAGTAAGCTCCCTCCAGGGCACTCTCTGCCCACTGCCCTACTGCTTGGAGCCCCCACCCCCAGATGCAAGGCTGCCCCTGTACCCTTGGCTCTCTGCCCAAATGATGCCTCCCCGCTGGGGCCTCCCCGGACACTCCCATCATAAGTGGGTGTCTCCTGCCCTTTGCTTTTTAGCACTTTACCGTATTGGAACCCTTTAGGACAACTATGACCATTTGTGATGACACATAATTACTTGCATGCTTGCTTAGAGCCACCTTCCCCACCAACCTGTAAACTCCATGGGGCAGGGTCCTAGCCCAACGACGCCACAGCCCACGCGAAGTCCTGACATGTAGCTTCCAATGCCACAGGAAGAAGACCGATCAAGAGTCAGCCCACCCACAAGTTCCCTGGCTGGACCAGTGTGCCTCAGAGAATAGTCTCGCTGGCCTGGTTCTCCTGTAAAATGCCTTCAGAAATACGTGTTATGACTGAACCTGCACTAAAGATACATTTGATATAGCTGATTCACTTGTTGTACAGCAGAAACAAATGTAACATTGTAAAGCAATTATACTCCAATTAAAAAAAAAAGATACCTTTGAGCTTTATTTGTAGAACAGCTCTGCCAGGGAAATGGTGTAAGCAAGATGGATGCTAGGACAGCCTAACCTGCTTAAGAGTTTACTGACTCACTTCCCAGGAGAAAAGTTTCATGTCACTTACTGAAAATGTTTTCTCCTGATCCTTAAGGTATGTGGGACTTCCCTGGTGGTCCAGTGGTTAAGAATCCTTGCTTCCACTGTAGGGCGCACAGCTTCTATCCCTGGTCTGGAAACTAAGATTCTCCATGCCACAGGATCCAGCCAAAAAATAAATACATAAATAAACAAATCAAAAAAAAAAGTATGCTTTATAACACATTCCCATGATTACTGAATTTTTATAAATGTGATAGTGTTAGTTGCTCAGTCGTGTCTGACTCTTTGTGACCCCATGGCCTGCCAGGCTCCTCTGTCCATGGAATTCTCCAGGCAAGAAAACTGGCATGGGTCTCCATTCTCTTATCCAAGGGATCTTCCTGCCCAGAGAATGAACCCAAGTCTCCTGCTCTATAGGTGGAATCTGGACCATCTTAGCCACCAAGGAAGGCCTACATGATTACTGGATAAATGTAAATACTGTGAGTAATAAAAGTAAACAGGTTTTTTGATACTCTGTAACTCACTCTTGCTTTTTCATGTATTCTGAATTAGTGAGCCCTCTCAACACGCAGAGTCCCAGAAGCAGCAGAGGAAAGGATACCGCTGATCCCAGTCTAAGTCCTTTCACAGTGGGTGAGGGCAGCCTAACTATTAAAAGTTATTAAGGTTTGATATTGTTTTTTGAAGTAAGAGAAAAATACTTACTGCTTAGGCAAATACATCACTTTGAAAGAGTTGTTCAAAGTTTCTTTAAACAGGGAATCTAAAAGCATGTTGGAAAGAAAACACTACCAAGTGTGATGCTGCGCCTCATTGTTTTTATTGCGTGCCCTCAAGTATCTGTAATCTTATCAAAGGGAAGCATTTTCAAAAATAGCCTCAAAATCCTTATGCACAGTTTGGCAGTAAAATCTTTTATATTTAGGCCAAATGCGGAAATATGGATGTGAAATTCAGCTTTGATTTAGTGATCCTATCATGGCAGGAAGTCCAGATGCATTTCATGCTGCTCTAAAATTTTGCTTCGGGACTTCCCTCGTGGTCCACTGGCTAAGAATCTGCCTTCCCGCACAGGGAACTAAGATCCCACACATCATGGGGCAACCAAGCCCAATGGGGCAACCAAGCCCAATGCCGCAACGAGACAGAGGCCCACACGCTGCAATGAGGGCTCAGCGCAGCCAAACTAAAAGAAGAAGAAGAAAAGTCAAGTAAAATTTTGCTTCCGATTAAACTAAAGATGAGCAAGGGAGCTATTACTTGATAACAGCCATGATTTTGTTGAAAAGAGGACAGTGAAGAGAAGAGAACAGGAGGAGGGAGGGCTGCAGGCCACTGACACGCGACAGTCGCAGATCGCTTCCTTCCCCGCACGCATATGCAGCAATGGCGTCATCTACCAGGCGCAAGGGGCTTCTACACGGAGGTGGGTACCAACAGCATGATGGCGATGCTTTGACAGTTGCACACGAGCAGCTAACTTCCTCTGTAGATTAGAAGGGACTAGAGAGGCCACAAGAAAACAGAAAGGCAAAGGGAAAACAGAGGAGCTCTATGAGGCACGCATGCTGTACGCTAAGCCACATCAGTCACCTCCGACTCTCTGCAACCCTAGAGACTGGAGCGCCCCAGGCCCCTCTGTCCGTGGGGTTCTCCAGGCAAGAATACTGGAGTGGGGTGCCATGACCTCCTCCAGGGCATCTTCCTGACTCGGATCAAACACATGTCTCTTATGTCTCCTGCATTGGCAGGCCGGTTCTTTCCCACTAGCTCCACCTGGGAAGCCCATCTTGAAAACAATTCAATGAAAGTCAGTTCTTTTCTAACTAGAAGACTGAGCACTAATCTCACCATGAGGGCCCCACCCTCATGACTCACCTACCCCAAGGACTTTCCAAAATTCCCATCTATGATTGAATACCAGCATATTAGAGGGTTACAGCTTCCAAATACGAATTCTGGAGAGATCAAACATTCAGTCCATTACAGGAGCCCTAAGATTTTGTACAACAGGGTCTGGACCTCTTCGACCTCTGTGATGCCACCACCCCTGTAGTGACCAAAGCATCCAAACCACTTCGGGTCACTGGACACACTAAGAACCCATCAGCAACTGCACAACGTCCAAGTCCAGCAGCTGCAATGCATGTAACTGGGGCTGGATTTGCTACACTTACTGATTCCAGGCTTGCCTTCTAACAAGTCCTCTGTAAAGGATTATAACTGCACTCACTCTAGGCCTCCAGAGAGTCCTGAGTTATTCTTCTCCCTGTGTCTTTTAAGCCTTCACGTGCTTTCCCTCTGCCTAGAATCCTTTTCTTCTCTTGCTAGAGATTCAGTTGATACATCACTTCAATACCGAAAACTTCCTGATAAGCCCTTTACTCAGGCAAGGTACTCAGCCCTCCTTGTATGTATTCAGTACTTCTATTGCTGTACTTATCACCCTCTGCAGCAATCACTGGTTTAAATGTCTGTCTCTCCTACTAGAGAGTGAGCTCCTGGCCTGAGTCTTACTCATCTTTTTATCCCTGAACATAGCAGGGTCTATGTTCATATCTATAAGTAAGTCCTCAGTAAATAGCAGTCATTCAATGAATATTACTTTTCTCTTATATGTATTCTGGTCATGGTATGTGAAGAGCAAGGGAACTCACATTTATTTAGCACCTATTGTGTACAAAGTTCTATGTTAAACACCCAATTTTATTCTTAAGATGAATTTGTAAGATAGGAATTGCTGGTTTGATAAAATGGAGATTAGAGAACCATCTTATCAGAAATAAGAGAAGAGTATTCAAAATGTCTAGGGACTGATTTGGTCTATTTTGGATTAATATTTCTGGAGCTTAGTCAAAATGTTAGTCACTCAGTTGTGTCCGACTCTTTGCAACCCCATGGACTGTAGCCCACGAGGCTCTTCTGTCCATGGGATTCTCCAGGCAAGAATACTGGAGTGGGTTGCCATGCCCTTCTCCAGGGGATCTTCCTGACCAGGAGTTGAATCCAGGTTTCCCGCATTGCAGGCAGATTCTTTACCACTGAGCCACCAGGGAAGCACTTAGTTAGCTCAGCTCCAAAAGAGCAGTGACTGAAAACGGGGCCTTAGAATCTTACTCCCAGGCATATATCCAGACAAAGCTATACTTACAAAAGACACACGAACCCCTGTGTTCACTGCAGCACTATTTATAGCCAGGACATGGAAACAATCTAAAAGTCCATTGACAGAAAAATAGATAAAGAAGAATGTGTGTGGGGGGGGTGTATACGAATACTGCTCAGCCATAAAATGAATGAAATAAAGTCTTTTTAACAACATGGATGGACCTAGAGATTATCACAGTAAGTGAAGTAAGTCAGAAAGAAGGCAAATACTATATATATGATATCATTTATATGTAGGCTTTAAATATGACATAGGGACGTCCCTCATAGGGAATCCACCTTCCAGTGTGAGGGAAGCAGGTCTGACCTCTGGTTGGGTAATCGGGATTCCACAAGCCATGGGGCAACTAAGCCTGCACACCTCAACTAAGATCTGACGCAGCCAAGGATGATCAAATAAATACATTAATTAATTAATATTAAAAAATATGACATCAACAACCTATCCATGAAACAAAAACAGACTCACAGATAGAGAAAACAGATTTGTGACTGTGAAAGGCGAGGGAGAGGGAAGGCCTGGGAAATTGGAATTAGAAGATTTAAACTGTTGCATATAGGATGGATAAAAACAGGCCCTATGTATAGCACAACGAACTACATTCAATATCCTGTGATAAACCATAGTAGAAAAGAATAAGAATAATACACACACACACACACACACACACACACACACACATATAAAACTGAATCACTTTGCAATACAGCAGAAATTAACACAACATTGTAAATCAACTATACTTCAATAAAAGAAATTTTTAAATGGTGCTCTAACAAGGAACATGTGTGTATGAATGACTGAAATTTAACATTTAGCATAGCTTGGACCTACCAAAACATGTAAATGACCAAGAACCACCTTGGCACTGACAGTAAGACCACCGCATTGTCAGTGGAGTGGTCTCTACCACGATCCAGTCTACCCTGCACTCAGCGGATTGTGTCATTACAACACCACCCACTTGTCTTTCGAAGCTGGTGGATTACAGCATCCCCACTCATATTGTTCCTTAGTGCACATGTTCTTCAATTATCACACTGGCATCATTTTTAAAACTGGATGAAAAACTTCTTTAAAAATAATTCCACTGTTTGGATGCTCCTGTGTTCAGATGCCAGATAAATAATCTGTTATTGTCCTGATTTTATGGTCTCCCAGAACCAACATCAAAAGTACATCAGTTCAGTTCAGTTCAGTCGCTCAGTCGTGTCTGACTCTTTGCGACCCTATGAATCGCAGCAGGCCAGGCCTCCCTGTCCATCACCAACTCCTGGAGTCCACCCAAACTCATGTCCATGGAGTCAGTGATGCCATCCAGCCATCTCATCATCTGTCGTCCCTGTCTCCTCCTGCCCCCAATCAAGGTTTTTTCCAATGAGTCAACTCTTCGCATCAGGTGGCCAAGTATTGGAGTTTCAGCTTCAACATCAGTCCTTCCAATGAACACCCAGGACTGATCTCCTTTAGGATGGACTGGTTGAATCTCTCTGCAGTCCAAGGGACTCTCAAGAGTCTTCTCCAACACCACAGTTCAAAAGCATCAATTCTTCAGTGCTCAGCTTTCTTCATAGTCCAACTCTCACATCCATGTATGACTATTAGAAAAACCACAGGCTTGACTAAATGGACCTTTGTTGGAAAAGTAATGTTTCTAGCTTTCTAATATGCTATCTAGATTGGTCATAACTTTCCTTCCAAGGAGTAAGTGTCTTTTAATTTCATGGCTGCAATCACCATGTGCAGTGATTTTGGAGCCCCCCAAAATAAAGTCTGACACTATTTCCACTGTTTCTCCATCTATTTCCCATGAAGTGATGGGACCAGATGCCATGATCTTAGTATTCTCAATGTTGAGCTTTAAGCAAACTTTTTCACTCTCCTCTTTCACTTTCATCAAGAGGCTTTTTAGTTCCTCTTCACTTTCTGCCATAAGGATGGTGTCATCTGCATATCTAAGGTTATTAATATTTCTCCCAGCAATCTAGAGGTTGTTTTTTGGTTATCACCAACATTTCCACATGTCTCTGGTGGCTCGGACGGTAAAGAATCTGCCTGCAGTGCCAGTGACCTGGGTTCAATATGTGAGTTGGGAAGATCCCTTGGAGAAGGGAATGACAACCCACTCCAGTATTCTTGCCTGGAGAATGCCATGGACAGAGGAGCCTGGAGAGCTACAGAGTCAGACACAACTGAGCAACTAACACAACACAACAACTCCTGTCAGTAAGGGCAGATGTGATATTTCACAATCTGCTTGGGTATGAATTGTCGAATGTGTTATGCCACACAGCATGCCTTAATAATTTTGGAAATTAGGTCTCATCAAAATACATACACAACTTAGAACTGGCAAACTTTCCTTAAGAATTATGTATTAATTTGGTTTGTAAATTTGGTTAATTTGCTTGCTAACTTGTTCCTGAGTATTGTTCGGACTCAGACACACAAAAGCTACAGCCACCACCGTCTTAAAGCTCACCGTCACTTAGGGGTTAGATGGAAAGAGGGGCAGACAAATGAGAAGATCCAACTGTTTGGCCCCTTTGCTTTAAGGAAGAAGGTTCAGTTTCTTGTGGATTAAAGAAACTGAGCTTCAGACCATCTGCATCCAGACCAGCTCTGAAGGTCACTCCCCTGCCACATTCTGTATGGCAGATCACCCATCACACCTCAAGCTTCGCACAACCAGGAATTGGAGAATAAACTACCAGTGAACCTTCTAGTCTTTGAAAAAGAAAAAAAAACGGTTTCAATGTTTGTAAGCCATTCATAGCCTGTCCTGATCCTCCAACCTTTTGCTTGATAATGTAGGGGATGTGTACATGTATGCTCACCTGTATCACACTTTGAAATCTCACGGACTTAGCCCATGAGACTCCTCTGTCCACGGAACTCTCTAGGCAAGAACACTGGAGTGGGTTGCCATGCCCTCCTCCAGGGGATCTTTCCGACCCAGGGATTGAAGCCTTATCTCTTATGTCTCCTGCATTGGCAGGCAGGTTCTTTACCACTGAGCCACCTGGGAAACCCAATATAGAGTATATACGTGTATACAAGCATATATTACTATCACCCCCCAATGTATGTATGTATTAACAGCTTCACATTTCATATACATCAACTCTTACTGTTTTATTAGTATGTATGCTCTTAAGAACCATAAACCAGTATGAAGATTATGTTAGTTCTAAAAGTAACCAAACCACTAATTAATCATTAATTTATCAAACATGTTTATTGGCACCTAGTACAATGTGGTTATAATATGGTGCCAATGTACAGCTAGATGAATTACATTTCAGAGTCCAAAGGCAAGAGTTAAACTCTAATCTCTCCTACCCCAACCGCCAAAGATAAAGCAGCAAGCAGAAAGAGGGCCCAATCTGGCTGATTCTCATTTCTGTTCATTCCCTCAAACAAGAGAAATGACTAGCAACTTGATGGTCCAGGCGCTATAAAGTTTACATAGAAGTTTAAGACCCAATTCTTGGGCTCAATAAACTCGCCGTCAAAACCAAATATGCAGTAAGCTGCTGAATAGAGGACAATGGATAGTCTTCTCCAGGAGAGAGTCTGCAAACCACAGCAGACAGTAGAGGGTGCAAAAGAGGATGGAGCAAATGTGCTTTTGTTTATTTAAAAAATGGATCAGAGGGACTTTCTGGTTACACAGTGGATAGGAATCCACCTGCCAGTGCAGGGGACGCAAGTTGGATTCCCGGTCCAGGAAGATTCCACGAGCTGCAGAACTAGTAAGCTCCTGCTCCACAACCACTGAGGCCGTTCGCCCGGAGCCAGAGGGGCCATGGCAATGAGATGCCCGCTCACCGCAACACGAGGGAGCCCTGCATGTGTGCCTGGAGCCAGAGGGGCCATGGCAATGAGATGCCCGCTCACCGCAACATGAGGGAGCCCTGCGCGTGTGCCCGGAACCAGAGCGGCCACGGCAATGAGATGCCCGCTCACCACAACACGAGGGAGCCCTGCGCGCAGCGATGGAGACCCCGCGCCACCAGACAGAATAAAGAAGTGAAATTTAAAAAACGGATCAGAAGAGGCTCTAGGACTGCAGTAACTGAAGAAGGCTTCACAGGGTTTGCGGGATGGTGAGAGGTAAAGATGAGGGGATGAAAAGTAGGCAGTTAAGGTGTTAGGTGTTTCCAGGCAGAAAGAGCCAGCATGGATAAGCATACAGGCAGTGAAAACAGCCTGGTTTTCCATGGAACAAGGTGGAGAAAAAAACAGAAAAGTCTGGAACACTAAATAGACCCCATCTCAGGGGTGGTCCTAACTGCTAATGTTAGCAGAGCACGGTGACAGGAGAAATTTGAGAAGCACAGGTAAATGGCAGAACTCTAAGAGAACTAATCTAGTTGCAGTAAACAGAATGAGTTTCCTGAAAGAGAGATGGCAGGAACACCAGTCAGGAAGTAACTACATCCATCCATCCAGATACATTTACGAATCATTAGTATATTGTCAGGTATCTGCAAGCACTGAGGGATGGTCGCAGGAAGAAGAATGGGAAGGGTAATTAGTCAGAAGGAACAGCTGGTGCAAAGACATTAATCTCAGACAACCTGACACATTCGGGTCTGCAAGAATCTCTGCTCCAGAAGGAGGTAAACTGAATAGTTTTTAATTTAAAAATTATATTAAATAAACAATTATATTGTTATATAATTGTAATGATAATTATATTAAAGAAACAGTGAACAGCCATTTATTCATTAAGTATGTGCCAGGCACTGTTCTTTACACACAAGCATTCATTTAATCCTCACAAATGTATGAGGGAGACATTGCTATTCCCATTTTACAGATGCATAAACTGACTTTAAGTGCCTCAGAAGTTTGCTTCTCAGAATCACACAGCTAGTGGGATTAACATATACACTATTATATATAAAAACAATGGAGAAGGCAGTGGCAACCCACTCCAGTACTCTTGCCTGGAAAATCCCATGGATGGAGGAGCCTGGTGGGCTGCAGTCCATGGAGTCGGACACAACTGAGCGACTTCACTTTCACTTTTCACTTTCATGCATTGGAGAAGGAAATGGCAACCCACTCCACTGCTCTTGCCTGGAGAATCCCAGGGATGGGGGAGCCTGGTGGGCTGCCATCCACAGGGTCACACAGTCAGACATGACTGAAGCAACTTAGCAGCAGCAGCTATTATATATAAAAACAATAATCAATAAGAACGTACTGTATAGCACAGGGAACTCTACTCAACATTCTATAACATTTCCATAACAACCTATATGGAAAAACAAGCTGAAAAAGAATACATATAAATATATGCATTTATATATAAATCACCTTGCTTTACACATGAAACTAACACAATGTTGTAAATCAACTATATTCCAATACAAAAATGGGCTTCCTGGTGGCTCAAATGGTAAAGAATCTGCCTGCAATGCATGAGACCTGGGTTTGATCTCTGGCTTGAGAAGATCCCCTGGAGAAGAGAATGGCAACCCACTCCAGTATTCTCGCCTGGAGAATTCCATGGACAGCGGAGTGTGGTGGGCTATGGCCTGTGGAGTCGCAAAGAGTCGAACATGACAGAGTGACTAACACTTCCACTTTCAATTTCCAATTTAAAATAAAAAATAATAAGGCAACCAAAACAACTGAAAAACAAAACTTTTTAGTACTTAAAAAAAAAAATCACACAGCTGTTAACTATTGACTAGGGGATTCAAATCTAAGTCTTTCTCTTTTGAAAACCAACCTTGAGCCCCAAAGACAAGTAAAAGCTGTAGAAGAGCAAGGTGGACAAGCATTCCAGGCACAGGAAACCTCCAGGCATGCATGCGTGCATGGGCAGAAGAAGATCACCTGGCAGTCTGTGTGAAGCACAAGGCTGAGTGAGACAGATGAGGGTAGGGAGGCAATCAGAGCCCAGGCCATGACGGACCTTGCTTTGTATGCTGAACGGTGTGAACTCTAACTTGGAATCTGTGAGAGCCACTGAGGACGTACAGACATGACAGCCAGGAAGGGACAGATGGATGCCCAGGAGACAAGGTGTGGTGAGTAAGCAAGACTAGGCAGACTCTCACTAACCCAGCAAGTGATGATGGCGACCTGTGCTAAGAACTCTGCTCCCGAAAGAGTTAGTAAGATGATGCTCAGATAGCCTGAGAGGGGAGTGATGGCCCCTCTCATAGAAAAGTGGGTTCCAGAGCAGAGGAGTCTATGTTTCAGGGAAGGGGGAATGGGGCAGTCGGGCGTGTGGCTTGGAGAGAGAGGGTGCTGATGAGTTCAAGTTTGGACTGTTGGGTTCATAGCTCCGGTCTCAGAAGAAAGGTCTGGGTAGGAAACAAAGGTCTGGGCTATAGATCTAGGCAGAAAAAGAAATGATCATAATTGTGGATTATTAACCTGGAGCAGTCCATAATGCTTTTTATGCATTGTCTCTTTAACCTTTTCAACAGTCATATGAAACAGATATTGTTATTACTAATATGCCCACTTTACAGTCTACGGCTCCAACTAAGCCACAGAGACATTAAGTGCCTTGCCAAGGGCCACACTATTGGTAAAGGACTAATACTGCACCTCAATCTCCCACACGTTTGTGCCAGTGATCCACAGTACAAACACATTTTACACTGGGGTCCAGTGCAGACACAACGTTTTCACTGAAACAAAAGTTTCACGATATCACACTTCGTTCCCTGTTGTCTTCCACCCTGTTCCTTTTTTTAAATAGGCTGCCTCCAGCCCACAACCTGATTTGCAACCTGCTCATGAAACCTACAGTTTGAGAACAGCTGTCCAACACGTACTGCCTCCCTCACCTGGGTCAGGGGGCAGAGGTGGGACCACCAAGGTGAGGAGCAGTGTCGGCCACATCCTAGATCACAGGAGAGAATCCACTGCAGGGTGATTTTGAGCCAAAAGCATAACATGATGAGACGTGAATCTCTTGTGCCAAATTACACCCCGAGGACGTGTCTGTGGGAGCCAGCCCTTCAGCAGTGAGTCATCAGTGGCTGCAACGCACATTTATGGGGATGGAAGCTTTTTTTTGCTGCCAAGTGTTTCCACTGTATGGTACAGGAAAAGATGCTGAGGCCTGAACTTTGGAGAATGATGAAGTTGTTAGCTCTAAAGTTGCTACACTATTCAGTGGCAGCAGACTGTGGGCACTCAGCCCACAGCAAACCAGCCCTGTGCCTGCCCTTCACTTTGATGTAATTCTTACAGACAGTAATTGCAAGAGGAAATCATACCTCCAAGGGGCAAGTTATGGAATATGGCATTTAACATCTTGCTCAGCAGGAAATGGTTCTGCTGGCAGGACTGTAAGAATCCACTCCCCAAATATATCACAGAACCTGAGTGTACACACTCTTCCTGCTGCCCCATAGGAGGAGAGGAGTGTTCCTTTTCAGTACCCTTAAACCCTTCTGAGTGGCTCCAGGGTTTCATTCTCTCAGTTAAACCTTTATTCTTCTTTACTGCCATCATTTTCTCCTTTAACATAATTTCCCTCCCTTCTGAGTTCAAACAAACCCTGTTGTTGTTGAGTTGCCACGTCATGTCCGCCTCAGTGACCCCATGCAGCATGCCAGGCTTCCCTGTCCATCACCATCTCCCAGAGTCTGCCTGTCATGTCCATCGAATCAGTGATGCCATCCAACCATCTCATTTCTTCTGCAGCCTCCTTCTCCTCCTGCCCTCAATCTTCCCCAGCATCAGGGTCTTTTCCATTGAGTCGGCTGTTCCCATCAGGTGGCCAAAGTACTGGAGCTTCAGCTTCAGCTTCAGCATCAGTCCTTCCAGTGAGTATTCAGGGTTGATTTACTTAAGATTGATTGGCTTGATCTCCTTGCTGGCCAAGGGACTCTCAAGAGTCTTCTCCAGCACCAAAGTTGGAAAGCATCAATTCTTTATGGTCCAAATCTCACATCTCTACATGACTAGTGGAAAAACCAGAGCTTTGACTATATGGACCCTGGTTTCCTCTCAAAAAGTCCCTCAGCAGGACAGAATGGTAGGAGAGCTGAACCTGTTCTCTATCTTGATTGTGGTGCTTTGGGTGGTGGTGGTGGTGGTTTCTATTCATAATCAGTATCTTAAAAAAAACTGACTTCAAAGTAAAAGCCCTGACAATTTTCTGAATCCTACTGCCCTGTGGCTACCATCTTGTTTCTTTCCATCTTTCCCTTGACTCTTGCTCTCTCCAATGGATTCATCAACCCTGAATATTCATTGGAAGGACTGATGCTGAAGCTGAAACTCCAATACTTTGGCCACCTGATGCAAAGAGCTGACTCATTGGAAAAGACCCTGATGCTGGGAAAGACTGAAGGCAGGAAGAAAAGGGGATGACAGAAGATGAGATGGTTGGATGGCATCACTGACTTGATGGACATGAGTTTGAGCAAGCTCCGGGAGATGGTGAAGGACAGGGAAGCCCAGCGTGGTGCAGTCACGGGGTCACAAAGAGTCGGACACAACTGAACAACTGAAGAACAACAAAAATGCAAGTCTTCCCCAGGTTGACCCCCTAGTCAACTCTCTCCCAGTTCCTTTCTTGCCCTCTACAGTTCATGGCGCTGCAACTCCCTCTTCAGGACCTTGCTGTCTCTCCTCTACCTCTTTACACGCTGCTGCTGTGACTCCTGAGCAATGCCCAAATTCCAAGCCCACCACTCTCCGCTTGTGCGTTCACTTCCTGGGTATCTCACCCCGTCTCCTGGATCAGAGGCCAGCCTGCGTGTACTTGACGTCCAAACCCCCATCTGGAGAGAAGACAGCTGGCCTGGGTCCTCGCGAGCCTGCAGGCGCCCCGCTCTGTCACTGCCCCCCTTCTGGAGCGCGCAGCGACCCCCACTGGTGCGGATGACCTCCCGGCTGGTCCTTCTCCGGGGCCACAGCCCTGGGATTCCGGACACGCTCATCAAGATCAAAGCAGGCAGCACAGCAGAAAGGCTCTGCGAACTGCCATGTTCTAGAATGATTGTCACTCCTGCTCCTGAAAGCTGTTCAAATACTCCCTTGCTACGTCTGTAGGTCTCACCTAATTTTTTCCCCAGCCTTGGCTCCCCGTCTGTATGTCTCTCCCTTGCCCCCAGTGTACTGTGTGTTCTGTTCTCTGTCTCTTTACTAAAACAACCTTTCCCCCTCTTACTCTGCAGCCCAAGACTCTTTAAAGCCTCCTGTTATGTGTTGAGCTGTGTCTCCCACTCCCCTCCCCACAAAAGACGTTTCTGAAGTCCCCTAGTACCTCAGAATATGACCTTAATGGAAACAGATCTTCAGGGAGGGGACGAAGTGAAAATGAAGCTGTCAAGTGGGCCCTAATGCAATATGCCTGGTGTGTGCGTGCTCAGCCGCTTCAGTTACGTCTGACTCTTTGTGACCCCACGGACTGTAGCCTGCCAGGCTCCTCTGTCCATGGGATTCTCCAGGCCAGAATACTGGAGGTCACCATTCCCTCCTCCGAGGGATCTTCCCAACCCAGGGATCGAACCCAGGTCTCCCACATTGCAGATGGATTCTTACCAGCTGAGCTACCAGGGAAGCCCCTAATATGTCTGATGTCCTTATAAAATTAAAAAAAAAAAAAAGGCAGTTTGCACACAGAGAAAAAGAACAACGTGAAGACCCGGGGAGAGCACCGTCCATAAGCCAAGGCAGGCCTGAGGCTACTGGAAGCCAGCCGACTCACTCGCACTCCTCCGAAGGTGCCAACCCTGCGCACACATTTTCTGTCATGCCTGCGTTTGGCCTTAAAATCTTTAATTTGACCCCTCCCTTCCCATTCAACCTTTATTCCCACAAGTTCCCTACCTCGGCCTTTGGGTCAGTCTCCCCACCAACCAGACATGTCTCCCACTAGAGTTTACCTGGAAATGGCTCCCTACCTTTGCTTGTGATGCCCCCACCTGCTTCTCTCTGCCATCAAAACCTCGCACATTCTTTAGGGTCTAAATCAGCGTCTCTCCAACCATTACACTGTTACTGATCTTTTGGCCTATTGCCTTTTCTCCTTTCTCTAAACTGCCACTGTCAAGCCATCTATATCTTATAAACGGACACCCGATCACATCTCGTTCACGCAGTTCCCTAGTGGTTTCTTGTGTGATGTTCTTAGGTCTTAAATTTTAAGTTAATATTTGAGTTAAATTTTAAGTCCCTGTTGGAAATCACTTTTCCATACACCTCCCTATATTTGTATACTCAATAAAACATCTTTTTGACCAGAGCTTCCCACAATTATTCTATTATTTTATCACATAACATCCAATGAGACATTACTGAGCATTTGGGTTAATGAGGACATCAAAGCTGTGAGTCCGAACTCTTCCTTTCCTAGAAAAGTCACTGGACTTCTTACCTCTAAAAGGTTACTTCTCAGAGTCCTTGAATAAAGATAAGATGGAACAATTTACATGAAAGTGATTTTTAAAAGGTGAAGATTTGCTCAAATTGAGATTAAATCATTATTATCACAGTGCCAGGTTAGCTCAGCTACTTAGCTGCCTCGCTGAGGAAATGGGCTTGAGACAGGTGAGCTGGCCCTTCTAGATCTGTGCCACAGGGGGCAAAAAACTTCACAGCTAACAGAGCGGGAGGAAGGATGGAGCAAACCACAAAGCGTTTCCAGGGGGTCAGCAAGGTTATCTTCATAAAGAAAAGACAGGCAGTGTGTGGTCACCTCAGTCCACCTGAGGGCATGCAGTACCCCAGGCTCTTGGAAGACAACTGACAGTCCCTGACATACAGCTCTGGTTCAATAAATCCACAGGTCATCCCCAAGTCAAGAGGTTTAACGTTGCATTCTGGTTTTATTTGGTAATTTAGTTCTACTGGTCTTATGGCTGAAAGCTAATCAAGAATTGCAAAAAAAAACCCTGAAATACAAAAAGCAGGTTGAGGACTTCCCTGGTGGTCCAGTGGCTAAGACTCCAAGCTCCCAGTTCAGGGGTCACGGGTTCTATCCCAGGTCAGGGAACTAGGTCCCACATGTTGCAACTAAGACTCGGCAGAGTCAAATAAATAAATATTAAAAGAACAAAAAGCAAGTCGACCTCTGTCAACTTAGAATCTCAATATGGTCCATTCCATGAGCATATCAAAAGAAGAGCCAAACTCCAGTTCTCAAAGAAGACGAGCTTGGTGTTATATGCAGTCTGCATGTTTGGTGAGTATTCACATTTCCAGACCGGCAATCTTTCCCCAGCCATATAAATTTAAACTTGTTTTTCTTAATTTAATGTCTCTTTTTTAAAAGGGATTAAATTAACTTTCCTTCTTTCACTTCACCTTTGGTATTTGTTTCACAAACTTTAAACCCTGGCCAACAATTCTGCATGCTCAGTCTGAAGTTTCAGATGCCAAATACAGACTGCACATTTGTAAGTACTGCAGCTGCTTTTTATGTGTAAAATTCAGAAAACTGGGCGCTGGGTCTCTACGGCCTGGAAAATAGATCTAGGAGACAAGTGTGAGGGCTGAGTGTCATCCCTGGGAGTCACTCCATCCCTCTGGCCTGTTGGTGACCTCCTGTCCCTGCTGATCACCTACCAACAGGTCCCGCTGGATGGCGGAACAATGCAGACTGAATAGGAAAACACCCAGACCTGGCAGCGCTTTGGTGAGTGCCTCTATCCAAGGGATCTGATGGAGAGGAAACAGCTTCGGAAAAATATCTAAGAAAAGAAATCTATTTAGTTCTACTTAGATTTAGTTCCCGCATGGAGCATCCTGTGTGGAATAAGCCCCAAACATGCCAAGAATAGCTTGTACTACGTTACAAATGAAAACCAGCTCCCATGCAGACGGAATCCAGAATTTCATAACTCAACATATCTGGCCCTCTCCTATTACAGAAACTGCTTTTAACTATTCAAAGCAAATTCTTAATTATTTCCCACTCTTGACATGCAAAGGCTTTTTAGAAAGTAGTTTGAATTGGATCTGTAATAGATGCTTATTAAGAATTCAGAAACTTTGTTTAGGCAGTTAGGCGGACTACAAGTCAAAGCCTTATAGAGGAAATCCCAGAGAGATCCAGCTGGTTTTCTTCTTTCAGTGAGATCATAATAAAAATGAATAAAACATACCTTCCCCTGCGGGGTCTGGAGCTGAGGCAGAGGCATTAGAATAAATGTCACAGGAAAAAGGAATACTCTGCACAGACGCCCTGCCCCCGCCACCCTCCCCCTTCTCCCTGTTTCGAGCTCCTAGATCTTCTTGTGCTGTCTGGTGGGGGGCCTGGCAGCTTCCAGGGGGTTGCAGCCTTTAGGCCTCAACTACTTCAGATTTCTAGACTGAGATATTTGGGGAGGAAGGGGATGAAGGACACTTGAAGGGTAAATGCTACTTGATGGCTGAAAATAGGCAAAAACAGCAAAGAAGACCCCCCCCCCCGTTAGCCTCTGCTCATCCTTCTTCTAAGCAAATGGCACGCAGTCACATCACCTCCTTGCACAGCATGACTGTGTGACTTCTGTGTGACCTGGGACAAAAGAAAGTATTTGCCATCTCAGGCTCTTTGCTGTCGGGTGTGTGGCACAGCAGACTGATGGGCACTGCTTCTCGAAAATGGAAATGACTTCGTGAAAAAAGACTTCTTTTCCATGGCACCAGGTATCTGGAGGCTGCACTCTGTAACTATTTGTGACGTTTGCCCTTGATCAGTGGCTTCATTGTTGGCTGTGATTTACAAGAGAGAGACATGTAAGTTTTGTCATTTCTGTTCTGCTGCTATTAAGACACGAACATTCAGCTTATTTGAGTATCTTTTTATCCACTTCCCATGGGTAACTTCTGACTGGTCATGCTAAAAGAAAGGGGATATCCAGGACTGTGCTCACATTTCCTAAGAGGTTCATTTTTATTATCTGCTTCTTTGACTAATCTGGCAATTATTTTGCTTTTCATAACCAGAATCCAATGCAGGAAGACCTAAGAAGACATTTCTCCAAAGAAGACAAACAGATGGCCAAAAAGCACATTTAAAGAAGCTCAACATAGCTAATTAGTAGAAAAATGCACATCAAAACTACAATGAGGTATCACTTCATACTGGTCAGGATGGCCATCATCAAAATGTCTACAAACAATAAATGCTGGTGGGACTGTAAATTAACACAACTGTTAAGGAGACTAGTATGGAGGTTTCTTAAAAACTGAAAACAGAGCTAGTATATGATCCAGCAATTCCACTCTGGGGCATACATCCAGAGAAAACCATAATTCTAAATGATACATACATCCCAATGCTCATCTCAGCACTTACTTACAATAGCCAGGACATGGAAATAACCTAAGTGTCCATCGACAGAGGAATGGACAAAGATGTGGTACATATACACAATGGAATATTACTCAGCCATAAAAAAGAATGAAACAATGACATTCGCAGCAACGTGGATGGATTATCATACTAAGTGAAGTAAGTCAAAGACAAATATCATATGATATCACTTACATGTGAAATCTTAAAAAAAAAAAAAAAGGATACACGGGAACTTACTTACAAAATAGAAACAGACTCACACAATATGGCCACAAAGGGGAAAGATGAGGGGAGGGATAAATTAGGAGTTTGGGATTAACATATGTAATAAGTCCCCTACCTATACACCACCAAGTTTCAAACTTTCAAAGATGTGATCATGCATTCCAACAATGTCAGGCATGAAACTGCAGCTTGCCGTCCATCTCCTGTTGACGATGGTCCTTCGCCTCTATCACCTCCCACCCTCCTCTGCCTCCTCCAATCAGTACCTTCTTGTCTGTTTACTCAGTGTCAGACTCTGTATGCCAGCTGTTGTACTGTACTACTGAAAATTTCAAGGTAACACTAAAAAAATTTTTTTGCATTTTTTATGTATTATTTGTGTGAAAAGTATTATAAAACTTTTATAGTACAGTACTATATAGCCCACTGTTTTGGTTGGGTACCCAGGCTAACTTTGTTGGACTTACAAACCAACTGGACTTGCAAATGCACTCTCAAAATGGAACTTCTTGATATGTAGGGGACTTACTGTTCACACTAGTATATACAAAATAGATAATAGATAAACAGCAAGGACCTACTGTATAGCACAGGGAACTCTACTCAATATTCTATAATAACCTATAGGGGAATATAATCTGAAAAAGAATGTATATATGTATATGCATAAATGAATTACTTTGCTGTACACCTGAAATTAACACAATATTGTAAATTAACTATAGTCCATTATAAAATAAACATTAAATTTAAAAAAAAGAATGCAATGCAGGAGGTAGGCAGAGGGAGCCCTGGACATGTGCCAAACAATGCCAGGGTGCCGGTGGCCCCAAGCCCCACAGGAGACAACCCACTCACCAATATGGGGGAGGCGGCTGTACACTGAGACAGCCTGTGCCGCCACCAAAGCAAGCTGTGCTGCATGAAGAGATGCTCAGCATCCCTAATCATCAGAGAAATGCAAATCAAAACCACAATGAGGTGTCACCTCACACTCGTCAGAATGGCCATCATCAAAAAGTCTACAGAGAATTCCCTGGTAGTCAGCGGTTAAGGTTCTGCACTTCCACTGCAGGGAGCATGGGTTCAGCCCCTGGTTGGAGAACTAAGATCCCATAAGCTGTGAGGCACAGCCAGAAAAATAAAAATAATTAAAAATAAATAAAAAGCCTACAAATAAATGCTGGAGAGGATGTGGAGAAAAGGAAACCCTTCTACACTGCTGGGAATGTAAGTTGGTGTAGCTACTATGGAAGGCAGCATGCAAGTTCCCTAGAAAAGTAAAAATAGAATTTCCATATGATCCAACAATTCCATCCCTGGGCATATATCCAGACAAAACTGTAATCAAAAAAGATATGTGTACCCGCCCCCCACCATGGTCATAGAAGAAAATTCTCAATAGCCAAGACAGGGAAACAACCTAAATGTCCGTCAACAGAAGGCTGGATAAGGAAGACATGGTACATATATGCAATGAAATACTACTCAGCCATAAAAAGGATGAAATAGCACCATCTGCAACAACACGGATGGACCTAGAGATTATCATACTAAGTCAGAAAGACAAACACCACAGCACTTACATGTGGAATCGAAGCACAACACAAATAAGCTATGAAACAGAAACATAATCATGGACTTAGAGAACAGGCTTGTGGTTGCCAAGGGGGAGGGGTTTGGAAGAGGGATGGAGTGGGAGGTTGGGTTACCAGATGTGAGCTTTTACATGCAGAATGGAAAGACAGGGTCCTACTCCATAACACAGAGAGTTATGTTCGATATCCTATGACAAACCATGGTGGAAAAGAATATTTAAAAAAGAATATACATATATGTATGTAGATGCATAACTAAATCACTTTACTGTACAGCAGAAATTAACACAACACTGCAAATCAACTATACTTGAATTAAAAACATATTAAAACTAAAGGAAACTGCGTTAACCTTGAGCTACACAAAAAGGGATGGGGTCAGAACTGATCCCAAGCTTCCCTTCTTTTGAGTCCTGTGGGTTCCTGCCCTTTCCGTTCCCCTCCCCGTGCCTCCAGCTCACTATCTTCACTCCCAGCAGAATTCTAACTAAGGCAGCCTGCCCAGTTACAAAGATAGCCAGGTGCCCTGCCATTGTGTCCAACAGCGAGGACATCCAGGCAAGCTAACAAGATGCAAATCCCCAGCAATGTGGCTAATGCCTTTTTTTTTAATCCCTCAGTGAAGGCCCAGAAAACTCATTCTTTCAGATGGGTTTATAATATAGCTTTGACACCATGGTTGAATGTGTGACACTAATTTAAATAAATTGCATGTGGTCAGCAAAAGAGAACATTCTGTCTTTGTTTAGTCTGAGAGGCTGTTTTCAAGATGAAAGAGACCTGATCCTGTCCTCTAAATTAAGGCAAATCTCAAGGATAGCTATGCCCCTGTTATGGGTTATTTTGATATTAATGAACTGGTTGATGGCTGGGAAGGAATATCATAGGAATAGGGCCATGTACCAAATTGCGGGTCGACAGAAAGTGTCACTTTATCCAGCTCGTGTTGAAGAGCCAAGAACACAGCTTTTGCTGCCAAAGGAATCAACTCGCAGGCATCTGAGCTGAACTATAGAGGGGGCTCCTAGCCCAGCCCCAGATGGTTAGCCAGGTAAGGAAATCAGTGACCAGGTGGGAGAAGGATGCTCATTGATGTCTAGTGGCATCACCAAAGCTTGAAAATCCCTTCAAGGCTCCGGCCCTGCCTTTTACACTATTGTACCTCTTAGATCATAAGGCGGTGGGTTTGAAACATAATATTTGTTCAATAAATCCTGTTGGTTCACAGATGGGGCTTGAAAAAACAGCTTTCCTTTCTTCTACCTGATTGGACAGAACATTCTAAAACAAAACTGGGTGTAATCTTTCCATTTTTGGTCTTCTGTCAGCTCTCTCTTTTCAGGAGTCTTAACCTGAGAACCTTCCCATGTTGTTTGTTTCCTGCTCCTTAAAATCAGCATCTGTGAAGGTCAGCAATGAAAGTTCTAAAACACTAGTCCTGACCCCAGAGGGGGACCAGCAGGTCGGCCAGACTTTATGCCTCTCTAGATATTCTGGTTTAAAACAACCGAAACTAAAAAAGACATTCCTCAAACAGCAGACATTCTGAAACCTGAAAAACATTTCCAATAAAGATATAGTGATTTAAATGGCTAATCAACTTCCAGAACTCCAACTGCCTCCAGCATATTTGTGCAAATTGCTCTGGTTCCAGAAGTCTGCATGTTGATCATTTTACTGCAGTTAGGGCGGAAGTGAACCAGTTCCACAGCTTCTGAGACCTTCTAAACTGTCATAAATGAATAAAGATGCTGACCGACACAGTGTTTTTGTTTGACTCAAGGACACATCCTAATCTTTCTGGCCAGATCTTCTGCCTAAATAAATTTCATCCAGACATCCAGTATGTTATGAAAAAAAAGTATTGTAAATTCTAGGGAGAGGATATTTCAGTTCTAGGATCAAGATGAGATTCAAAGGGAGGATATGCAAAACTAATAGTTTTACATAGGAAGGAACCAGTGTTTGTATGACAAAATATTTGCCAACGAGCCCACTTTCTGAGGTTGAAGTACCACTCCACTCTTCAAAAATACATAAAAGCTGAGTGGCTGGTAAACATTTGGCTCAGTGTCATTAGATTTACTCTCCTTCATTTCCTCTCTAGCTACTTATCTCGAAGGCTGCATTTACCAGTTCTTCTAACTCTAGGAACAAATACTAGCCATATCAAAGATTTACCATTTTCTTGTAGAGAAAATAAACTAAACTCTTGGATAACTTGCACTGTCTGTTTTAGACCTGCCAACTGGCAGGCCAGTCTTAAGGTCTGATATCTAAGAGGGTAAGAAACAACGCTGGAAACAGAAAATGACAGTGCCTCAGCCCTGACGCAAAATATTTAAGATAACAGTCTCAGAGAGGCCTCGCAAACCGATATCCACAAATGTATTTTCTCGTGAAACCCCACAGGAAAACCATCACCGTTTCTATCTGCCTCGTTAGCAGCAGCATCAAAAGGATCCGGCCAGCACCTGCCAGCATCAACCTTTAGAACCTGTGCAAATCAAACTAAGGTTGTCTTTGGGGAATTTACAATCCAAGATGGATTTCCTGCAAACCAAGGAGGGTCATTTTCAGCAATAAGAGAAGGAGAACGTTCTGATCATGTTACCGTCCCAGATTTTAGGATTTCAGGATGGCACTTTGAAAGTGCCAATTACCAGATTGGGTTATCTCTGTTGAGTAGACGGAATTCTCATCAAACAATAGCTGGAGAGGTGATGAGTTACTGCTGCTCAGACAAGGCCAAATAAACATATCACGCCTGAGCCCCAAGGTAAATATCCAGCCTCTTTTTAAAGTAAGCAGTGGACAGAGATTTCAAGGACAGAATTCAACCCAAGGACAGACCAAGAAAAGGTCAGTGTGTATGCTCTACTCAGTGTGAAAAATGTGAGAAGTTCTTTCCATTTGTGTTTCAATATGAGGCAGGAATAAAAAGCTGACCAGACAATCAGGAAACCATGCAAGTCAACATCAAAATGATGATGCAAGAAAAATAATTCAAGACCTATGGCACATAGAGCTTCCCTGATGGCTCAGACGGTAAAGAATTTGCCGGCAATGCAGGAGACACTGGTTCAATCCCTGGGTCAGGTTTACTTTTGAAAGATACAATGGAATTTCCAATGGAGGATTTGATAAAGAGTTTTCCAGGAAAACAAATGCAGAATTTGGAAAAATGTTCTAATACTGATAAGGGGACACAGTCATCTAAACAAACTTGCCTCTAAAAGGTAGATATCCTAGATTCCATGAGCCAAAATAGACTCATGGTATGTACCTAAATAAGACAGTAGAAGAAATGATAGAAAGAAAAAGAGGGTCCACAGAAGAGAATGTACAAACATGAGCGAGAGTGAGGGGATCTGGTGCAATCCCACCCCTACCCAGTCCAAAATACGAATTATCTCCACCAGGAAGACATTTCATTAGTGTGAGGGGCCTTGCCCCACTCAACCAAATCTGGGTTTACCCTAAGGGAGGAGGGAGGTAGTTTTTGTGTTCTCTTAAAATTGTTGTTGTTTGTTGTTCAGTCGCTAGGTCTCGTCTGACTCTTTGGGACTCCATGGACTGCAGCATGCCACGCTCCTCTGTCCTCTACTACCTCCTGGACTTTGCTCAAATTCATGTCCATTATTGACCCTTAATTGCTAGATATATTTGAAGAGGAAGGAAACAAGGTAATGTGCGTCATAAAGAATTCAATAAAATCCTTTGCATCTTTGGTTAAGGTTGTGGTAGCCCAAGGGTTCTGAGTCATTCTTCTCTTTTGTTCCTTTCAGTCCAAAGGCAACTAAATCTGCCAGGGATGAAATCACATGGCCATCTGAGACTGGAGGTCAAGAGAACAGCAGGTAGCGACCCGAGCAAGCCCAGTACATCCTCAAGCTCCTGACAAAGGACCCAGAAACACCAACAAGTCCTGCAACAAACCCATCCTGTATTTTAAAGGCTGATGCAAAAGTCACTCTCAATTTTTATAAGAAAACAGGCTAAAAATTATTTAACGGAGGAAGAAAGGCATCCGTGAGCGTTGTTCCTGTGACAATAATCCCTCCCACCCGAGGGGCTCACCTACTCTTTGGATGTCAAGGTGCTTCAAATTAACCACTTGAAAAGTATTTGAATCTAAAGCTGTCTCTGTTCTTAAGGTTAATGAATCCTGAGGGGAGGGGAAGGGTGAAGAGAGAACTAGCTGCCTGTGGGACTGGATTACAGGTGGAAACTAATTTAGAGTTCATAGAAACTTGGGATCTGACAGGCGCTTTATGAGACCAGCCTTCCTCCCCACTCCCCCTCTTACCTGATCTGTCTGCAGCATGCGGTTTTCAACATGGGGCATGTATTTTCATGTGTCAATCCACAAAAGCCATGAAAACCCTCAAAAATCAACACCTTTCTCCTCCAAGAAGCTAGACTTGCAGTATCAACTTGGGCAGAGGATCAGAGTGGAGGCTAATTAGGAAGGAAACCGGTTTCAGGAGTTGCTTGGAGGAAAACCGACGCGTAACGAGACAGAGAGGAGGAAATCCATCTTTTCGACAGTCATGGAATCTCGTGCTGTAAGGGGACAGCATATCTTTTTCTCTTCTGCCCTCAGTTGCAAAATGAGGAGAAAAGCGAGCTGGGCTTTCCGGCCGGGCGGCGGGCCCCCGGCTCCCCCAGCACCAGCCGGCCCGGCGCGCCGACCGGGACCCGGAAGCGGAGGCCCGGCACAGCGCGGTCCCCGAGCCCGCGCGCGGAGGGGAGGCTCGGGGACCCGGCCCAGCCCCGGGCGCCGTCCAGCCACCAGCGACTTACCGCGCGACGGCGACCCGCTCGGCGACTGCAGAGGCGTGCGCGGCCCGCGGCGGGGGAGCCGCGCCCCCGCCGGCGATTTCGGGCTCTAGGCTGAAGCTGCGGAAACGGACGAGCCGAGGGCGCGCCGCCTCTGCGCCGGATCCCCGAGGGCCTGGCCCCGGTGTCCTCGCCTCCGAAAGGCTCCCGGGCCGGCCACTTCCATCCCGTGCTCAGGCCCAGGGCTGAGACATCTGTTTTCCATCACCCGCGCGGCCCCGGCAAATCCTGGATTACGCGCCGCCCGGCGCCCGCCGCTTTCCTGGCCCCGGCGCGGCGCTAATCCCCGCACAAAAGGCAGGCGAAGCGCACGCAATGCGGCGCCCGGGTCCAGACAGCTTCCCCCGCGCGCCCACTCGGCCGCCGGCTCCCGGGGGAGGGCCGATCGCAGCCCCCGGGCAGGGAAGGGTGGGCGCGGTCGCCGCGGCTACTCCAGCGCACGCTTCCTCCCCCAGCTCTGCAAACACGCTGCAAAGTCTGTCCCTTCGGGGGAATGACTTCAGTTTGACGCGGCTGGAAAGGGCCAGCCTCCAGAGCAGAATGGCTCATTATTCAAAGCGATCACAACCCCCAAAGTGAGAGAGGGGGAAAAAAATTCTCTGCGCTTACTAAGTAAATTCTGACAATGAGCACGGAAAACGAGGAGAAATTACTGTGTCTCGAGGTCTTCCATTTTATTCTGTAAATTAGATTGAAGTAGGGAATCTCCCCGCTCCGTCCCCTCCCCTTCCTTCCGCCTAGAAACATTTGTGTGCCTCCTCTGTGCCAGGCACGAGGCTGGGGAAACACAGCCGGAAGAAGCCTGAGGTCCCTACTCTCAAGTGCCTTACCAGTAGCAGGGCAGGGAGAGAGAAGGGGAGTGGAACCCAGTGATTTCAGCGGTTGTGAAATTGCTCTAATGGTCCATGTCCAGAGGGTTACAGGAACACTGAAGCAGGTTTTGAATAGTGCTGGAAATCAAGACAGGCATCCCCAGAGGAGGCTGCCACTGAGTTTTGAAGACTGACATCAGGCGGAATGAAGAGGAAGATTTGAACATGTGTACGACTGCAGAAAGCAGGGGAGAGGTGCAACGGTGAGAGATAGGATTATGCAGGACAGCAAGGAGGCAGATCATAAAGATCTTATTGGCTAAATTCTGACCTTTGCACACGGCGAGGCCTCTCTGAAGAATTTTAAAGCAGATAAGGGACTTGATTTGATTTGCGTTTCAGAGAGATCGTTGTGGAAGGCATCTAGAAGGAAGACTGTCTAGGAAAGGAGCGGAGGTGGGGCTGGGATGGATGAGAAGTACTCCAAAGATGTGCCACAGGTAGAGCCTTTAGGATTTGTTGCCAAGACACAAGGGGGAGCAGAGTTGTAGGCTGGCACTCAGGCTTCTGACATGGCCAGGGGGTAGATGGAGGGTGCCCTTCACCAAGAGACAAATGAAGAGGAAGCAAGTGGTGACTGGGGTCTGGTTTCTATGGGTTATCCAACCGCAAATGCCGCAGCAGGCGAGACTGCCACATGCTAAAAATATACATTAGGCTGTTGTCCATGTGTAAGAGGGCTTCCCAGGTGGCTCAGTGGTAAAAGAATCCACCTGCTAATGCAGGTGGCGCAGGGAGACCCTGGTTCGATCCCTGGGTCCGGAAGATCCCCTGGAGGAGGAAATGGCAACCCACTCCAGTATTCTTGCCTGGAGAATCCCGTGGACAGAGGAGCCTGGCGGGCCCTAGTCTATTGGGTCACAAAGAGTTGGACACAACTGAGCAACTGAACATAGATACACCCACCACTTAGAAGAAGAAGGTAAATAGAGGAGTAAAGGAAATACACAGCATTTGTTAGAGCTTCCATACCACCGACCGAGTGGCTTAAACAACAGAAATTTATTGTCTCACAGTTCTAGAGGCTAAAGATCCAAGACAAGTGGGTGAAAAGAGCCGTGCTCCCTGAGGGCCCCAGGGAGGGGTCTGTTCCAGGGCTCTCCCCTGGCTTCTGATAGTTTCTTGACTTGTGGCAGCATAACTTCAATCACAGGGCCTTCTCCCTGTGTGAGTGTCTGGGTCCAAATGTCCCCTTTCTATAAAAACACCAGTGATACTGGGTTGGGGCTTCCCAGGTGGTGCTAGTTGTGAAGAGCCTGCCTGCCAATGCACGAGATGAGACTTAAGAGACGCAGGTTTGATCCCTGGGGCGGGAAGATCCTTTAGAGGAGGGCGTGGCAAACCACTGCAGTATTCCTTTGCTGGTGAATCCCATGGACAACTGAGCCTGGTGGGCTACAGTCTGTGGGGTGCACAGGGTTAGACACGACTGAGGGGACTTAGCACACACCCACGATACTGGATTAGAGGCCACCCGACTCCAGTATGAACTCATTGTAACCACTTACAGCTGCCCTTATTTCTATCTATTTTGAAATGATTGTACTTGCATATAAAGTCACATTCTGAGGTACTGGCTGTGAGGATTTCAACATAGGGATTTTAGTGGGACACAATTCAACCCGTAACATTCACAGTGCAAATTAAGTTATTGAGAGTGCGGTTCAATATGGAGTCGTAGAGAAATACCAGTTTTAAGTGGCTAACAGAGCAGATCTGGGTGGGAAGTGAGGAAAAGATGATTAGAAGGTGCAAAAAGGGTGACACACCGTGAAGATACGTGTTTGAGAGGAACCATTAGCATTGCCAGATGCTTAGCACTTCAGGCAAGACGAGCAGGAAATTGCCATCGCCTCTGGCAGTGTGGTGGTCATTGGACCAAATGGTCAGAACACAGGAACTTCAAATACTTAGCTCCAATATTTTGTAATTTTTGCCCAGGGAACTCCCTGGAGGTCCAGGGGTTAGGAACTCAGTGATGTCGCTGCCAGGGCCTGGATTTGATCCCTGGTTGGGGAACTAAGGTTTTGCAAGCTGCACAGCACCGCAAAAAATAAAAAATAAATCTGAAAAAATACTACTCTCCAGCAAACTCCCTCCCCAAGCCCAGCCTGCTTTCTCAGCCTCCTTTACAGCTGGGGCTCGAAACTGTGGCCTGGGCTCTGGAAGTCAGGTGGCTAGCAGCTAGGCTTCAGCCTGGAGGAGAGCCATCTGGGAAAGCAGGCTCTAAAGAAGCTGCTTTCTGTGAGGTGGTGGAATCGGGTAGAAAGACATGGAGGCCCAGGGCCAGCAGGGGTGAAGGTCCGAGATGTGCATGCCCAGAGGAACGGTACTGGGCTCATACTGGAACCTTCCTGCGATGCAGTTTAGGTATCGTTCAGTCTAATTCTCTGGATTTCTTGGAGATTCTCTGAGCCCTGTAATAGTCTTAAAAAAGAAAAAAACAAACAAACAAAAAAAACATAACTGCTTTATTGAGATACAATTCACACACTATAAATTTCATCCATTTAAACTGTGTAATCCATATATATATAAGATAGGTAATGAACAATACATATATATATGTGTGTGTATGACTGAATCTTTGCTATACACTGAAAGTAACACAACACTGTAAATCAACTATACTTCAATTTTTAAAAATGAATCTTCAAAAAAAAGTGTACAGTCCAGTGGCTTTTAGTATACTCACAAGGTTGTGCAACCACCTAAGCCCACTACCTAAGTCCAGGACATTTTCATCACCCTGAAGAGAAGCTTCATGCACACTTGTGCTCACTCCCCATTCCCCGCTCCTCCCAGCCCCAGGTCACCGCTAATCTACTTTGTGTCTCTATGGATTTGCCTGTTCTGGACATTTCATATGAACGGAGTCATATACCATGTGGTCTTTTTGGTTCTGGATTCTTTCACTGATGAAAAATTTTTTAAAGGTTTATCCATATTGTAGCACGAATCAGCACATCATTCCTTGTATTGCCAAATAACATTTCATTGTCTGGATATACTACATTTTGTTTATTGGTGCTTCAGTGGATTGTTTTCACTTTTTGGCTAGTATGATTAATGCTGTTTAAACATTTGTGTGCAAGTTTTTGTACGAACATATATTTTCATTTCTCTTGGGTATATATCTAGGAGGAGAATTACTGGGTCATGTGAAAAATTTGAGGAACTGCAAGACTGTTTTCCAAAGCAGTTACATCATATTATGCTATCACTAGCAATACATTAGGGTTCTAATTTCCCCATGGCCATAAAGTGGTATCTCATTGCGATTTTGATTGGCATTTTCCTAATGACTAATAATGCTGAATATCTTTTCATGTGCTTCTTGACCATTTGTGTATCTTCTCTGAAAAACTGTCTATTAAAATCCTTTATGTGTTAGGGAAACTGTCCAAAACCACCTGACCTCGCCAGGCACATGGTAACCACCTGCGCGGGTTATCCTACAACAGGAGGTTCTGGTAAAGAACTTGAAACAAAGTGGCTGCCTCCAACCAGAAGAATCCAGAAAAGGTCAAAGGAGAGAGAGAGAGGCCAGTTCACATGTCCTGCCAACCTCCCAGAAGCCCTCTCACTGGTACCCGTCCTGACTGATGCTTGTTCCCCTCGGAAGAGCCCTGAGTCAGGATGGCCAGTGATGACAGGCCAGCGATAGTCGGGCACCCAACCCCAGCACCGTGAAACCTGAGGCTGAGCCACGCGGTGGCGAAGTCCCCCTGGGTTCCCACACCCTCTTGCTCTCTGCCTGGGCGCCCCTTTTCCAAGAAATGCTCTTGCTTTGTCAGCATGAGGGTCTCTTTGAACAATTCATTTCCGCGTGTTAGGCAAGAGCCAACCCTCAGGCCCTGAAGGGGGTCCCCCTTTCGGCACCATACCCATTCAATTTTTTTTAAAGTGTGCTAAACTAATCCATAAAAGTTACTTTAATCATTTTTAAGTGCACAGTTCAGTGAGATTAAGTACATTTATTCACATTGCTGTGCAATCATCATTCTTTGCCCATTCTTAATTGTCTTTTTAAAACTAAATTGTCTTTTAGTGTTTAATTTTTATACCCTGGAAACAAGTCTCTTAATGGAAAATGATTTGAGAATATTTTCTCTCCTGTAGGTTGTCCTTTCACTTTCCTGAGGGTGTTATAATAGTCTTTAATCAAGTCCCTTCATGCTCAAACTCACTAGTACTGCCAGTAGCTAAGAACACTGACAGATGCATTGGGTTGGATTAAATACCATTTTCCCCCTAAAACAACCTGTCTCATATCACATCTTATATCCATTACTGACTTAGAACTTTGAGTTTTGTTATTTTTCCTAAAGCCTTTCCTATTCTATCTGAATCCCACTCTGAATATTGTGATTTATAATAAGGAACACATATTCGGTCTTTGTTCCATTTCTGGCAGAGAGCTCCTAAAACCCTTGAACTTCCTAAGCAACAAGACCCATAAATATGTCTTGTTACATTAATGAGGTGACTTCTGGATCATACCTAAGGATGGAGACTGGCTGGAATGCTCAGTCCCACACCCTGACTTCTAGGCAGGAGAGAAGGGCTGGAGGTTGAATCAGTTTCCACTGACCCATGATTTAATCAATCATGCCTATGCAATGAAGCCTCCTTAAAAACTCAAAAGGACATAGTTCTGAGAGCCGGACTGGGGAACACATGGAGAGTCAAGGAGAGTAGTGTCCCTGGAGAGAGTCCAGAGGCTCCTCACCCTTCGCCTACCCTTGTCCTGTGTATCTCTCCACCCATCTGTCCCTGAGTTATATCCTTTCACAATACTGGTGATCTAGCAACTAAAGCATTCTCTGAGTTCTGTGAGCTGCTCTAGCAAATGAATTGAACCTAAGAAGGGGGTCATTTAAATCTCGCATTTATAGCCAGAAGGACAGGTGACAACCTGGATTTGTGATTGGCTTCAGAGGGGGAGAGAAGGGGTAGGTAGGGGAGTGGAGGGTGCAGTCTTGTGAGACCAAACACTTAGCCTGTGGTGTGTGATGCTCTCTCCAGCTATCAGAATTGAACTGAACTGGAGGACATCCTGCTGGTGTTGCAGAAAATTGCTTGGTGGTGGTGGTGGGAACTGCTGCCTGCCCCCCAGCTCAGTTCAGTTCAGTTGCTCAGTTGTCCCCGACTCTTGGCGACCCCATGAACCACAGCACGCCAGGCCTCCCTGTCCATCACCAACTCCCGGAGTCCACCCAAACTCATGTCCATTGAGTCGGTGATGCCATCCAACCATCTCATCCTCATTTTGTCCCCTTCTCCTCCTGCCTTCAGTCTTTCCCAGCATCAGGGTCTTTTCAAATGAATCAGTTCTCTGCATCAGGTGGCCAAAGAATTGGAGTTTCAGCTTCAACATCAGTCCTTCCAATGAATACCCAGGACTGATCTCCTTTAGGATGGACTGGTCGGATCTCCTTGCAGTCCAAGGTACTCTCAAGAGTATTCTCCAACACCACAGTTCAAAAGCATCAATTTTTCTGCGTTCAGCTTTCTTTATAGTCCAACTCTCACATCCACACATGACCACTGGAAAAACCATAGTCTTGACTAGATGGACCTTTGTTGACAAAGTAATGTCTCTGCTTTTTAATATGCCATCTAGGTTGGTCATAACTTTCCTTCTAAGTAGAAAGCATCTTTTAATTTCATGGCTGCAATCACCCTGCCCCCCACCCCCATACAAATGTAGCAAATTGTGCTCGGGCCCCTCGTGTGTGACTCTTTTGTGACCCCGTGGATGTAGCCCACCAGGCTCCTTTGTCCATAGGATTCCCCAGGCAAGAATACTGGAGTGGGTTGCCAGTGCCCTCCTCCAGGGGATCTTCCCAACCCGGGAATTGAACCCAAGTCTCTTATGTCTCCGCCACCCAGTTATTCCTCACCTCTACCTGGCCCTACCCAGACCCTGCAGTCCCGTGCAGCGCCCCCACAAACACACACACACCTCCCTCCCTCTCTGGTCCTTCCCTTCCTGCTGCAGCGCTGTAGTCCCTCGGGGTCTAATAAATGAGGTCGATGTCCTGTTTAATCTTTGCCTCACCCTCCGTGCCCAAGACAAGGCTTTGTGAAAACTTGCAGCGCAGTAAGCACATGTTCAAAGGAACTTAATCTTGTGCTTATTTCCTTACTCTATTTGTTTTAGTCTAAAATTATATTTATGTAGGTCTTGATTTTAATCTTTTATCTAAATGAACACCTTTGGGGGATCTGAAACGGGTTGCAGGGCAAATCTATGGTATTCAACTTATGATTGGAGAAATGGAATTCTCTGGGGAATTAATTAATCTCTGCAAGTTTGTGAAATGGTGAAAGAAGGTCAAACTTCAGAGACAAAGTTCTCAGGACCTAGAGAGCAGGTAAAGGGTAGTATCTGATGCATCATGTGTCTACGGTGAGGGTATTCCCTGGCAGATTCTTCTGGAGGGCTGAGCTTCCTGACTGCCACTGCCCGGTGCTTTGGGGCACCTCTAGCCTCGCCTTCTGCTCCTGGGCCTGTAGAACAGGCTTCAGCTCCTCAGAGCAGGCTCTGACAGCTGGGTGCCTGCTGGAAACAGCTGGAAAGAGCCCGTGTTCATTCAGTGAAAGGTCCACACACAGAAACCTGTCACATTTCTATACACTAACAACAAAAGATCAGAAAGAGAAATGAAGGAAATAATCCCATTTACCATCACATCAAAAATAAAATACATGGAAACTTACATTACTATATGTAAAATAGGTAGCCAATGGGAATTTGCTGTATGACTCAGGGAGTGTAAACAGGGGCTCTGTATCAACCTAGAGGGTGGGATGGGGAGGGACATGGGAGGGAGAGGACATATGTGTACCTATGGCTGATTCATGCTGGTGTTCGACAGAAAACAACAAAATTCTGTAAAGCAATTATCCTGCAATTAAAATAAAATAAAATGCCTAGGAATAAACCTACCTGAGGAGGCAAAAGACCTGTACTTCAAAACTTATAAGACACTGATGAAAGAAATTGAAGCTGACACAGAAATGGAAAGATCCATCATATTCTTGGACTGGAAGAATCAATATTGTTAAAAGACTATACTACTCAAGATAATCTACAGATTCAACGCAGTGCTATCAAATTACCAATGACATTTTTCACAGAACTAGGACAAAAAAATCTGTTAATTTCTCTGGAAACATAAAAGACACTATAGATTACCAAAGCAATCATACAAAAGAAAATTGGAGCTGGAGGAATCAAGCTCCCTGACTTCAGACTATACTGTAAAGCTACAGTCATCAAAAAGAGTCCTCTGACACAAAAACAGATGCAGATCCATGCAGCAGGATAGAAAGCTCAGAAACTGATCCATGTGCCTGTGGTCAATTAATCTATGACAAAGAAGGCAAGAACGCACAGTGGGAAAAACACAGCCTCTTCAATAAATGGTGCAGGGAAAACTGGACAGCTAAATGTAAAAGAATGAAAGTAGAACATTCTCTAACACCATACACATGTAGTCATAGGTCCAGTTGTGTATTGAGCACACACACTGTACAAGGCACTGCTCTGGGTACACAGAGGAACGAGATTTGTTTCCCATAATCAGGAGTTGGATGACAAATAGAAGGTCAAGACAAACACAATTAACTATCACCCAAAGCAGAATGGGCCTCCAATAAAAGAGGCATAAAAAGCTGTTTTGAAGATTCAAGGGAAGAAGAAATCACCCACTTTTTCAAGTAGCAGGACAGGCTTTATGGAAGATAAGGAAGGAGAAGAAGGCTTTTGCTCAGAAACTCAGGACTCTAAGTCCTGAATGTCATACATACAGCGGCTGCAATTCAAGACCTTATATGTTAACACCAGTTCAAAAGAATCACAGAAAAGCTAGAGATTATTTCCTATTAGTCCAGGAAATGCTTTATGAAAGGGTGGACTTGGTCCCTCAAAGATGAAAAAGGTTTTATTAAGTTGCTATTTTTAAATAAAAAGCAATTAAATGATCTAGAAAATTTGGAAAACCCAGTAAGATATAAAGAATAAAGTAGAAATCATTTATAGGACCACTACCTACAGATAAATACATTGCCAGGCATATAATATGCATAATAAATACTTGTGATTCCCTCTCTCTGGGTCATCCCGGTGCACCAGCCCTGAGCATCAAACCTGGGCTGGCGATTGATTTCACATATGATAATTAACATGTTTCAATGCCATTCTCCTATATCATCCCACCCTTGCCCTCTCCCATAGAGTCCAAAAGACTGTTCTATACATCTGCGTTTCTTTTGCTGTCTCACATACAGGGTTCTCGTTACCATCTTTCTAAATTCCATATATATGCGTTAGTATACTGTATTTTTGTTTTTCCTTCTGGCTTACTTAACTCTGTATAATAGGCTCCAGTTTCGTCCACCTAAGTAGAACTGCTTCAAATGAATTGTTTTTAATGGCTGAGTGATATTCCATTGTGTATATGTACCACAGCTTTCTTATCCATTCGTCTACTGATGGACATCTAGGTTGCTTCCATGTCCTGGCTATTGTAAACAAAGCAGCGATGAACATTGGGGTACACGTGTCTCTTTCAATTCTGGTTTCCTCGGTGTGTATGCCCAGCAGTGGGATTGCTGGGTCATATGGCAGTTCTATTTCCAGTTTTTTAAGGAATCTCCACACTGTTTTCCATAGTGGCTGTACTAGTTTGCATTCCCACCAACAGTGTAAGAGGGTTCCCTTTTCTCCACATCCTCTCCAGCATTTATTGCTTGTAGACTTTTGGATGGCAGCCATTCTGACTGGTGTAAAGTGGTACCTCATTGTGGTTTTGATTTTCATTTCTCTGATCATGAGTGATGTTGAGCATCTTTTCATGTGTTTGTTAGCCATTTTTATGTCTTCTTTGGAGAAACGTCTATTTAGTTCTTTGGCCCACTTTTTGATTGGGTCGTTTATTTTTCTGGGATGGAGCTACAGGAGTTGCTTGTATATTTTTGAGATTAATTGTTTGTCCGTTGCTTCATTTGCTATTATTTTCTCCCATTCTGAAGGCTGCCTTTTCACCTTGCTTTTAGTTTCCTTTGTTGTGCAGAAGCTTTTCATTTTAATTAGGTCCCATTTGTTTATTTGTGCTTTTATTTCCAATATTCTGGGAGGTGGGTCATAGAGGATCCTGCTTTGGTTTATGTTGGAGAGTGTTTTGCCTATGTTTTCCTCTAGGAGTTTTATAGTTTCTGGTCTTTGAAAACACATTTTTAAACAGCTGAAGAGTATTCCATTAATTTATAATATCATTTATAAAACCAATTTTCAAAATGTTCACATTTAGATTGCTTCTAAATTTCCGATTATTATAAATTAAACTTCAGTGAAATTGTTAAACACAAACCTTTGTCTACACCTCTGTACTATCAGCATAGATTCCTGTATGTGGGATGACCAAATCAAGGTATATTAACATTTCTGGGGCACTCCAGAGAGTAAAACAGTGTACAATTCCTTTCTAGAAAGGCTGTACCAGTTCACATTCCCATTAGTTAGGTGTGCCATGAGACACACTCCTTCACCAACAGTATTATTTTTAAATGTTTGCTATTCTGATAAGGAGAAAATAGTAATTCATTGTTTTTAAATTTTGTATTTACTTGATTATTAGTGATGGGAACATTTTAAAACATGCTCCTTTCCGTGAATGTTCCCTTTATGTTGCCAGTTCATATATTTATGTCTAGTGTTGTAAGTGAAATACACATTTTGATGAGGAAACTTGGAAAGAATCTACCATTCTCTCAGTCTTGGTACTCTATGACTCCCTTTGTGTGAGTACCTTGCCATGGTCAGGATGATCTTATTTTTGAAAGACGCGCTCCCATCCACTCATTTTTCTGTTTCCCTCTCTCCGTCCCCTCTTTCCCTCCCTCCATTTTTTTCCTCTTTCTCCTAAAACACAGCCAGCTACACACCATCTGGTGCTCAATCAAAGAAACTGGTCTGTTGCAACAGTGGAGGAAAAACTGATGGTATTAGAATTACTGAGACAAAATATCCAGATTGTCAAGGGCAATTTAGTCACAGTGATTCTTTTTAAGTGCTGACTTCAGATTTAACGTCCTCTTATACCATAGGAGCAGACTCCACAGCGTTCCCTCCTGACTCCTCAGCCTCAACTGGACTGCACTTTCTTGCCTCTGTGATGTCAGCGGAGCCTGGTGTGTCTCGTCTACACCCTCCCCAGCCCACAGCCTGCCTGTCCCTGATTGTGAAGCTCAGGTGGTGGCCTTGGAGGAAGATACTCTTTTCCTCTGAATTCCATAGCACCTGTATTTTATTTAAAGTATCTCCAGTCTCCCAAGTATTCTGGTTCTTTGTGCACGCAGTTCATCTCTTTCATTACTTTATAGACTCCTGGAGGCATCTACTTGAGGAGCGTCCGTGTCTTCTTTATGCTTGGATTCCCTTAGTACAGTCAGCAGAAACTCAAAAATGTTTCACAAAGTTAAAAATTAAAGGTTATATAACAGAGAGAAAGAAAGTGAAGTTGCTCAGTCGTGTCCGACTCTTTGCGACCCCATGGACTATAGCCTACCAGGTTCCACCATCCATGGGATTTTCCAGGCAAGAATACTGGAGTGGGTTGCCATTTCCTCCTCCAGGAGGAATGAACCCAGCCCAGGGATTGAACCCAGGTCTCTAGCATTGTAGGCAGACGCTTTACCATCTGAGCCACCAAGGAAGTCTATATAACAGAAACACTAGGCAAACAATTTTAATTTAAAAAAATGTTACTTTGAAAGGGAAAACAAAGTTCTGTTTATTGTTGGCTGTACCGTGTGGTGTGCTGGATCCTAGTTCCTGGCCCAGGACTTAACCTGAGCCCAGCAGTGAAAGTACCGAGTCCTAACCCCTGGATCGCCAGGGAATCCCTGAAACAGAGCTTGATTCTAATTGTGGTGACTCTGGTAAGGTTATGGACTGTGCTGTATCCTCCCTGAAATTCATATTTTGAAGACCTTACTCCAGTTATTGCAGGGGTGTTTGGAGATAGGACCTGTTAGAGAAGGAATTAAGTTAAATGAGGTCATAAGGCGAGGCCCTAATCCAATAGGATTAGTGTCCTTATAGGGAGAGGAAGGGACACCAGAGCTTTCTCTCTCTCGTAGCAAAAAGGCTGTGTGCGGACCGTGAGCAGGCTGCTTCTGCTAGCCAGGAAGAGGGCTCTCCTCAGGACCCGCTCCTGTAGGCACCTTGATCTTGAACTTCGAGTTTCAGAACTGAGAGAGGATTCATTTCTGTTATTTAAGGCACCCAGCCTGTGGTGTTTTGCAATGGCAGCCTGACAAATAGGTAATGGTGAGATGTTAGGCAGAAATGGAAGAAAGTCAGCTCAAATAAAGGAATACTGGTAACCCAATCAAAGAACTCAAAGAATCTCATGTTGAGACACTGAGGGGTTAGAAACTAAAGGAAAAATTGGGAAACACCACTTCTTCTGTCTCATCCTGAAAGGCCCTCATCCTGAAGCTGCTTTGGTCCTCCACGGCAGAGGAGTAAAAACTGATGAAAATTACAACTAGAGTCCAGGAACTAAGAAACTAAATGGGGTTAAACAATTAATTTTATATCAAACATAAAGTCATCAGAGGGAAAGAAGCACTAAAATATATTTTAAAACCATTGGAAACTTGACAAGGAAATTGCTACTGGCCTCCATTAGAGTAAGAACATACTTCCTTAGAATGTTTTCTTGAAAGGATGATATATTGATTTTCTTGGACTGGATCCATTAGCCATGGAAAAATGCACCTGAGTCTTTAGGGACATTACTGAATGCATCAGACCATATCACAGAACCCACTACCTCAAAACCAAACATTAAGGAAGAACTTATTAGAAAAACAAGATAGAGCACAACTCTCTCTAGGATTGTAATCATTGTTCTCAAGTCCTTGCCAAACCTCATTCATCATAACCTTGCATAGTTTAAATATGTGTCATACTTTGGAAGTTTCAAACAAAAAAACTTTCTTGGAGAAAACAAAAGCAAAAAAGGGACTTTTTTTGAGCTGCATTTCTTAGTACGATTGTGGTTTAATGTCTAATTCTCACATTAGAAGTGGAAAGAAAGAAGGAATCATGAAATTTTCTTTTTAAATCTCCTTTTATCCAACATGTGGAGAAAATATGATGGCAACTGAGTCATTCTCCTGTTCTTTACAGTGGATTCCAATATGTTCTATCTCCTAACTTCCAAAAGGTTATATTTGAGTTTGTTTAAAAATAAACTTTTATGGGCGTAACACATGTACACCATGTGTGAACCATGTACACCCATGGCTGATTCATGTGAATGTATGGCGAAAACCACTACAATATTGTAAAGGAATTAGCCACCAATTAAAATTAAAATAAATAAATAAAGAATTTAGGCTTCAATCAGAGGCCTAAGGGGGGAAAAATAAACTTTTAGTAATTATAAATTACAAACAGAAAAGTACACAAGTCCTGAGGCAATAGCTTGATGAATTATTACTAGAAACCTCAAAGGGTAAACACTATCCAGACCAAGAAACAGAACATTACCAGCACCCCAGATGCTTGCTTGAAAATGGAGTTTTGAGCCAGACATGTATTTTATTTTCTTAAAAATAATATTAATGATAGTAAATCATTAATGCCCAGATTAACTGATAAAAGTCTAAAAGGTATATAGACACATTGCTCAGGGGGCTCATCCAACTTTTAGATTCCTTAGTCAATTGGACAGCATTCATGGAAACACAAATTACCTAACTACCCAGTGCTTCTGAAAAGTAATTTTGTGATATGAACACAGATCCTTCAAAATATTTCTATCTTATACTCTCGTAATTCCAGCTTCAAAACGTTTCCTGAAGCAGTATCAGAGATATGGTCACAGATAAATGTATAGACAGCATCATAAGAACAAAAGCTTTGAGATAACTGCCACTTCCTAATCGTGCCACCTGGGACAAAATATTTAATCAACCGCTCTGGCCTCAGTTTCCTCATTGGTTACATGGTACTAATAGTAGTCACAAACACTAAATTAGTTACGATGCATAAAAAACTTGGAAAAGGGTCTGCCACCGTTAGCAGTGCAATAAATGTTAAGCACGATTAGCTATTATTGCAGAAACAGTCATCATTACATTGTTAACAATCGGAAAAATTTTGAAAGAAGTTAAATAATCCGGAGTACGAATACATACAAAATAAAGAATATAACGCACCCCCCGGGTATCACATAGTGGATAAAAACACAGCTTCTGGAACCAGAAGGCCAGCCTGCCCCTGACCAGCTGTGTAACCTCGGACCATTTCCTTAATCCTCCGAGCCTCAGTTTCCTCATCTGAAAACAGGAGAATACCTCCCTGTAAGGTTACCCGGTTCACTTGGAACAGTCCCTAACTTACAGCTGGGGCTTACTCACCTGGGAACCCGGAGGTGCCTAGACGCCTCTGGGAGCTCAGGTCGCGGCAAGGCCGAGGATCCCCGGCCGCCAGCCCCGCTTCCACCCGCTCCTGCTCCGCGCTGAGCCCAGGCCTCCTCCCTCGCAGCAGCATCTCCCACCCCACCCCACCCCCAGCCCCGAGGACCCGGCCCTTCGACGTGGGCACCAGACAGCGACCGGGGCACCCCGACGGGCGAGGAGGCCGGCGTTCCCTGAGTGCCCGGGCCCCCCGGATGGGGGAGCTGGGCACAGCTGGGCCCCTCCACCGCCGGGCCAGGCCTGGGATGAGTGTGGGAAGAACGTTGCTTTCCTCCGGCTGCCACTGCCTTTCCTTGTCACAGTTCCAGCACGGCCTCGGGGGCTTTTTAGGGTCACGGCTACCTTACAAGAGTCTTTCCATTTTCTTTTCCTAATGGTCCAGTATTAATTAAGATTTATGTTTCAGCCCTGCGTTCCCAGGTCACAGAGAGTGTCCAGAAGACAATGGCTAGCCTCCCTGAGGGTATACTGAAACGGGCCACATGTCTACGAAACCACTGATGGCTGCTATTTTCTCGTTACAAAATGCTCGTAAGATAATACAACTATCTAGCAGGGACAAGCATAGGGCAAGACTCCTGTATTCTGGGAGCCCTGGTTCTTGTCCCTTGGTCCAGTGTAAGAACCTGTGTCGGTGACGCAGCAAAGATTTCCAACTCTCCTGGGCGTTCCCAGAAACGCAGTGATGGCCCCGGTGCCCCGGAACCCTCGAGAACCCTGGAAGGAGCTGCCTTGCACATTTCACAGGACTTGTGCAGACAGAGGCTCCTCAGTAAGATTCTGCTTAAAGCTCCTGTCGTTAAAATGAAATCACCCAGTGCTGCAACCAAGGAAACTATATTGACTTGAGACGACCTTGGTAAACACATCAGTGCCCCTCATGGCACGTCGTTCTGAGGCCAGCTTATAGCTTCAAAGTTCAGCATGAACTCAGTTTTACCCCTCTGGAGCAGGAGAAGGCGGAGTGGGGCAAAAGCACCCAGTGAGAACTCTGTCTTTGGAGGGCTCCTGGTGGAATCTCAGTGAGGATAGACTTGGCTGCCTGATGCCTCAAAAAACGCACGCTGGACACGGCCCGCCCTGACCAGGTTTACACCAAGGCTTTGAGGACGCAGCAGACTTAAATACGTCCTCCCACACACCCACGAAGGATAGACAGCATTTGCCACCTCAGTTCCAGAGGCTGCTGTCAAGAAGCATATCTGGTGTTTGTGAAGTCAGAGGCGGCCCTCTGGCTTCTTGTGGTTTCTGTAGAGACCTCAGTTGGAGGGATTTTCTGTTGTGCACAACAGCTGTCAAACAAGAAGTGTGCTGTTCCCTCAGTGCCAGCTCCTCAGGAAGGTACCAGAAGGCACAACACACCTGGTTGTTAAAAACTTACATACCAGGAAATGCTGTCCTTGAAAGGAGACTGTGATAAGGGATTGTGTTCCCAGCTGTGGCTTGAGATGGGATGATGCCTATCTAAATGGCTCCCAGGGGCTCCCCAGGGGATGAAATCTTAGGTTACTGTTCTGATTCCCTTTCCCTCTCTCTCTTTGGGACACTTTAATATCCAGGATGACCAAACCACACGCCCATTAAGTGTGAGTGATGGTGGGAATGGTATCTCACTTAAGCATTTAAGTAGATAGAAAATACATGAATTGCAAGGGATTATAAATGCAAATCAAACTGGGGCTCCATGCTTTAGGTAGGGAGGCCTTGGAGAGCCAGGGTCATGGGGTCTCCTGTTCTTTAGCCACCTGCAGGGCTAACTTTTCTAAACTCACAGGTCTGTGGTATGGATGTTTCTCAGGCCACTCACCTAGCCCCAGACTTGCTTGCAGCTCAGACCTTGCCTCTTCTGTTCTTGCTTCTGTAACTTACAGACTATTTTGAGATTCTCTGTTTGGAACTCTCTACAGCATCATTTAGAAACCTCAGTCAGAATGGATGAGTGGGAAAAGGGACGATTCCATGCCATTCTACGGAGGGATGTCTATATGGTCTACCTTTTCAATCTCCACAACAGCCCAGGGTTATTACTCCCACTTTCAGATGAGGAGAAGGAGAACCTGAGAGGTCCAGGAACTGGGCAAGGTCTCCAGTAGTCGCCGCACACCAGGGGGCCTGGTCCAGGCTCTGCTCTGTCTGAGCTCTGTTCTGGCCTGGCTGCAGCTATAGGCTACCCTCCTTTTTACAAAAGCTATCAATAAAAATTTAAACAAACACAGAAGTAGATGATGGATCCCTACACATCCATCACCTGATACAACGTTGCTGAGATCTTGCCACTTACGGAACAATTTTCTTCGGCTTTCTTTTCTATCAGCTTTGTCTCATCCAGGACCGCTTGTTCACTCACTTGCCAGGTTTCAACCAGACTAGGCAAGCTGTTCAGCAGTTCTCTGACTCTGGGCCTTTGCACACGTTGATCCCTTTGACTCAATTCTTTCCAACCCTGGTACACAGATGCCCGCATGACCCGCCACTGACCGACCACGTCAGAAAGTGCTGGCACTAGGCACCCTTCCTTCTGTGTCCGCTTGACCCACTCTTCTCACTCAAGACTTCCTTCTAGAACACCCCATCCCCAAAACAGCCTTCCCCAATGTCCCCAGTCTGGCCAAGGGCGCTTCTTCCAGTCTGCACTGTGCCTCGCACATGCTTCCATCACAGGCTGGAACCAGGAGTGTCTGCATCAGCTGTTTCCTTTTACCCCTGAGCTCTAGTTTCTCTGCTGGGTGTCACTCCTCCTAGGGTCCAGGACCACACAGAGCAGGCCCACCTGTGGCGTGGCAGGGCCAGGCCCCAGTGCCCCCAGCCCCACAGCTGGCCCTCCCCGCTCCTTGGCTCGCTGGACAAGGCTGCTGTCCTTTGGCGCTCTCCCTCTTTTAAAGGAAGTGGTTCTTGGCTTTCTTTCCCAGCCACCAATTACGTTCCCGCTGGAGGTCACATTTTGGTTGCGGTGATGGGTTCTTGAAACACTGTGAATCTGAATGCCAACTCTATTCCACAGACACTCCTCAGTTCATAACACAAGGCGATGTACTGTATACCTTCCGATATACACACACATATACAATGATTCACACTTCAGATCACTTATTAGCTGTGTGACTTTGGGCCAGTTACTTAACCTCTCTGAGCCCCAGTTTCTTTCTTTGTAAAATGAGAACTGTACTTCAAAGGGGTTAGGGAGGACTGAGTGAGGTAATACATGAAAAGGCCTGGCACATAGTAAGTACTCAATAAATGATAGGTACTATTTCTGTTAGACTTTGTCATTGTCACAGTATTTCATCCATACAGGGTTGTTTCTTTGGTTTTGGAAGTCCATGAGAACAGCCCTCAGTATTGAAAAGCTTTAGAAGGCTTCCCCAATGGCTCAGACGATAAAGAATCTGCCTACAATGTAGGAGACTCAGGTTTGATCCCTGGGTCAGAACAATTCCCTGGAGAAGGGAGGGGCTACCCAGTCCAGTGTTCTTGCCTGGAGAATTCCAGGAACAGAGGAGCCTAGCGGGCTACAACCTATGGGGTTGCAAAGGGTCGGACATGACTGAGTGACTAACACAACAGAGGAATACTACTTCATGTTGTAAGTCTTCTATTTTTATCATGAGCATAACTTCTGTACCTAAAAATGATGCTGTATCTGAAATTTCCGGAGCCTGGCGTGCCCACCATTCTGATGAAAGAAGGCAGGCAGGAGCTGCCTTTGTTTACATGGGATCTGCTGGAATTCACCCTCACCACCTCCTCCTAGTTCTTCCCCTCTCACCATCCCCCCCAGGGTGCTAGTGGGGTAGAAACAGGGGAATAGGATGACCTGAAGGAAGCCAGGAGGCCCGAGGCAGAAGGACAGGGTGAGTCACACCTGTTAGCACCACATCCCTGGGGCAGCACTGGCAGGGCCAGAAGCTCTGTTCCTGGAAGAGAGCACCCACCCCATGGGGCAACTCGCCCCCTTCCTCAGGCACTCAGACCACTGAGGGAGGGCCTGGCCGCATTTGGGAATCACCAGGCGTTTTCATACACTGTGCTGAAACACTCATGATGCTTTGGGTTAGATTCATTAAAAAAAAAAAAAAGTTCGCATCTGATTTAAGTCTTCCAGGAGCCCTACATCACGGTGGCTTTAAACATGCTGTGTCTGGATAACAAGTACCGAGGCCGGGGATTAGGGGAGGTGGAGAGATTTATAAAGCACTAGATGCATTAAAGCCCCATAATTCACCCTTTGTTTCATCTAAAAATTGAGCCATACTCCTTCCCCTTTTCAGGCTCCTTTCTATATCAAGCGGAGACTGGGTTCACTGACTCTGCACCGTGAGGCTCCTGTGAAAGGCAGAGAGACAAAGGCCTCCCATCGAAGCTGCCACAGTGAGTTTCTGTTCAGCAGCAGGCGGGAATTCCTGAAGCCATTCCCAGGGCTTTAGACGGTCCAGCCCCTCGCCCTGCGTGCAGCCGGTAACTGCGCACCTCCTCCCTCTGCCCCAGGCGAGGCGCCTTCCTCCGCCTAAGCGGGGCGGGGGGCATGCAGGAGGCTGAAATCGGGACCAGAGGCGGATGCCTGAAGGGTTCTCCGCCGTCCCTCACTGACGCGCGGTAACCAGACAGAACCCCAGGAGGGCTGGCGAAGCCCCTTCGGGGCGCACTCCCGCCTCTCTCGTGATGTCCTCCGGGCCCCCGGGGTTCTCTCCTGCTGGTCCCGGACCAGTCGCCCCAGGCTTTCCCTCATTCCCGAGCCCCACTGCAGCCGGCTTTAGTATCCTCTGAACATCTTAATGGGGCAGTAAAAACTTTACAGCCTGCAGCTCTAAACCGTTCTCACAGTTCTGAATAGAACTATTTATGGCATACAAGATTACTATGGTTCGCCCTTTGAAAACCCCAGCAGATCCTAGACGCATTCAAAGGGGGCTGACTGAGCCCCACTGGCCAACAGCTGGCTTGCGGAATCCACAGAGGCAGAACCGGAGCTGTCTGCGAACAGCGAAGTCAGGAGAGAAAACAGCCCAACAGCCCTTGAGTCCCACGGCATCCCCGAGGCAGCCCTGCGCTTTGCCTCTTCCATGTGGCTCTGGTGTCAAACCCGCTTGCGTGCGTCTCTCCCTGGATTTTTGCTTCCCCGCTCGGTTCTTGCCTAGGTCGGCAGGGATCCCTATGAGCTTCGTCAGCAAACCCAGAGATCCAATCTGTCCCTTCCGTCTTGAGCAGGCAGAAAATTAAAACCAGGAAAGAGCTAGCAACTCGATCACGACTCGTTTCTCCGAAACAGTGCCCAGGATCCACCAGCGAGCCCAGAAAAAGCACCACCGCGCCCTTAGAAGCGCCCTTACCGGTATTCCATATCCGCCTCTCCGGTGCATCAGAGACGGGCCCCAGCCTCGCTGGACGTGGGGCCTCGGCGCTCTGCAGCCCACAGACAATCGGGCCCATTATAGTCATCAGGCCGCCGAGTTAAAGGGTGGCCCTTAGAAAAATATAAACAGCTTGTCAGCGCCAGCCAAGGGGCGGGGCTGCAGCATCAGGGGACAATGGGAGCCAATGACCAGCCTCTCTGGGCTCTGTTAGCTGGAGATATTGTGTTTCATTTTGAAGGAGGGGAGACGCAGAGCGAGGAACGCTGAATAAGAAGGGCCAGCCCAGCAGCTTGAAAGGGGTCCGAGTTGAAAAGTTTAGTCACTGCCCACAAAAGGTCATTTTCAAGGAAGAGTTTGATGCCTCACACATAATAATGCATAGTTTTAGAAGTCATGGACATGCGTGTTGCATGAGCCATCTCTGGTCTCCCGGGCTTAATAAATATAGTATTCACTGGGGTAGAAAGGACTTTTTCAATCAAACAGCAAAGCAAAGGAACAAAGTCCAAGGAAGATGCTTTTATGACATGTTTACTTTATTAAATAGAATATCAGATAAGTACTTACTACGTTTACAGAAAAAATTCTTGATTTGATTGGTTTGTCTTCAGAACTCAGAGAAGTGGGCATATTTTATTCCCCAAATATAAATGCCTCACGTTAAAAAAAATGCTCACAATTTGATCATACCTGCACACAGAAAACAGGAGTTAACTCAGTGTATAGGGGAGAAGGCAGAGGCAATGGCTTTTTTCTCTCTTCTGAACTTAACTAAATCCTACTTATAAAGCTACTAGGCCAGCCTAAACCGTCAAAACCCTATGATAATAACCAAGAACCAGAAAATGAACTGTGGCTTTTTAAAATAAAATTTATAAATAATACACTGAAGTAAGAATAAGGTTAAGAGCTATTTGGCTGATTTGTGGTATTGTGTAAATTACAGGCATAAAATCTTTAAGAAAAGCACAGTCATTACAACTGGGAATAGTTCCCTTATTTATAAAGGAAGTACAACAGCTATCAACATTGACTAGCAGAGAAACAGAAAAATATTGAAATATAAGCATTTCCGCAAATTTTGTATCAGGCTTTTCTGATTTTGATTATAAAAAGAATAATCCAAAGGCACTGTCCTCTCTGATCTATGGTGGTTTTAAAATATTTATGATTCTGCCACTGATGTTTAATTTATATTAAAGTGAGACTCCTCTGGTGTGTGCATGCGTGCTAAATCACCCAGTCCTGTCTGACTCTTGCAAATCCATGGACTGTAACCCACCAGGCTCCTCTGTCCATGGGATTCTCCAGGTAAGTGTACTGGAGTGGGGTGTCATTTCCTTCTCCAGGGGATCTTCCCAACCCACGGATCCAACCGGGCTCTCCTGCATTGGCAGGCAGGGTCCTTACCACTAGCGTCACCTGGGAAGTGAGAGTCCTTAAACTAAAGTGAGGCTCACTTAAAGTGAGACTCTCCTGGTATCTCATCTGAATAGTGCTTTGAGGCTGCTTTGGGTCCTTCTATTCTCCCACTTATTATAAAGGAGCTGTTACATCTGTATTTGCATGGCTCTGGATTTTAAAGTAAAGGTTACCTTCTGGAAAATATCTAGTTTTCCTTTAATACTAATTAAGACCCTGTCATAAAAAAAAGCTTCAGAACACCAAAAGTATGAAAAAAAGAAAAAAACAGATAAATTGGACTTCATCAAAATTAAAAACTTCTGTGCATCAATTCTATTGTCAAGAAAGTGAAAAGATAACCTACAGGAGAAATATGTGAACATCATATATCTGATAAAGGTCTAGTACACAGAATATATAATGAACTCCTATAATTAAACAACAAAAATAGAAATAACCTGATTTAAAAATAAGCAAAGCTCTTGTATAGATATTTCTCCAAAAATCATATACCAATGGCCAACAAGCACATGAAAAGATGCTCAACATCATTAGTCATTAGGGAAATTCAAATCGAAACACAAAGTGGTACCACTTCACAACCATTAGGATGGCTATTAAAAAAAAAAGCAAAACAAGTGTTGAGGAGGACAAGGAGAAACTGGAACCTTTGCACACTGCTAGTGGGAATGTAAAATGGCTCAGCTACTGTGGAAAACAGTCCTCTAGTTTTTCAAACAGTGAAACATAAAACTACCATGTGACCCGGCAGTTCCACTCCTAGGTATATAGCCAAGAGAACTGAAAACAGGCACTCAAACAAATACATGTATACTTATGTTCACAGCAACACTATTCACAGACAGTCAAAGGTAGAAACAACCGAAACACCCATGAGTGTGTGCATGCTGTCACTTAGGCTGTGTCCGACTCAGAAACTGCATGGACTGTAGTCCGCCAGGCTCCTCTGTCGATAGAGTTCTCCAGGCAAGAATACTGGAGTGGGCTGCCAGGGGATCTTCCCAAGCCAGGGATCGAAACCACGGCTGCTGCATCTCCTGCATTGCAGGCGGATTCTTTATCTGCTGAGCCACATGGGAAACCCCTTGACATATCCTAAACGCCCATCAACAGATTAATGAACAACAAATGGTGACATATACATGCAGTGGAGTAAAGCCGTAAAAAGGAATACGCTAGTGATACAACACGGATGATCCTCAAAACATTAAATATAGGAAGCCAGACATAAAAGGTCATGAGTCCATTTATATGAAATATCCAGACTAACAAGCCCATGCAGAATGCAGATTGGTAGCAGCCAGGGAAGGACTGGAAGGAAGGGGGAAAGGGGAGAAACTGCTTAATGCATGCAGAGTTTAGTTTGAAACTAGATAGAGATAGTAGTTGTATAACTGCAGATGTACTATATGCCGCTGAACTGTTCACTCTAGATGGCTAATTTTATGTATCGTTTTACTTTTCATAGTTTCTTCTGGGTTCAACAGGTGGCTTCCTTGAAACGCCATCCCATGAGTATACTGAAGACTTTTTTTTAAGATTTATTCAATTTATTCAATCATTATTTGTGCCTCGTCCAGTATCTGTCAAGCACCGGATACTGCGGGGTGGTGAGTGCCAGGAGACCAATTTGCACCTTCTCTATTAAAGCTGAGAAAGAGCAGGCCCATCCAGTGGGGAAAGGAACATGGCAAGCAGGGTGTGAGAAGGAATACTGGGTAAATGGCTTCGACCTGCCAGGTCATCTCACACTTGATCTCATTTACTACTCAGAACTACCAGGTGTGGAGGTGGCAGGAACAATTATTCCCATATTATAGAGACAGAAACTGAGCATCAGAGTTAACTGCCTTCCCAAAGTCGCCCTGCTTGTAGGCACTAGAGCAGGTTCTTCCTCTTTTGCCGGCTACTCCCGGAGTAGAGGTAACGAGCGGAATCCATTCCCAATGCAGAAGGAAAAATATATATATAAATGACTTAAATTTACTAAGAAGCATTTTAGACATTAAAAAAAAAAAAGCAGAGTGGTTCTCTCTCAAGTGGGAAAAAAATAGAATTGTTAAAGACTTACTCAAAAAGTTTCATCTTCAGAAAACAACCACATAACTTTAGACACAGGGATTTTCTGAGTAATCTGATCAGCTACCCTTATTTTTCTGATGGGAAATCTGATGCCCTGCAAAATTAAGTGACATGCCCAGAGTTACATTGCAAAATAGCAGCAAAACCAGGGCTAGGAGTCAAGTTTCTTAACTCCTAGTCCAGCGTTCCTTCTACTATGCCACACACGCAAAATTAAGACACCAATCCCAGTTTAACCTTTTACCGAGTAGATCTCAAATTCTCCACCTCTCCATAAATTAACAGACATAATAACTCCTAGTCTCTGTAAACTCCAAGTGTAATGACCTACAGCACATAGACAACATTCTCCAAGAGTCTACTATTTCTTCCTCCATATAGTTTGATAACCACCAATAAAGAAGAGAGCTATTCACAAGTTATAATTTGGGAAAGACTATATTTGGACCCAATTGTTTTTAACACAGGTAAGCCTCTTGGAACAGGAAATGAACTGAGAACAAGGAGAAGCAGTAGACAACATAGAAAGAAAATTTTGCCAGGAATTTCATCAAGAAAACACAGCGATAGAGGACTGAAAATCCTTGAGCACACTGCCCCACACGCCACTGAGGCCTGGTCTTTCCTGACCCCCGCACCCCTTGGCACTGGCCTACTGCTGTTATTAAACACAAAATAATTACAGAGGGAGATGTATGTTTTTTTATAAGATGGGGGGATGACATCACTACTTTCTAAATTTCAAATCACTGGATTATGCAATTCAGAAAATTGCTATATCCCCTTTGAGAATGCTCATCATCCAATTAAAACTTTACCCTTTATCCAAAACAGCTACCTCTTAGTCACCTACCTCTTGGCAACCTGAAGCTTCAATTACGCACAGCAGAGAGAGCTTCACCCAACCCTCCTAAGAGCTGAAGCCCCACATCACTGACTTAACCCAACATCCCACAGCACCCTCCTTATCAAGCTCCTGAGTTGCCAACATACAAAGCACTGTACTGAAGGAAAACTATTAAATGGTCTACTGATTTTCTCTTTTTTGACTGTACCACATGGCATGGAGAACTTCTCCCACCAGGGATGGGGGTGAGAAGCACAGAGTCTCAATCACTGGACCCCCTAGGAAGTCCTGATGTATTTTTTTTAAGTGATGCACACATAATATTAGATTCTCATGTTAGGACAGCATACAGTTAATGGAACTGAGCAGTCAAAACAGAGGTCCTTTGGAGAAAACATGGATGAATGGTCAGATCCCTTAAGTCTTCTCAGAAGATTCTGAAAATTATAAATTTCTAAGACTAAATCCTTTACTTTCTTCTTTACGGAAATAAAAGTGATGCATAGGTATTAATAACATGGCTTAATAAAGAGGAGAAGCTGAAGGTTTACCCATCACTGACACTGAAGAACTTTGCAGAGAGAAGGAATCAGAGTTAAAATCTTTTCGTGACTTGACAAGGCTTTTGATTTTGTTCTGTTTAGCTATTCCTCAATGCATTATCAATTACGGACAAAAGTCCTTCATTCTTTGGTCTGCCCACAACCTGTTAAAGAGGTGAAAATTCTAAACACATTTCACTAAACTTTCATCATCTTCAGATACATTTGTTCTTTATAGATGAAGCAGTTTATGACTAATATGTGGATATTCCGTATTTATTATTGCATATGAATTATTTGTATTTCTCTGAGAAAGACAGCAATTGTAAGGATTAAAGTCAGTTCATATGAAGTTAGGCTATTAAGAGGGGCCTGCTAACCACACATCAACATGAATGAACTTTATTTCTCCTATCGTGCTGGTGGATTGTTATGAGCCTCCTATAGTCTTTTGCTCTGTCCCCAAATGCCAAATGGCTCATATTTGCAAAATAATGCATAACATTAGACTCCAGCCATGGAAATGACCAGTAAATCAACTTATATGGTGTACCAAGCAATGGCCTTGGGTCCCTTTGCCATCACCCAGTACACTGAGCTAAATCATGGCGACTTTTGACACCACAAAGGAAAAGATCATGAGAGGATTCGCTGAAACCCTAGCTCAGAGTTAATCCCGGGACCCATAAGGAAAGGCCCTTCTAAGAATAGTGCAGTGTTTTCACCAATAACCCACATAATGGAAGCAGATATATCATTAATTTTAAGGAAACCACAAGCTGACCCATGCCTTCGGAAGTGGGAACAGAGGGTGGTCCAGGGACTAAGACTCTGTGCTCCAATGCAGGGTCCTGGGTTTGATCCCCAGTCAGGGAACCAGAGCTCATATGCTGCAACTAAGAGATCCTGCAGGCCACAACTAAGACCTGGTGCAGACAAAAAAGGTGTTAAAATATAGGAGCAGAACTTAATAATAGAGGGACAGTATGTACCCAGCATCTGCTATACACCAGGCGCTGTTACAGGAACATACAAATGTATTAACTCATTCAATCCCCTCAGCCAACCCTAGGCAGCAGATACTCACAGTCACTTCCCGGACAAAGAAACTGAAGGTTAGAGAAGTTAATGAATAACTCTCTAGTATAAGCAGCTAAATGCTAAGAAAATCAAATTCTAACAGTACTAATTCAGAGAAGGAAAAACAAACAGCAGAAATAAGATATGGGTGGGAGGCGGGGTAGTTCCCTGGCAGTCTGGTGATTAGGGCTTGGTGCCCTGGCACCATAATCCCTGATAGGGAACTAAGATCCCCCAAGCTGTGCAGCACAGGCCAAAAAAAAAAAAAACCCACACAAAAAGAGAGAAATAAGATATAGGGTTATAACTAAACCAAGGACAGTAAGGAATAAAAATACCTAGAGGCTCCGCACTAATTTGCTAGGTCTGTTATAACATATTTCTATAAGTGTAAAACAATACAAATTTATTATTTTACAGTTCTGGAGGCCAGAAGTTCAAAACCAAGGTGTTGACAGGGTTGGTTTCTTCTGGAGCCTTGGCGAGAATCTGCACCATGTCTTTCTTCCACCTTGTGGTGGGTGCCAGCAGCTCCTGGCTTACAGCCAGGTCACTCCAATCTCTGCCTGTCTTCACACTGCCTTCCCCTCCATACCTGCCTCTTCTCCTTTGATGTCTTTTTAAGACCACTTGTTACTGGATTTAGGGTGGGCCCTAATCCACAGTGATTGCGTTTTGATATCTTTACCTTAATTGTAGCTTATTCCAAATAAGGTCACATTAAAATATTTATGTATGTATTTATATACTTGTATATTTATTTGGCTGTGCCAGGTCTTAGTTGTGGCATGGAGGATCTAGTTCCCTAACCAGGGATGGAACCCGGGCCCTCTCCATTGGGAGCAGGGAGTCTCAGCCACTGGATCATCAAGTCCCAACGTCATATTTGAGGTTCCAAGCAAATATATCTCCAGGGCCAAGGAGGTTCCTCATATCGGAAAGGGATTCGCTGGCAAGGGTCATCAACCCTCTATAGGGGGATGTGCTGCGCAAAGATGTTTCTGTGGACATGCGTGCATGTGTGCCAAGTATTCAGTCGTGTCGACTCTGAGACCCCGTGGACTGTGGCCCATCAGGCTCCTCTGTCCATGAGATTCTCCAGGCAAGAATACTGGAGTGGGTTGCCATGCCCTCCTTCAGGGGATCTTCTCCACACAGGGATCGAACCACATCTCTTAAGTCTCCTGCAGTGCAGGCAGATTCTTTATCACTGGTGCCACCTGGGAAGCTCAAAATTGTTTCTACCACTTAAATCCAAAACTAAAAAACAAAAACGAAAACCGAATAAGAAAAGAAATCATTTATTGAATCTTAGGTAAAGCTTTCAGAAAACAACCAAAAATAACAGATTTATAGATTTAAATATCCCCAGTTTCTTGAGTCTATTTTGATATTTTGATAGTTTTGACATAAATGTGCACCTGTGAAATTGTTACTGCAATTGAGATAGGAAGATTTCCATCGCCTCCAAAAGCTTCCGTGTGTTCCTTTATAATCCATCTTCCTGCCCCCTTCCTGCACCCCAGTCCCAGCCCCAACTAACCATGGATCTACTTTCTGTTACTATCAATTTATTTGCTCATCTGCTATTTTAATTTCAAGTGCCATCATACAGACTATACTTTTTTGTCTGGCTTCGGTGTTAGTCTGTTCAGGATGTGGAACACAATACCACAGACCGAGTGGCTGGTACACAACAGACATCTACTTCCCTCAGTTCTGGAGGCTGGAAGTCCAGATCAGGGAGGCAGTGCTGTTGGATGAGGGCCCTCTTCCTGGTCATAGAGGTCTAGTTGTGCCGTGATGGGGTGGGAGGGAGTAGGAAAGTCTGAGGGAACTCTTTTATACCAGCACCAATCCACTCTCATGACTTAACCACCCCGCAAAGTCTCAACCCTAACATATCATCACATCGGGCATTAGGATTTCAATATATGAACTGGGTAGGGAGAAGACAAACATTCAGATCCCAGAAGCTTCTTTTGTTCCACATTTTTCTGAGGTTCATCTGGGTTGTTGGGAGTATCAATAGTTGTTCACTCAGTCGTGTGACCCCATGGACTGAAGCAAGTCAGGCTTCCTTGTCCTTCACTATCTTCCCAGAGCTCGCTCAAACTCATGTCCATTGAGTCAGTGATGCTATCTAGCCTTATCATCCTCTGCCGCCTTCTCCTTTTGCTCTAAATCTTTCCCAGCATCAGAGTAGCTTCCAATGAGTTGGCTCCTCGCATCAGGTGGCCAAAGTATTGGAGCTTCAGCTTCAGTATCAACCTTTCCAGTGAACAGTCAGGGTTGATTTCTTTTAGGATTGACTGGCTTGATCACTTTGCAGTCCAAGGGACTCTCAAGAGTCTTCACTAACACCACGGTTTGAAAACATCATTTCTTCAATGCTCAGCATTTTTTGTGGCCCAACTCTCACATCCGTACATGACTAGTGGAAAAGCCATAGCTTTGACTATAGGGATCTGTATCAGTAAAGTAACGTCTCTGCTTTTCAATACGCTGTCTAGGTTGTCATAACTCTCCTTCAAGGAGCAAGCATCTCTTAATTTCATGGCTGCAGCCACTGTCTGCAGTGACTTTGGAGCCCAAGAAAATAAAATCCGTCCCTGCTTCCACTTTCCCCGTCTTCTATTTGCCATGAAGTGATGGGACTGCATGCCATGATCTTAGTTTTTTGTTTTTAATTTACTTATATTAATAGGAGGATAAATACTCTACAGCATTGTGGTGGTTTTTGCCGTACATCGACATGAATCAGCCATGGGTGCACATGTGTCCCCCCATCCTGAACCCCTCTCCCACCTCCCCATCCCATCCCTCTGTGTTGTCCCAGAGAACCAGTTTTGAGTGCCCAGCTTTGTGCACTGAACATGCACTGGTGATCTACTTTATATATGATAATATACACGTTTCAATGCTATTCTCTCAAATCATCCCACCCTCATCTTCTCCCACATAGTCCAAAAGTCTGTTCTTTACATCTGTGTCTCTTTGGTGCCTTGCATATAGGATCATTGAGATCTTGATTTTTTTAAAATTTTGAGTTGTAAGCCAGATTTTTCACTCTCCTCAGTTACCCTCATCAAGAGGCTCTTTAGTTCCTCTTCACTTTCTGTCATTAGAGTGGTATCATCTGCATATAGGCGGTTATTTTTATTTCTCCCAGTAATCTTGATTCCAGCTTGTGCTTCTTCCAGCCCAGCATTTCACATGATGTATTCTGCATAGAAATTGAATAAGCAGGGTGACAATAAGCAGGAAGCCCATCACCTCCACTTGCTTTGTTAGTAGTAATGCCTAAGGCCCACTTGACTTCACACTCCAGGATGTCTGGCTATTGGTAAGTGATCACACTATTGTGGTTATTTGGGTCATTAAGACCTTTTTTATATAGTTCTGTGTATTCCTGCCATCTCTTCTTAATCTCTTTTGCCTCTGTTGGGTATCAATAGTTCATACATTTTTATCGCTGTGTTGTCCTATTATATGAACACAGCACAGTTTGGTTACTCGCTTCTTAAAAGATTTTTGGTCAGTGAGTTAATCTGACATTGCAAGATTGGAGGAGAGATGAGGGAACATGAAGCGTGATTGCTCAGCTCTGATCTGGGTTTTCTTCTTTCTTTCCTCCTTCTCTCTCCCTGCCTAACCTCCAGGTTACTCTCACATGCTCAGGCCATGCCCACACTTCTTTCCCCAGCCTTCATTGTTTCAACCATTGGCTCAATGCTTGCCATTTGCTGCTAGATTCCAAGTTGGAGTGAAGGGTCCCAGTTAGGCAGCAGCTGAAGCCTAATTTAGATGCTTCTCATCAGCCTCTCCTGAGGCCTGCCTTTCTCCCCACGTCTACCTGGGTCCCCCACACCCCTGCTCGCACTTGCATAGCCCTCCTTACTTCTATTTGCCTCTTCTGAGTTGCCTACATCAGCTCTCCAATACTTGGATGTGGTCCACTGCCTCTTCCCCAGCATCCATGCTCAATAACCTCAGCCCAAAAGCATCCTATTGTTGGCCCCAGCTCAAATCCATGCAGTCTGGGGCTTCTGCTCGATATATTTCAGTTACTTAATTAAGAGAGGCAGCATGGTAAAGTTCCAGAGCACAGACTCTGGAGTAGGCCACCATGTCTCAGCTGTGGTCGGGAGGTACCTGTTTCCTCATTAACAGGATGGGGACAGTAATAATCTGACTTCATACGACTTCATCTTCATCATGAAGATTAGAGATGTATATTTGTAAATAATTTAGAACAGTGTTTAGCCACTTAGTAAATACTGCTGACAAAGGTCCACAGAGTCAAAGCTAATTTTTCCAGTAGTCATGTACAAATGTGAGAGTTGGGCCATAAAGAAGGCTAAGCACCTTCAAATTGTAGTGCTGGAGAAGAATCTTGAGAGTCCCTTAGACAACATGGAAATCAAACCGGTTTATCCTAAAAGAAATCAATCCTGAATATTCATTGGAAGGACTGATGTTGGAGCTGAAATTCCAGTACTTTGGCCACCTGATGTGAAGAGTGGACTCATTAGAAAAGACCCTGATGTTGGGAAAGATTGAGTGCAGGAGGAGAAGGGGACAACAGAGGATGAGACGAGTGGATGGCATCACCGACTCAGTGGACATGAGTGTGAGTAAGCTCCAGGAGATGGTGAAGGACAGGGAAGCTTGGTGTGCTGCAGTCCATGGGGTCGCAAAGAGTTGGACATGACTAAGTGACTGAACAACAACAAAACGTTATATATGTTTTCCATAAAATAAAGATAAATGTTCAAGTGCTCTTTCTTACCACAAATAATTCTATTTGTAGTCACAGATTTATTCATCCAAGGATTATTTATTGAGGGTCTCTCTGTGCCAGGAACTCTTCTAAGAGCTGGGATATAAAGCAGTGAACACAACATAACACAAACTACTTTCTACTAGGGAAGACAGACAACACACGAATTGACAACTAAAACTACAGACTGTGTCTGTTAAGTGCCAGGAGGAAGTATATAGTAGTCTGTGAGGAGGACTTGGTATTCCCAAGGGAGGGTTGGAGTGGGCTGGGCTGAACAAGAGAGCTGCAGTTAGGGCAATCCGGAGAGGTCTTGCTGGGAAGGCACTCTCTGTGGGAAGACCCTAATGTGCTCAGGCAGAGTGTCTTGGGCTGTCTGCGGAAAGCGCATCCTTGGCAGTGGAAATAACAGGGACTAAGGCCCAGAGGCCCTGGCACCTAGTGGTCCAGGGGTCATTGTGGTTTGGCTGACTGTGGATGGGCACAATTTGTTAACTTTTCATTTTATATGTTCTACGTGCACTTGGAACCTCTTGACCTTGGTGTTTTAAATTTAAAAATGTCTTTTGACAGTCTGCACCCCACCTCCAAATGTTTAGAGATTGAGACTCTGATGGAATTTAGCGCCTCAGCACTTCTCAGCATACAGACACGATGCTGGGCATGGCGATACAGAAATGCATGAGCCGACACCATGGCGCTGTGGTTATGCAACCACGGCAATGCGGGGTGCCGGGGGAGCAGTGGGCGCTAGGGACGAGCCTCTTGTCCTCAGGGCTTCACCCGGGGACTGACTGCTGAGATCTGGGCTTAGCATCCAAAGAGGAACTTGGAGATAGTTGAGGAGCTCGGCAGAGTAACTAAGATAACAAAAGAATTGGAAAATAAATTTAGAGGGGACATTTTAGGAATTGAGCATGCGATAACTTAGCTGAAAGAAAAGATGCTTATGTGTTCTTACCCATTTCCACTGAGAACAAATTGGAAGAAAATTGGCTTAACTTGCAGCAAGATGACTTTAAGGATATCTGTAAAACAACCACCAAGCAAAAACAAAACAAAACAAAAACACTGCAGACTGTTTGACGCCCAGTCTCTAAAATTACTGAAAGGAGGCTAAGTCACTTCAGCTGTGTCTGTTTGCGATCCCATGGACTGCAGTACGTCAGGCTACCCTGTCCTTCATCATCTCCTAGAGTTTGCTCAAACTCATGTCCATTGAGGTCAATGATGCCATCCAATCATCTCATCCTCTGCAACTCTCTTCTCTTCTGCCTTCAACCTTTTCGAGCATCAAGGTCTTTTCTTATATATACGTTCCCTTTCCTTTCAACACACACACACACACACACACACACACACACACACACACACACATATATATATTTCTACCCATAATTTTTAACCTTGTTATCAGATTAACTTATTTCTAGAACTATGTCTTATAAAGCAAATCAGTCATTTAAAAACCACAAAAAATAGGAAGCTTAGCTAACATCTCCCTAGAATTCTGCCTAACAGCAGAAAATCTGAGTACATTTCTCCAAGTATAGCTTATTTGAGTTCTGCTGAACCTCTGTGGTACACTGAATCATTTATACACTATGCAATTCTAATTAAAAAAAAATTAAGCTTAAAGATACCCATGTTATTCATTATTGTGCTCTAGACATCCACTTGGTGGTAGCTGCCCAATTTATAGTCACTTCTCCTTCTCTGGAACGGCCTATGACACAGAGGTGGCCCCTGAGGGAGCTGGTCTTTCTCAGCCTTTGGATGGGATCGCTGGCAGAGCTTTGGTAGCTTTTTCAGTCACAAGCAGGTAACTAAAAGCTTCTGACAATAGTCCATGTTTATAGAGACCCTACTGTGTGTTACACAGTTCTGAGATCACTAAAGCGTTATTCCCTTCAGCCTCACAACTTTATGAAGTATTGTTAGAGATGTAACATTGTACAGGTAAAACTTTAAAATACATGTGGCTGATTCATGTTGATGTACGGCAAAAGCCATCACAATATTCGATGCGTGAGACAGGGTGCTCAGGGCTGGAGCACTGGGACGACCCTAAGGGATGGGATGAGGAAGGAGGTGAGGTGGGGTGGGAGGGGGGATCAGGATGGGAAACACATGTACACCCGTGGCTGATTCATGTCAATGTACGGCAAAACCACTACAATAGTGTAAAGTAATTAGCTTCCAATTAAAATAAATAAATTAATTAACAAAAAAAAGAAATGGAAAAGGAGAAAATATAACACATGGTAATCCAATCTTTCAAAATAACACAGAGTGCACTAAAAATCAGAGCTAGATCATTCATAAAAATCTTCTGCAAGAAGCAACAAAGAAAGAAGCATAATAATTAAATTAACTAAGGAAAAACCAAAACAGAATAGAGAAATCAAAGAATTAAATGTAAAAGTATAGTTGTAAATAAAACTAAATTTGAAATTAAAAAATACATATGTATATGGATTTTGATGAACTATGGACCGAGGTTCGTGACATTGTACAGGAGACAGGGATTAAGACAATCCCCATGGAAAAGAAATGCCAAAAAGCAAAATGGCTGTCTGAAGAGGCCTTACAAATAGCTGTGAAAAGAAAAGAAGTGAAAAGCAAAAGAGAAAAAGAAAGATATTTCCATCTGAATGCAGAGTTCCAAAGAATAGTAAGGAATGATAAGGAAGCCTTTCTTAACGATCAATGCAAAGAAATAGAGGAAAACAACAGAATAGGAAAGACTAGAGATCTCTTCAGGAAAATTAGAGATGCCAAGGGAACGTTTCATACAAAGGTGGGCTCAGTAAAGGACAGAAATGGTATGGACCTAACCGAAGCAGAAGATATTAAGAAGAGGTGGCAAGAACACACAGAAAATATACAAAAAAGATCTTCAAGACCCAGATAATCACGATGGTGTGATCACTTACCTAGAGCCAGATCTTGGAATGTGAAGTCAAGTGGGCCTTAGAAAGCATCACTATGAACAAAGCGAGGAGAAGTGAAGGAATTCCAGTTGAACTATTTCAAATCCTAAAAGATGATGCCATGAAAGTGCTGTACTCAGTATGTTAGCAAATTTGGAAAAGTCAGCAATGGCCACAGGACTGGAAAAGGTCAGTTTTCATTCCTATCCTAAAGAAAGGCAATGCCAAAGAATGCTTGAACTACCATATAATTGCACTCATTTCACACGCTAGTAAAGTGATGCTCAAAATTCTCCAAGCCAGGCTTCAGCAATACGTGAACCGTGAACTTCCAGATGTTCAAGCTGGTTTAGAAAAGTCAAAGGACCCAGAGATCAAATTGCCAACATCTGCTGGATCATCGAAAAAGCAAGAGAGTTCCAGAAAAACATCTATTTCTGCTTTATTGACTACGCCAAAGCCTTTGACTATGTGGATCACAATAAACTGGAAAATTCTTAAAGAGATGGGAATACCAGACCATCTGACCTGTCTCTTGAGTAACCTGTATGCAGGTCAGGAAGCAACAGTTAGAACTGGACATGGAACAACAGACTGATTCCAAATCCGGAAAAGAGTACATCAAGGATGTATATTGTCACCTTGATTATTTAACTTATATGCAGAGTACATCATGAGAAACGCTGGGCTGGAAGAAGCACAAGCTGGAATCAACACTGCTGGGAGAAATACCAATAACCTCAGATATGAAGATGACACCACCCTTATGGCAGAAAGTGAAGAAGAACTAAAAAGCCTCTTGATGAAAGTGAAAGAGGAGAGTGAAAAAGTTGTCTTAAAGCTCAACATTCAGAAAACTAAGATCATGGCATGTGGTCCCATCACTTCATGGGAAATAGATGGGGAAACAGTGGAAACAGTGTCAGACTTTATTTTTGGGGGCTCCAAAATCACTGCAGATGGTGATTGCAGCCATGAAATTACAAGACGCTTACTCCTTGGAAGAAAGGTTATGTCCAGTCTAGACAGCATATTGAAAAGCAGAGATATTACTTCGTCAACAAAGGTCCATCTAGTCAAGGCTGTGGTTTTTCCAGTAGTCACGTATGGATGTGAGAGTTAGATGGCAAAGAAAGCTGAGTGCCGAAGAATTGATGCTTTTGAACTGTGGTGTTGGAGAAGACTCTTGAGAGTCCCTTGGACTGCAAGGAGATCCAACCAGTCCCTCCTAAAAGAGATCAGTCCTGGGTATTCACTGGGGGGACTGATGTTGAAACTGAAACTCCAATACTTTGGCCACCTCATGCAAAGAGTTGACTCATTGGAAAAGACTCTATTGCTGGGAAGGATTGGGGGCAGGAGGAGAAGGTGATGACAGAGGATGAGATGGCTGGATGGCATCACTGACTTGATGAACATGGGTTTGGGTGGACTCCGGGAGTTGGTGATGGACAGGGAGGCTTGGCGTGCTGTGATTCATGGGGTCACAAAGAGTTGGACACGACTGAGCGACTGAACTGAACTGATATGGATTTTACCAAAAAATTAAAAATATAAACATAAAAAATTAATACATGAAGGTGTGCTGAGCATTTTTAATACTAGGAAAGTCTCATTCAGTAATTTGAATGCCTTATAAGGCAAAAAGCACAAACAGTAATGGGGAAAAACTGATAAATAGAACTGTATCAAAATTTAAAAACGACCAGTCTCTGGGGAGCCCTTTGACTGCTGTGGCCCCAGTTCAATCTCTGATCACGGAACTAAGATCCCCTGCAAGCTGTGAAGAGTGGGCAGAAAAGAAAATCTGGTCTCTAAAAGACACTGTTAAGAAAATCAAAAGGCAAACCACAGACTGGAAGAAAATGTTAGCAACTATATCTGACAAAGAACTTGTATTCAGAATGTACGAAGATTCATACAGCCCAATAATCAGAAAACAAATAACTCAATAAAAAAAATTGGACAAAAGGTTTGAATAGGCACTAGCATCAGAAAGCACTGAATGGTCAGTATGCACATAATGGGACTTGCCTGGTGTCCCAGTTGTCAGGAGCCTGCCTTCCAGTGCAGGGGACGCGGGTTTGATCCCTGGTCAGAGAACTAAGGGGCTTCCCAAGGAGCTTAATCCATAAAGAATCTGCCTGTAATGCAGAAGACCCGGGTTTGATTCCTAGGTCGAGAAGATCCCCTGGAGAAGGGAATGGCAACCCACTCCAGTATTCTCGCCTGGAGAATCCCATGAACAGAGGAGCCTGGCAGGCTACAGCCCATGGGGTCACAAGAGCTGGGCGTGACTTAGCGATTAAACCACCACCACCAGGGAACTAAGATTCCATGTGCCTTGGGGCAAATCAAGCTGCCTGCTGCAACCACTGGGTCCACGAACCCGCAGCTCGAGAGAAGCCCGTGTGCCATAACAAGGGTCTTGCGTGCCACAACCAAGGCCCAACTCAGCCAGGAACAAATAAACAAATATTAAAAAGTGAGCACGTAAGATGCTCAACATCATTAGCCTTCTGGAAGATGGAAATTAAAACTGCAATGAGAGATACCACTATATAACCACTAGAAGAGCTAAAATTAAAAAGTCTAACATTGACATTACCAGAGGTTGTCAAAGATGTGGAGCTGGAATTCTTATACACTGCTTGTAGGAATAGAAAATGAAATAGCCACTAAAGGAAAACATTTTGATGATTTGTTGTGCAGGTAAACACGTTTGTATCACACAGCCCAACAATTTCCACTCCTAGGTAATTACCCAGAAGAAATAAAATCTTGTCTAATAAAGATTTGTAACAGGATGTTCATAGCCTATGTCGGGGAAAAAACCCAGATGTCCATCCGTAAGAGGACATCATGGAAAATAAACTATGGTATGTCCATGCTATAGAGCACTATTCAGCAATAAAGAGGAAGAACCTGCTGGCACACACAGCATAGATAAATCTCAAAGATATTACACTGAGTGAATGCAGCCAGACACAGAAGACTACATACTGCATGACTCCATCTGTGTGAAAGTCTGTCAAGTGCCAGTTAATCTGCGGTGGCACAGGGAGAAGACCAGTGCTCACCGGGGCTGAGGAGGATGGAGAGTGGCTGTCAAGGGGCACAGGCGACTTTGGGGGATGGCGGAAGTACTGTGTGCCTTGACGGTGTGGTGGGCACGCAGCTGTAGACAGGGAGACAGAGCATGCCGCCTGCTCTCTGAGTAAACAAAGGAGGTGACTGCCATCTAGCCCCCAGTCACTGCGGCCCCTGCGGCCACCCTCATCTGTGCATCCGGAGGGGGTGGGGAAATTATGATACTGGCTCCAGATGGCTAAGGTTCTTCTCCAAGAAATGACCTCAGCCAAGCCCCGGCTCTTGCTTCTTCCCACATATAGTGCATTAACACGAGATGTCCGTTTTTCTTTAATTAACAGTAATTTTTCTGATGGTCCGACTACTTGGTTTTCGTTGCAAAAACTAGACATCCCAACCCACTCCAGTATTCTTGCCTGGAGAATTCCATGGACAGAGGAGCCTGCTGGGCTATAATCCATGGGGCTGCAGAAGAGTTGGACACAATTTAGTGACTAAATGACAACAAATTGTCAGCTTGGTGGGTAATCTTCCAAAAACTTTTGAAGTGAGAGACGCCTAACTGTACAGTACCGTACACAAACACACCCTCCTCAAACTGCCTTTTCATTCTTATTTTGGAGACCTTTCTATATTGCCAGGGATACATTCACCTCATTCTTTTTTTTATGGCACTGAATTTTATTGTATTTTCAGCTATTACTTGTTTTTAATGTTGAACAGAGTAACAGTCTTATGAAATACAGTCAGAGATGTGATTGGGGCCTTATTTTAAGAAGAGTTAGCAGATTGGTGACATAATTATGTAAACACAAGCATGATTGAAGGTGTTTGATTTGGGTTATGGAAAGATAAAATGTTTTAAGATTGAAAAAAAAAACAACTAAATAAAACCTAGGCATCCTGGCTCCTCCCCTACCTCTTCCGAACAGTCTCTCAGAGCTATCTGAGGGGCTGGCTCGCAGACTTAGGTGCTCAGCTAGTCTACCAAATAAAACATAATCCTCCACTTTTCGGTTGTACTTTCTTTCTCTAGTTGACATACACTCGTCAAAGCTCAGTGATCTATGCACCAAAAACAGGTGTAGTTTATTGTAACTTAAACCTCTTAACGGAGGCTATTTCACCTCTTCCAGTATGAGGACAAGAACTCCTACTTCTTGCTTTACGTAGGGCTTCTCCTCCCCTGGTTCCTTTACGCTTTCATCCTGGAAACCTGAGTGGAGCTATGAGGAAAGGCTGAATTTTTTTTTTTCTTCTAGATTGTACTCCCTTCTCCCAGTGCTTGTGAGGTTTCTGGCCTTCTAGAGTTACCCTCAGGAAGGAGAATTGGGGAAAGATGGTCAGAGTTTTTTGGTACAGATAGAATAGCACACTGGTACCCTAGGGGCCTGGCAGAGGTCACAAGCTGGCGCTTGTCTCCGGGAAAGCTTCTGGGGGCCTTGGGGGTTGCTGGGTTGGGAACCCCAGTTAGAATTCCCATGACGTGGCTGCTGCTGAGCATCAGGGCTGCATCACTCAGGGTCAGCCTCATGCAGACTCTCCCTTTGTCAAGGCCCAACCATCCTCCTCTCCTAACTACTTCTCTCTGGAGCCAGGGCCTCTTGACATGGCTCCCATGGACCCTCAGGAGAGAGGGGCTTGCCCCACAGCTGGGGGGCAGCAGGGACCCCCATTGTCACCATCGCCCTCTCCCCTGCTCTCACGCCAGCAGAGGAGAGCTCTCCCCTGCTCTCCTCT
>ML663008.1:27902055-28137873 GCA_007570785.1 Antilocapra americana | reverse complement strand
CTCTCCTCTCCTCAGAGGGGAGAGCTCTCCCCTGCTCTCCTCTCCTCTCCTTAGAGGGGAGAGCTCTAAGAGCATCCCGAGGGTCTTGGAGCATTTGGGATGAGTGTCAAATTCGGACAGGTCCCCTTGAATTTCCCTTGTCACGTGGTGTAAGGTGAGCAGGAAGCACCGCCTCCCTCTGCCACGGGTCAGGGCTGGACAGGGAGGCTCACACACTGACAACAGATCCAAAGAGCCAAAGAAGGCCTTGTGGTGGGTGACAGGCTTAGGGCCACGAGACAGGCCAGCCCCCACCTTCGCACATCCATCCCAGAGAGCCTACCTTGCTTCTGCTCCTGAGTGTGGTAGCATCTACTGATTTTTTCTTGACCTTTGGAGCCTCTGATTTCACTGACACAGAAAGCATTCTGTGTTAGCATTTTAGTTACATCTATAACATTGGTGACCATAAATACCTACAAATAAATCCTGGTACTGCCAAGAAAATACTACTCCAACACTCGGAAATTCAAATCTGTCATCTTTATGACATGGTAATAGATCCTTTAATTAGAGTTAGCATCATATAGAATTTTCTCCTTGTAAACAGCATGTTTTACAAGCATGATTTGCATTTTTAATATTGGAAACCTTTTTTTTTTTTTTACAGTACAAGAACAGCCTTCACTATAACCTTCTGTGGCAAGGGAACTTTCTTAGAATCAACTGCTTTTTCTGAAAAGTACCAATAAATGTAATACCATCAATTTATTTGGGCAACTCTGACAATTCGTGTATTTTTTAGACCAGCTTCTCCATGTAGGCAAATCTTCTTTTCTCATTCTTTCTCTTCTGGTTGTTTCTGAGGGTCTGGAAGAGCAGGCTCCTTTAGGTAGGAAGAGAGACGGGTGGCAGACAGGGAGTGGCTCTAATTTAGTCAGAATTCAGGGAAGAAAGGCCCTGGCTCAGGAGAGCTGTGTTCCCTTTCAGTGACTTGGCAGCTCGGACAATACTTGAAAAGCCACCTTCAGGTGCACTGGTGGCATCTTAGATTCTGTGTAACTCTAGAAGATTCTGTCGTGGGCTGTCCCTTGAGCCCTATCAAGAATTCCTTCCTCAGTGACAAAGCATGAGAATGAGGCCCTTCCAGTGCCTCTTACAGGTTTTATAAAGAGGACATGGTTCAAGTGTTCAAAGATTCACCTGAGGTTGAAGCACTGTTTCCTTAACCCTCCACATTTCTTCTGCTTCAAAACCATGGAATGGTGAAGCTATCACATCCCGTCTTTAATCTCCAGCTTGAGTCAGCCTCTCTGCATTCACAGAATATCAGAGCCAAATGCAACCCTAGAGGCCCTCACGTCACAGGTAAGCAGACCGTGACCCAGGGAGGCCCAGTGGCCCAGTTCCCACCGGTCGGATCAGACTCCAGGCTCACCAGGCTGTCCCCAGGGCTCTCAGCGTCCGCCCTCTTGATACCTGGCCTGGAGAACTCTGCGTTGTGGGACCTCCCTGAGCACTGCAGGATGTTTAGCAGCACCACCGGCCTCCACCTACCCCTTCCCCCTCCTCCATGGTATCAGCCCCAAAGGTCTCCAGACACTGCCCGATGTCCCTTGGGGGTGGGGGAAGACGCGGCCCTGGCTGGGAACCACTGGTCTAGCAATTCCGTCGGCCCCCTGCCCACGGTGATAAGGGATGCCCACTTTTAATGACAACGGTCATCATGGGACTCTCATGACAACTGGTGGCTGTCAGTGGCTAAGTGGCTTATTTAGCCAGTGGCTAAGTGGTCCAGTGGCTAAGACTCTATTCTCCCAATGCAGGGGGCCTGGGCTCGACCCCTGGTCAGGGAACTAGATGTCACATGCCCCAACTCAGGATCCCGCATGCTGCGACAAAGACTGGGCACAGTCACATAAACAGACAAATATTTAAAGAATAAATAGATAACAATGGTTTGGAGAAGGAAATGGCAACCTAGTCCAGTATTCTTGCCTGGAGAATGCCATGGACAGAGGAGCCTGGCGGGATGCAGTCCATGGGGTCACGGAGAGTCGGCCACGACTGAGTGGCTCACACACACACACACACACACACACACACCAATGCCTGCCTCTACAAGTGCCCCTTCCCGAGGTCCCTTCCCCCAGCCAACTGCTAATTGAACCCAACTTTTCTCATCTAACTCCTTCTCAGTGAGAGATGACCCCTGGGTGAGTTAAAGGGCCTGCAGGAATCAGGTTTCCTCACGTGATTTCCTATCTCTGTGCAGCCTCTCCGACTCCTTTCCGAGCTCCTGAGTGTGGAGGTGTGTCCTCCTTGAGGGTGTAACTCACCCCACAGCCGCCCCTACTGCCTTCAGTGCTAGAGACAAAGCAGAAACACAACCAAGGCCGCTGGCTAAACAACTCTCCGGGCGGCTCAGCTCTGTTCAAACACAAAGGCACAGCTGCCTGGATCACACACGTAAATATCAGAGCAAAGGTGAAAGGATCATCCCCTGGAAAGGGACTGAAGGGCAGCCCCACTATTGCTCAAGACCCACAGAGCCATCGGAGAACCTACGGGCTCTGAGCACCCGGGTGGGGCAGGGAGGGTTGCAGGTGGGGGTGCATAAGGCCTCTAAGCACGACGTTCTTTTTCACTTGATGTAAATGAGGCTGGAATTGAGTAAACCTGAGGTAAGAAGACCAATACAGCAAAAATGAAATTGCTCCTGAGATTTCCAAGTGCACATACTAATAGCTGTACGACGAGGAGTCTGTCACTTAAGGAATAACTATATTAGATGCTTTTTTGGTCAGAAAGCTTTTATGGAACTCTGCTGTTAGCAGACTATAGCCAATGCAAGAAACGCTCATTCACTCATTTTTCCATTCATTTTGGAATTCATTCAATAAATACTTGGGAAGAATGTGTGTGTGATTCCATGGATCACTGTGGAACTGTGCTGCTGAGGCAACATCAGAATGCCCAGCTAGGGAATTTATCCTGGAAAACAGTAATTGAAAACGGACACTCCTTGACTCCCCAGACAAGGCACAGCATCCCCACCACAGGGAAGATGGCCACGGGGCAGACGGGTGCTCGGGGTGGCGATGCAGCACCGGGTGAGAGGACGGGCCTGCACTTCTTGGGAGGGTTCCCGTATCCGAGAGAATTCACACCACTCCCTGAGGACAGGAAAGAACAGCAGCACAGACGGTAACATCCTGAATTCTAGAGCACCCATCCTAGCCAAGCACACAGGGGAATATCACTGTGAGGCCAGTCAGGGGGGAGCAATGCTGAACCCATCTGTCCTTACACCTGGGATCCAGAGCCTGTTCGGGCTGCTGCTGGGGAAAATGTGGCCTCCTCAAAGTGCCCAGGGGACTTCCTGTTTCTCAAGCTACTCCTTATCCTCATGGTTATGGAATATTTGTTTCCCCACCCCCAATTCATACCCTGAAGCCCTAATTCCCATATGGCCATATTTGAAGATGGACCCTCAAGGAAGTAATAAAAGGTAAAAGAGGTCATAACGGTGGGTTCCTGATCTGACAGGATTAGTGTCCTCGTAAGAAGAGACAACAGAGAGCACTGCTTTCTCTTTCTCCACTGAGGATACAGCAAGAAGGTGGCCGTCTGGAAGCCAGGATGAGAGAGACTTCTCCAGAACCCAGCCATACTGGTACCCTGATCTCAGACATCCAGATCTCAGACTTGTGGGAAAATAAATTTCTGTTGCTTAAGCCACACAGGCTGTGGCATTTTGTTATGGTAGTCCAGGCAGAATCCCTGCCCAAGGTAAAAGACCCTTGGTTCACCCGCTGCACTCCAGACTCATCACCGTGTAGCCCAGCACTTACACTACTGAGTAAGTGGTCCTGCATGCTTTCTTTACCCTGATGCTCTACTGAATCTCTGTGAGGTGGGCAATTGCTACCCTCACTTTGCAGATGGGGACTATGAAGCTTCAAACAGTTACGAAACTTTCCCCAAATAAGACTGACCTGCAGGGTGGAGCTGGGATTACACAGAACACAGTTCTGAGAGCTCCTCTGGTCACCTGACCCACAGCTGCAAGCGACGCTAACCTCTGCTGGGATGTCTTTCTCACTGCGGATCTCTGACTTTCTTGCCTATTCCTTCGTGGGGTGCCCTAGGCTCTCTCTCACCCACAGCCCAAGCCCCTGCATTCCTTGGCCTCTCTCCTAACTAAGTGTCTGACACACGGTTGCAGGCTCGGATGGCACTCATCCGACCCTGATCCTGCACCATCCTCTCCAGCCCTTTGGACCATCCTGTCTTACCCCTGGGGCACAGCTCAGGTTCACAGCACCTGTGTGCGGAGCTGCGGCTGAAAGTATGGTCCCCATCCCTGTTTCGACCTTCGTCGCCTCCGTGCAGCCCTTCTCCACCCCTCACGGATGCGCTCAGCAGATGCCTCTTTGTTCCACTTCGCACAGTACATACCCTCCAGAACATTCATCATCCTGCGGGGGCCCCAAGGCTTTGTCATCGGAGTGGGACGTAACGCAGTTGTGAAATCATGAAGATGCATGTGAGGGGTGAGGAGCCGCCTGTTCACCATCTCCCGAGGAGGACACAGACCAAGACCGTGTTCAGAGAGAGGCACAGTGCCCCAGCACGGGCAGGAAAGGCTCCAGCTCAAAGGGCATCTGGGACGTCATCATGCGGCGGGGCTCACACTTTGGGGAAAGACATCCGTTCGTTCATCAAATCCTTATTACGCTCCAGGTTCCGTGCTGAGTGTTGGCTATGCAGCAGTGAACAAGCTGCCTGGGGACAGACAAGCGTTCAGTCTGTGTCCGGACCACAGACGGGGACAAGGGCCCCGCAGGACTAACCAGGCTGGTGTGGCAGAGGGCCCAGGAGACAGGAAGTGCATCAGGAGCAGCTGGGGGCGCAGGTCTCAGGTAGGGAAGCCCTTTTGTGAACATGAGGAACACAAAGAAGCCAATGGTGCTGGAAGACAGTGACAGTTGTTCTAAACTAACTCAAGAATTAAATTATTCTGAAACACCTAATGGTTTGAGGCGGAAATCCACAACATTTATATGAGCCATTCTATATTGCATTCACCCCAAATACTGAAAATGAGCTTTTAAAATTTTCATTGAAATATAGTTGATTTACAGTGTCCTGTGAGCGTCTGACTCACACACACACGTACCTGCACTCCCACCCGAGCCCTCCCAGCCCTCCACGGCGATCACAATTCTGTGGCTGTGAGTTTCCGTTTCTTAGGTCGGCTCATCTGGGCCATATTTTCGATTCTGCATATAAGTGATATCATATGATATTTGTCTTTGTCTGACTTACTTCACCTAGCGTGATCATCTCTAGGTCCATTCATGTTGCTGCAAATGGCATGATTCATGAACACGAACAAAAGTTCATTTTCAGTAACGCTGACACCGTGTGAGTGCCTGCCGCGCGGCAGGCTCTGTGCTCTCTGCCTTCATTCTCATTTACTAGCTCTCGTAATACTAATACCAGCCCTATGTGGTGTGCCCTACTCACAGGTGAGAAAACGGGGTCCCGGGCACACATTGCCCAAAGTCACATGGCTGAGGAACGGCAGATGGGGCTCAAACCCGTGCCCCTGGGCTCCAGGCCTGCGCTCAGTCATCACAGCACCTCTCACATCTTTCTCTAAGTCCCTTGCAGAAGGGCAGTTACAGCAAGAAGCGTGTCAGTACTCCAGTCTCTTCACTATTTTCAAGTTCTGTGATCTAAAAAGTACTCAGTACAACGGTTCAGGCTACAGCCTCAGGGGGCTCACCATCCCAGCGCCCCGCTGGTTCCACTTCTGATTCTGAACCAAAGGATTTCTTCCTCACCTCCTGTCACTTATCATGTGTTCAAGGGTCTCAGTTTCACCTGTAACATGGGCTGCGGTGAGTCCTCAAGCGGGTGGGGAGCCTTCCTAGACCTTCCCCATCTTTTCCCTCTGATACCAGGAGGTGTCAGAGGCCAAGATGAAGCAAAGCTGCTCGTTAGGACTTAGTCACACCGTTTCCCAGGGAACACCCGTTTCTAAAAGCAAAGTGCTGTACCTCCAGACTCTCAGGGTAGGAAGCAGACGGCAGCCAACTGTCTGGAGGGTGGAAGCCCACGTCTTCTGACTCCTGTGTGGCACCTCCCCTGGCACAGGCTGCCTGGTGTCATCTGGGGACAGGAAGGTGGCGGTCATGAGCTGGGCCGCGAAAGGGGCAGGGCAGCCAACTAGCATCTGACGGCCCCAGCCAGCGGGCAGCCGTGCGCCTGCTACCTGCAGCCTTGGTCTGCGGGGAGGCTGGGCTTGAGTCCAAACAAGGGGGCCTGGAACCCGGACGCACCACTGCCACCTCTCCACCTTCTGCATCCTGGCCCCCTGTTCTTTTTTTAATATATCTATTTATTTGGTCATGCCGGGTCTTAGTTGCAGCACGAGGGATCTTTGAGCTTCATTGCGGCATGTGAGCTCTTAGACTTAGCATGTGGAGATTCCTGGATCCTGGGGCCCCTGTGCTGGGAGCATGGAGTCTCACTGGCCTCTACTGCTTACCCTCAGTGGATGAGAAAAGGTTGAAAACTGTCTTCAGACTGGGAGGTGGCAGAGTGTGGGGCCACAGAATCTGGAAGGTCTTTGTTTGGGGTTACTCTGCCTGATGTGTCCTTGGGGAAACACAGAACAGTGACTCTTTTTAAAAAAAAATATTTTTATTATTAGTTATTTATTTGGCTGCACCAGGTCTTAGCTGCAGCACGTGGGAAGCTGCAGCTTTTAGCATGCCAGCTCTTCGCTGTGGCACTTGGGATCAAATTTACTGACCAGGGATTGAACCCAGGTCTCTTGCGTTGGGAGCCTGGAGTCTTAGCCACTGGACCACAAGGGAAGTCCCTGGGCAGTGAACCTTCACCCTGCTCAGTGGCTTTCCCAATCTGACTCAGACCTTGGCCATCACACGGTCCCTGCCTGTGTGCTGGAAACGCTGCTCTGCCCTGACACTTGTGATTGGAGCTCACAGGGCCTCCAGAACTGCCTCCTTCCCCTAGCCTGCCTATTGTGGGTTTTCTAGAGAGGCAGTGTGGTTGAGCGGTTAATGGGAACAGTTTAGATGAGATCCCATCTCTTCTGTGAGATCTGGGCAGGTCGCTGAGCCCCCATGGCCTCTATTTCCTCCTCTGTAAAGTGGATTTAGCTGTGGGATCCACTTCAGAGAGCCGAGATGAGAACACAGGTCGGTACGTAGAGGGGGCGAGGCTCGTTACATGACGGTTAGCTCTTGTTGTGATTACTACAGTTACAAATGTTCATTTTCCTGTGGTCCTCTTCCTCAGCTCTTGTCACACTCTACAGCCCCAGAGGGCTCTATGGGACACTTGGGACAAGTGACAGGCACATCTCTGAGGGCAGGGCACCACTGGCACTCAGGACAATGCCTGGTATGGAGGGCACTTGATATATATTTATTGAATGCAGATTTCTGCAGGATGCCTAGGATCTAGCAGGAGTGGTTGCTCAGTATTTTTCCCAAGGGATTATTTTTGTTTTTTTAATTTATAGGCAAGACTGCACCCCCCAACCTGCCTTCCAAAGGCTTTGTGCTTGCACAGCTAAGATTTGGGACCAGGAACCCTGCCTTTGCTTATTGCCATGTCCTAGTTAGTGCCAGAGTCTGTCTAGAGCCTCATTTTCCAGAGAAGAAGAAGAATGCCCAATCTGAGGTCAAAATGAATGAAATGACACAGGAAATGTGCCATGACTTTTGCAAAAGAAAACCTTACTATAATTATTACTACAAAGCGACGTTATTTAACGTGTAACCCAAAACGCATGGAGTCAATGGGGCTGAAGTCATTTACTGAAGATCAAGGATCCCCTGTTTAGTTCCCTTCCCAGAGGCAAGGGCACAGTGATCCTAACTAGCTCTCTGAAGATAAAGCAAATCTGCTTACTCACTGCAGGTTCGAATGCAGAGTGAGCAGATCTATCCTCTTCTCACCAGCCTAGGTAAAACTTCACTTGGTATGTGTTCTGAATACTGGACACAGTCTGGGAGAGATTCCAGCGCTTCTTTGCTTGTATGGTTGACTGCTATAGATCTGGTGATGAAAGTCTTACAGATAAGGCCGTCTTCCCCCTAGTGAAGTGAAGTTGCACAGTCGTGTTCGACTCTTTGCGACCCCATGGACTGCTGCCTACCAGGCTCCCCCGTCCATGGAATTTTCCAGGCAAGAGTACTGGAGGGGGTTGCCGTCTCCTTCTCCAGGGGATCTTCCCAACCCAGGCATCGAACCCGGGTCTCCCACATTGCAGGCAGATGCTTTACCATCTGAGCCACCTAAGCACAGGCGTGGCCATCTCCACTGTGGCCCCAGTGGCTGTGCTGTGCATACCAGGTGTCCAGCCTTGCTCTGACACTGCCACAAACAGATGTCAATCTTCTACACACTCCTTAAAAACCACTGAGGTGTCAATCGACCTTGCCCACGGGACTACAGCTTCTGTTTGCTTCCAAATTCAGCCATCTGAAAAAATCTTATCATGCTTTAAAAGTGACTTATGCTTCATTTTCTGCACAATATGTACCATGAGAATCCAGAATCTTTGTGTTAAGATGAAGCTAATGGCAGTTTAGTAAGGGCTTCGTGACTCAATAGCATCCTTGATTTTCCAAGGTGGGCTCAGTAGGACAGAAGCAAACAAGAGACAGCAGGAAAAAGAAACAGTTGGCAACAAGAAGGCTTGAAACAGGAGGGAAGGGGGCAGAGCACAACCTTGTAAAGAACGACATAGCTCGAGGACAAGACGTAGGCTAATTAGTAACAAACAGGTCCAACATGGTGAACAAGTTGACTTCCACTTGACCTTGAGCTTCAGTAAACACACATCAGTAAGATAAATGACACACCTACAGGCAAGTGGAACTGCGACAGTTCCACAAAGGTCAAAAAGTGGGCCGTGGCCCAATTCCTAGAAGTCCCTAGCCCTTCCCCAAAATACAGTAGAACTGATGCATTCAAACTGTGGTGCTGGAGAAGACTCTTGAGAGTCCCTTGGACAGCAAGATCAAATCAGTCAATCCTAAAAGAAATCGACCCTGAAGATTTATTGGAAGGACTGATGCTGAAGCTCCAATACTTTGGCCACCTGATGCAAAGAGTTGACTCACTAAGAAAGACCGTAATGCTGGGAAAGATTGAGAGCAGGAGGAGAAGGGGATGACAGAGGATGAGATGGCGGGATGGCATCATGACCTCAATGGACACGTGTTTGAGCAAACTCAAGGAGATAGGGAAAGACAGGGAAGCCTGGTGTGCTGCAGTCCATGGGGTTGCAATCTGACAAGGCAGAGACTGAACAACAATTCTTCCAAGTCATCAGCTTATGAAAGTGCACACTCCTACAAAAACTGACCACCTTTTACCTTGGTGCAGCTCTTTCCTTCTAGGATGGCCTACACTCTGGGAAGCATTTCTCTCTAAATAAATCCACTTCTTACCCATCACACTGTCTCTCATTTAATTCTTTCTGTGATGAGACATCAAGAACCCAAGCTTCTTTAAGTCCTGTGGGCAGGTGTGATCTCAGTTAAAAGACTGTAGGGTCAAGTCCCAATCAGAGTTATACTGTTTCAGGCTGGGGACTCTGAATTAAACTTCCTTACTGCAGAATTTCTCAGAGCTTAGTGTGTTATTACGTATTGTGAGCCTCTAACAGAAGATTATAGGGTACACGATCCTCTAGTTTGTTTGAACAGAAATCATTTTTCATTCCCCTTGCCCAAAGCCAATATCTCAAGGAACTGCTTATTAGCATAGCAAACTTTCCCACAAAATAGGCCTTTTCGCCCTCTATCAACTGCAAAATAAATATTACTCTCGTTTCTTTGTAAAGAGCCAGAAAAATATTACTCTTGCCTCCCCAAAAGTATGGGAGGCAGCCAGAAGGCACTGAAGTCTTTATTCTGACCCAAGACAGCCTCTTTAGTTATTGTCATTGTTGTTGTTTTTTAATAGTCTGTCCTCTGAGATCAAAATTATTTGAGGGAATAATCAGAGTAATCGGTCATTGGCAAGTGAGTCTCCTACAAATACAGTTTGGCTGAGAGGGGTTGAGGGGTTGGTGGAGCACTGCTTGAAGTGGCAGAGGATCATGGCACCAAAAGCCTGCAAATATCACCCCCTGTGTTAGCTGAATTGTATCCAGGAGGGCCTGCCTCACCCAGGGAGGCCCTTGGGCCACAGGTTCATGGAGTTTGCTGGGTAGATGTTGTCTTTGTCAGGTGACCTCATTTGTTTGCTCACTGTCCATTCTCACTTTCTTTCATATATTTGAAGCCCTGATTTTTAAATGGATCCAGGAATACCTATAATACAGGCTTCATTTCACAAATTCTCTTCCCGGGAGCTGTGGCCAGAGACTAGGTTTCCACCAAAGAGATGTACGCAGAAACACTGAGTGGTGGCTTTCAGGAGCTCTTGTGTCAGGACAGGCAATAAAGACCCTCTTGCTTCCCCATCTTTTACTTCAAGCTCTTCCCTTCTTCCTGGTTAGAATGTGGGAAATGGCTGGTACTCAAGCAGCCCTGTTGGTGCATGAGGTAGAAAACAGTTACTGAGGGGACCCAAGAAACATAAGCAGTGGAGCCCTAGACCCTGACAGTTTTATGGACTGGACTGTTCACCTCTGGATTCCTTTTATCTCAGAGAGAAATGTATTTTCCTCTTGATTAAGCTATTGTGGGTTTTGTGTAACTGTTGAATTAAATGTTAACTATACAGTAGATGGTGCCTAAAATATTTTTCACTGAGAAATAATTTTAAACTCACAGAAAAGTAGCATGCCTATTACAGTGAATTCTGGTATACATTTTACCCAGATTTACCAATTAGTTAATATTTTGTCACATCTCTTTGTTTCACTTTCTCTTCACACACACACAATTTTTAACCATTTGAGAAGGAATCATGTACATCATGCTCCATTTTTCTTAAATACTTCAGTGTGAACAAGCTCCCATATAATCACAGTCACCAAAGTCAGGAATTTTATCATTGATAAAGTGCATGCGTGCTAAGTCCTACAGGACTCTTTGTGACCCTATGAACTGTAGGGATTCTCTAGGCAAGAATACTGGAGTGGGTTGCCATGTCCTCCTCCAGGGGATCTACCTGATCCAGGGATCAAACCCACATCTCTTACGTCTCCTGCATTGGCCAGCATATTCTTTACCAGGAGCTCCATCTGGGAAGTGCTACTGGTACAGTACTATTACCTAAACTACAGTTTATATTCCAATTTTACCAACTGCCTCAATAATGTGTTTCCCAGTCCAAGATCCAATCAGAATCATATATTTATTTGTCACATCTCAGATAACCATATTTTAAGGGGGTATTTCTCAAAAAAAGAAAGAAAAAGAAAAATCTAGATTAAAAAGAAATCAGATTACTTGCATATCCATCCAGCTTACTGCCACTTCCACTTCTTTACTAATTCACAAATCTGCCATTCTCCTGTGTCAAGCTCAATTCTAGACCTCTGCTTTCTGCCATCTTTCCCTGTTGCTGTAACAGTGGGCATGAACGTCCTGGCTGAAGCTCTCAAGAATATCAACAATTCTGAAAAGGGAGGCAAATGCTAGGTGCTTATCAGGCCATACTCCAAAGTCATCATCAGGTTTCCAACTGTGATGATGAAGCATGGTTCATTTCAGTTCGGTCACTCAGTTATGTCTGACTCTTTGCAACCTCAAGGACTGCAGCACGCCAGGCTTCCCTGTCCATCAGCAACCCCTGGAGCATGCTCAAACTCGTGTCCATCCAGTCGGTGATACCATCCAACCATCTCATCCTCTGTCATCCCCTTCTCCTCCTGCTCTCAATCTTTCCCAGCATCAGGGTTTTTTCCAATGAGTCAATTGGCCAGTGTGTTCTTCACTAAACTCCAGTTCTTCACTGAAGAATTCCAATGAGTTCTTCACATCAGGTGGACAAAGTATTGGACTTTCAGCTTCACCATCAGTTCTTCCAATGAATATTCAGGACTGATTTCCTTTTGGATTGATTGGTTTGATCTCCTTGAATCCAAGGGGCTCTCAAGAGTCTTCTCCAATACCACAGTTCAAAAGCATCAATTCTTTGGTGCTCAGCTTTCTTTATAGTCCAGCTCTCACATCCATACATGACAACTGGAAAAACCATTGCTTTGACTACACGGACCTTTGTCAGTAAAGTAATGTCTCTACTTTTTAATATGTTGTCTAGGTTGGTATAGATTTTCTTCCAAGGAGTAAATGTCTTTTAATTTCATGGCTGCAATCACCATCTGCAGTGATTTTGGAGCCACCCCCCAAAAAAAGTCTCTCACTGTTTCCACTGTTTCCCCATTTATTTGCCATGAAGTGATGGGACCATATGCCATGATCTTAGTTTTCTGAATGTTGAGCTTTAAGCCAACTTTTTCAGTCTCCTCTTTCATTTTCAATAAGAGGCTCTTTAGCTCTTCTTCACTTTCTGCCATAAGGGTGGTGTCATCTGCATATATGAGGTTATTGATATTTCTGCTGGCAATCTTGATTCCAGCTTGCATTTCTCATGATGTACTCCGCATATAAATTAAATAAGCAGGGTGACAATATACAGCCTTGACGGACTCCTTTTCCTATTTGGAACCAGTCTGTTGTTCCATGTCCAGTTCTAACTGTTGCTTCCTGACCTGCATACAGATTTCTTAGGAGCCAGGTCAGGTGGTCTGGTATTACCATTTCTTGAAGAATTTTCCACAGTTTATTGTGATCCACACAGTCAAAGGCTTCGGCATAGTCAATAAAGCAGATGTTTTTTCTAGAACTCTCTTGCTTTTTTGATGATCCATCAGATGTGATAATTTGATCTCTGGTTTCTCTGCCTTTTCTAAATTCAGCTTGAACATCTGGAAGTTCATGGTTCATGTTTTGTTGAAGGCTGGCTTGGGGAATTTTGAGCATTACTTTGCTAGCGTGTGAGATGAGTGCAATTGTGCAGTAGTTTGAGCATTCTTTGGGATAGGAATGAAAACTGACCTTTTCCAGTCTTGTGGCCACTGCTGAGTTTTCCACATTTGCTGACATACTGAGTGCAGCACTTTCACGGCATCATCTTTTAGGATTTGAAATAGCTCAACTGGAATTCCATCACCTGTACTAGTTGTGTTCGTAGTGGTACTTCCTAAAGCCCACTTGACTTCACATTCCAGATGTCTGGCTCTAACCCAGTGTTCACACCATTGTGGTTACCTGGGTCATGAAGATCTTTTTTGTACAGTTCTTCTGTGTATTCTTGCCACCTCTTCTTAATATCTTCTGCTTCTGTTAGGTCCATACCATTTCTGTCCTTTATTGTGCCCATCTTTGCATGAAATGTTCCCTTGGTATCTTTAATCTTCTTGAAGATATCTCCAGTCTTTCCCATTCTGTTGTTTTCCTCTATTTCTTTGCATTGATCACTGAGGAAGGCTTTCTTATCTCTCCTTGGTATTCTTTGGAACTCTGCATTCAAATGCGTATATCTTTTCTTTTCTCCTTTGCCTTCATCTTCTCTTTTCTCAGCTATTTGTAAGGCCTCCTCAGACAACCATTTTGCCTTTTTGCATTTCTTTTTCTTGGGGATGGTCTTCATTCCTGTCTCCTGTACAATGTCACGAACCTCCATCCATAGTTCATCAGGTATTCTGTCCATCAGATCTAGTCCCTTATATCTATTTCTCGCTTCCACTGTATAATCATAAGGGATTTGATTTAGGTCATACCTGAATGGCCTAGTGGTTTTCCCCACTTTCTTCAATTTCAGTCTGAATTTGGCAATAAGGAGTTCATGATCTGAGCCACAGTCAGCTCCCAGTCTTGTTATTGCTGACTGTATAGAGCTTCTCCATCTTTGTCTGCAAAAAATATAATAAATCTGATTTCGGTATTGACCATCTGGTGATGTCCATGTGTAGAGTCAACTCTTGTGTTGTTGGAAGAGGGTGTTTGCTATGACCAGTGTGTTCTCTTGGGAAAACTCTATTCGCCTTTGCCCTGCTTCATTCTGTACTCCAAGGCCAAATTTGCCTGTTACTCCAAGTGTTTCTTGACTTCCCACTTTTGTACTCCAATCCCCTATAATGAAAAGGACATCTTTATTGGGTGTTAGTTCTAGAAGGTCTTGTAGGTCTTCATAGAATTGTTCTACCTCAGCTTCTTCAGCATTACTGGTTGGGTCATGGATTTAGATTACTGTGGTATTGAATGGTTTACCTTGGAAATGAACAGAGATCACTCTGTCATTTTTGAGATGGCATCCAAGTAGCATATTTCAGACTCTCTTGTTGACTATGAGGGTTACTCCATTTCTTCTAAGGAATTCTTGCCCACAGTAGTAGATATCATAAACTTGCCCATTCCGGGCCATTTTAATTCACTGATTCCTAAAATGTTGATGTTCATTCTTGTCATCTCCATTGGAAGTTTGATTTACCTTGAATCATGGGCCTAACATTCCAGTTTCCTATGCAATATGGTTCTTTACAGCATCGGACTTTCCTTTCATCATCAGTCACATCCAAAATTGGGCATTGTTTTTGCTTTGGCACCATCTCTTCATTCTTTCGGGAGTTATTTCTCCACTCTTCTCCAGTAGCATATTGGGCACCTACCGACCTAGGGAGTTCATCTTTCAGTGTCCTATCTTTTCGCCTTTTCATACTGTTCATGAGGTTCTCAAGGCAAGAATACTGAAGTGGTTTGCCATTCCCTTCTCCAGTGGACCACATTTTGTCAGAACTCTCCACCATGGTAACATTGGCTAATTTGAAATCATCGATGATCACAGGGCTGGGAAAACTCTTGTGAATCTCACAGGCAGGCTAACTAAGTGTGGAATGGTCAGCCCCAGATTTGATGAGCACCTCAAAGATCCAGAAAAATGGCCAAATAACCTTCTCCCATCCCATCAGTTTGGTTTCCTTGTACTGACAACCTCAACTGACATCATGGACCTTGAAGAAGCAAGATGAAAACACACAGGAGCGAAAATCATTGGGTTCTTTCTCTAGGGATGTAATACATCTAAAGAAAATGCCTCAGAGGACAAAAAAATATTATGGACCCCTGAATACAGCAGCACCCACCTCACCCCCACCTCATCCCCATGTGATTTCCTAGATCTACCCACATTTCCTTCCCCCATTATTCCCCATCCTGCTTCCAGGAGTTCAGCCCATCTAGGTCACAGCGAGGCCAGGGTAACTGCAGTGTTAGCCATCCTCACAGAGTGTCTAGAGAGAAGATCACCCCATTACACACACCATTTCCAATAACCGCCCAGTGGACTCAACACACTGGAAACACGTGCAGAGGCCAAGTGGATAAGAATCTGTTTGCCAGTGCAAGGGACGTGGGTTCCATCCCTGGCCTGAGAAGATTCCACATGCAAAAGGGCAACTTAAAAGCCTGTAAGCCACACTGCTGAGCCACGTGCTGCAACTACTGAAGCCCGTGGGCCTGGAGCCTGCACTCAGCAGCAAGACAGGTCGCCGCCGCAGAGAGAAGCCCGCAGACCGCAATTAGGGAGCAGCCTCTGCTAGCTGCTTTGAGAGAAAGCGTGAGCACAGCAGCAAAGACCCAGCACAGCCAAAAACAAACAAATAAATGCCTTTGTGATGATCAGTTTGAAGTATTAGATGACATTAAAATATTATTGTTATTGTTATTAGGTATGATAATTACATAGTAATTATGACGTTGTTTTTATAAGTCTTTGTTATTTATACTGAGCGTTTATAATTGAAATGACCTACCTGTGAGTTACTTTAAAATACATCAGCAAAAAACAAAACTCAAACAGGGGCTCTGTGTCAACCTAGAGGGGTGGGATGGGGAGGAAGATGGGAGGGAGTTTTAAAAGGGAGAGGATATACATATACTTATGGCTGATCCATGTTGAGATTTGACAGAAAACAGCAAAATTCTGTGAAGCAATTATCCTTCAGTAAAAATAAATTAAAAAATTTATCAGCAAAAACCAAAATAGCAAGAAGTTGGTAGGGAATGGACAAGGCTGGCAAAATGTTGCTAAATATTGACACTAGGTTTGAATTCATGTAGGTTCATCATACTATTCTTTCTATGTTTTGTAGAAAGAAATTTACTTTTTATGTAACTTTGAAACCTTTCAAAAGAAAAATATTTCACAAGCAGAACTCACAGTCTCCAATCCCTGAACCAAGATGTACCATCATCTTTTTTGTTAATTTAATGCATGTTTACTGAAACTCTGTTATGCAAAAAGCATTGAGGTAGGAACTGTGAGGGATACAGAGCTTTGTAAAACAAGATCAAACATCAAATATGTACAGGGTAAATATCTCTGATGGTTTATATTTGACTACCTGGGCATAGAAAACCCTGACTCTTCCCAGAAGCTGAGTATGCTCATCTGTAGCCAGCAGCCTCCATTCTAAAGCTAGCCCCACCCCTTACTAGCCAGGCCATCTTGGACAAGCCACTTACCTTTCCTAAGCCTCTGTTTCCTTGTTGATAAAAAGCTATTAATGGTAGAGACCACTTCGTGAGCTGGTTATGAGTATTAAGTAAGATAATAACAGGCTTAGCCGAGTGTCTGCTTAAGCTATTGATAAAGAGCCAGTGACAATAGCTAGCATCGTGGTCTGCTTAGAGCAGCCTGCCAGTACCTCTTTGAGCCATCAGGAAAAAGTGCCCTTTTCTCAGGACCATGAACAAGGGTGAGGGACTTGGCTGGTCTTCGCCCCTTGTGGAGGGCTCAATCTGCACCTCATATGTGGGACCTCTGAAGATGTTTCCCAGACCCACCCTGATTGCCATCAAATTTCCCAGAAGGAAGAAAAGCTCCAGAGCTTGCCTACCACTGAGCTTGTGGAAGCATGTGCTTAGCACTCCAAAAGCAGACGCTTGGTGCTGGCCATCTTGTGTTTGGCGGCTGTCGCAGCAGGATAGCTGGGTGGAGAAAAAACCACCGCCAGGAAGTGCTTCACAACGCACTCCCCGCAGACCAGCTCTTCTTCCACCACCAGCCTTCACCGCACTGAGCTGGGGTCCTGTTAAACAGGCCATTGCTAGCTCGATCCTCCTCATGCATTTTAAGACTGTGCTTTCATCTCTCCTCAACGATGGTAACAGGAATAGTGACTAATGTATTTATGTAGATTAACTGCTTGTTTCACTGGGAATGAAAATCACTTTATCACCGGGCCTGATTACATCTTGTCTCCTCTTTCTTCTTCTCCTCCTTCCCCCACTCCTTCCCCCGCCACCACTTTAATTAAAAGGCAAACAGTGTTAGCACCACCAATCAAGCCATTCACTTCGGCATATATTTTGCTACATGGTGGATTGAAACGTACCAGCCACATCCCAGCTGCAGGCACCACTAATGCCTCCGCGGTCACACAAACGGGCATCTGTGTTGGAGATACAGATGAAGCTAGAGCCTGCCTGAGGGGATGCCTTTGTGAAGGGACACGTGCCTCATCCATGCAAAGCACCGGGCTGTGGGGGAAATGTGGGGGAAATGTACACGGGGCACCTTATTCAGGCAGGGACAGGCATGTCTGCCACCTGCAGACATCCGGGAGTCAGAAATTCAAAGCCATCACAGACTATCTGGAAGGCTGGAGGAATACTTCACAAGGCTGGTGCTTATGTCAGTGTTATGACCAAGAGTTATAAGGAGCCTTCATTAATATTAACATCTTTACAAGTACTATGAGTTAGGACTATCTTTTCTAGTACAATGCCCTATAAATAAATATACATTTGTATACATCTGTGGAGCTTCCGTGGTGGCTCAGACAGTAAAGAATATGCCTGCAATGCAGGAAACCTGGGTTTGATCCCTGGATTGGGAAGATCCCCTGGAGAAGGAAACAGCAACCCACTCCCAGTACTCTTGCCTAGAGAATTCCATGAACAGAGGAGCCTGGTGGGCTACAGTCCATGGGGTTGCAAAGAGCTGGGCACGACTGAGCGACTAAGCATACACACACACACAATCTATAAATTTTGGACTACATCAGAAGAATGACAGACTAAAAAATATGCTTCCTCAAATAGTCGAGTGAAGATAAATTCAAATTCATACACTAAGGTAAATCGTAAAACAGCATATTACACAGCGTTTTTTTTGGGGGGGGCCACTCTGGGAGGTATGTGGGATCTTAGTCTCTCCTCTCCCGCACTTTTCTGGGGGCAGTTGCTCTCCTTCAGTTTTGACTACGCTCAGCGCCAGGTTCTCCACATCCCACAGTCACACCTTTCTAGAGGTAAACGGAACTCAGCAGCTGAGGACTCGCCCACAATAGTTCTAAGTGCGGAGCGTAGTGGTGAACTGGAAACAAACGACTTGTTAAAATACCGCATATGAAAAACGAGTACGGTTTCAAAATAAATATTGTTTCCTTGCCATTTTGTTGGACAGCTTTTGATCCTTTTGTAACAAAATTTTCATTCAGGGCTCCTTTCCATGTTGCAATTTGCCATTGCATCATCCTCGTGTCATGGTATATTTCTCAATGGGCTATTTGTTTGGAGACTTTTTCCTTTTCTTTCTGCCAAATTCTGTGAACAATGATTTACTTCAGTGGGAAACTCCACACCATCTTTGCAGAACGATCATGTGTACAATTGTATTCCTTTATGCTTTCATTGGTTTGGTTGTACAAGAGAAGTCATTTAAAAAATATAAAATCAATAATTCAGGTTAAGGAGAAATAAAATCTTAACCTGCTCTTTTTCCTCCCTGGGCATTGCACTGTTCACCTTTAGCATGGAGTCATGAACTATAGGATTTAGGAAACTTGACTGAGATCACATAGCTAGTCACCATTGGAACCAAGATTTGAACCCAAACTTTCTGGCTGCAGAGTCCAAATTCTTAATATTAGTATATGGCTAGTTCCACTCCACACACCCAGTCTTGTGGCTAGGGAAAAAGTTAAAAAAATTATTATTCACAAGGAGTATTTAATCTGAGGTCACTAGACCAACTCCTGAGAGGTCAAAGCATACCAAACTGAAAGCTGAAATTAAAGTGAAGTCTGTATACTGAATGATAGGTATTCCAGATTCCATTCTCTTTCACGCTTTCAGAACGGTGGAAATTGATTGTATCTATCCAAAGCAGAAGTATTTTTAGGAGATGCAGTTATAGAAGAAACTAAATATTCCCATTAAAGAAAAACTCTTTCCACACTGCCTTTAGGAGTTTCTCAAAAAAAACTTGGCTCACTGCCAGGTCATTCTTCAAAGAAGGTCTACCAATTACCAAACCCATCACATAAAGCCCGCAATCAAAGGTCTTAGAGCCTCACTCTAATGGTGTGTGGACAGTCAAACTTCTCCAAACATGTGAGAACAGTCTGAAACAAACAAACAAATTGAAAAAAAATGGAACTCAGAAGCCACAGAAATAATACAGGGACTACAAAAAAGTTTTTAAAAATAATCTGCTGTATTTAATATCTTCAGAGCTAAACAAGAAGATACTGCATCCATGAAATGACAAGATGTTTTCTTAAAAATTAAAAAAGCAAAAATGACACTTTGGAAATTAAAAATTTGAAAACAAAGATCTCAGTAGCAGGAAAGATAAGAAAATTAGAAGACCAATTTAAGTGGCATGTTGTTCAGCTAAGCAGAGTTCCAGGAGAGAAAACAGGAGAAAATGAAATAGAAGGAATTAGTTATGTGAAAATAAGATACATTTTCTCAGAAAAGAAAGGCGCAAGTTTTCATATTAAAAGGGCCAAATAATCAAAATAATTAATGAAAAACCATTCAAATCATGGAAAATCACTGTGAAAGAGCAGAATACACAGGAAGAAAAAACACTGAAAGGGATGGAGAAAGGGAACAACAAAGGACTTTTCAGTAGCAAGAAAGGGGAGTGGAGGAGCCTTCAAAATTCTGGGAAAAATTATTTTCAGAGAGGGATTTTATACCCAGCCAGACTATGAAATGCCTGGATAGAATAAAGACATTTTCAGAGATACAAGGACTCAAAATGTACCTTGCATGTACCCTTTCTTTAAAAACCCCTTGAGGAAAAAACAGAATTAAATCAAGAAAGAAAAAGATATTGGGGTCCAGGTAAAGAGAATCCAATATGGGAGAACTGACAAAAGCAAGTCCTTAAACAACAGCTCACTGGGAGTGGAGAAAAAACAAGAGAAACAAAACAAAAACCAGTCCAAATTGGCCATGTGACACATCTGCTGGAACAGTTGGGAAAAAATATTAACAATAGGCTCATAGAAAATTAAAGAAAAAAATGAAGTGTTTATTAGCTCTGGGTAAAATGAAATGCAGTATGTAAACTATGTGGCTTGGGAGTGACAACTTTTATACAGTCATTATAATATAAACAATGATTTAATGAAGACTTGCCCTATTACTAAGTTGTGGAGAAGGAAAGCAAGAAAACAGTATAAGAGAGAAAGCTAAACTCTCATCTCCTGTGACTGAGAGTCAACAGATAATACCCAAATCGATCAGTAAACAGTTGTGTATGCATATGCAAGACAATCTCAGGAAAAATATATGAGGGGTTAGTAATGTTGGTTGCCTGCAGAGAGAGGGTAATAGAGATTCAGGAGCAGGGTAATGAGACTATTTATTGTTTTTACCCTTTTTCTTTTGAATTTTGAACTATGTTAAAATACTACCTTTCTGAATACAGAAAATAATTAAAAGAGAAATAGCAGAAAGACAATAAATTTTTAGAAATATGAAACAACTAATAGAAAAATGGTTAAAGCTGTTCAAAGGGGTGGTTTTTAAGGAGGAGAACTGGGGGATAAGGTAAAAGAAAGATAAGAGACTGCTGTATTTATTATAGGTATAAGCTTTTAAAAATTCAATTTTATTTTTAAAATTAAGTGCAGTATTTATATAAATAGAAAGTTAAAATAATTTTAGAATATGAGAACAACTATAGAGGTAAACTTGGTGAGGTGAAAAAGAACTGGCTACAGTAGGAATTTATGCAGATGTCAACCCTGAGTGAGCAAAATGCTAATGTCGTTAATAAAACTTTTTCCTCTAATCACTTTTTGTCCAAAAAGGTGCAGTAGAAAGTAAATTTGTATATGAATAACAAAAAGAAATACTACTTAAATCTCAAAGAAGGGACATGTTCCCTCAGTTTCTTCACTTTTTAACATGTAAATCTAGAAAACTGATTCCAGAGTACATGACATGAGTTATGACTTTAGAGAATACATAATCTACAAATTCCAGAGATCTACAGTAACCACCAAATTGCATTAAAACTAAAGAAAGTAGTCTTAAATATAACTATGTATGCTTGGGTAACAAAGGTTAACCCAACAGGTCTTGGAAAAGCTGGGTTCTTAACATGCTTTTATGATTCCAACTCCTAAAAAAATACTTACCTCTTACTTTGGAGAGCATGGGACCTGTATCAACCCTTTTAACTCACCTGATTCAGTGGTAACTGATCACTTGGACACAAGGGGCCCAAAGAAGCTTCTCTCAGAACCGTGGCATCAGAATCTGAGGTCTGCTCGAGCTGCCCCGCAGGAAGAGGAGCCCTTTTCATTAGCAAGACATTGTTTTAACTGGATTCTGCAGTAAGAGACCGATGTCTGACATTTCACTTGCTTTACCACAGTCCAGAAACTGCGGCTATTCATTCACTCATTGTGATGGTTAACTTAATGTGTCAACCTGGCTGGGCCAAGTGTGCCCAGATATCTAGGCCAACATCATTCTGGGTGTTGCTACAACTGTTTTTTTTTTTTTTTGGATGAGATTAACATTTTAATTGACAGAGTAAAGCAGATTGCCCTCCATACTGTCAGTAGGCCTCATCCAACCAGTTAAAGAACTGAATAGAACAAAAAGATGGACCCTGCTCCAAGTAAGAGAGAAATTTCTGGCAGACTGCTTTTGGACTTCATCTGCAATATTGATGCTTCTTGCCTGATGGCTTTTACCTGGAACATTGGCTCCCCCTGGATCTCTAGCCTGCTTCCTCCCTACAGATTGGACTTACTGACCTCCATAATCATGTGAGCCAATTCCAACCAATCAATCAATATCCTATTGGTTGTGTTTCTCTGGAGAACCCTGACTAATACACTCATTCAAACAAATGTTTATTTAGCATTTACTATGTGCCAAGCAACAAGCTAAGGGCCAGGATAAACAGGTAAAACAATGGTCTTTATCCTGGGAAATTTAGCAACCTGACACTAATTATGACAATAAAAGTTTCTCCTAACCAAGTGGCTCCGTGGTAAAGAAGCCACGTGCCAATGCAGGAGATGTGGATTTGATCCCTGGGTTAGGAAGATCCCCTGGAGGAGAAAATGTCAACCCACTCTAGTGATCTTGTTCATATGCTGCAACTACTGAAGCCCTCACACACTAAAATCCCATGGACATAGGAGCCTGGAGGCCTACGATCCATGGGGCCACAATGACTCGGACATGACTGCCCAATAGTCAGTTATCCAGGAAATGTGTGGGACCTGCCTTGTAGTGGCTGGTTTATGAGAACTAGATAATTTGAAGAAAACCAGTACTGGTCTCGTCTGTGACAGCTCTTTGAGCGTGAACCATTCACTCATTCAGTTGAGTTCAGTTCAGTTGCACAGTCGTGTCCGACTCTTTGCGACCCCATGGACTGCAGCCCACCAGGCTTCCCTGTCTATTACAGTTACTCATTAGAGAACGCAAATGAAACCCAAACTGGGGAACAGAACATTCCAAAGGATTCTGCTCTGTCTTCTACTGTATATAGAGTATACTGAAAAGAGCTTTGGCTTTAAAGCCAGGCAGGTCTGAGTCAAACCCCTGCACCTTCTTCTTAGTAGTTGGCAACCTTGGAGAACTGATCCAACCTCTCTGACCTTCTAAGACGAGGACCAAAATACCTTCTCATAGGATTCCTGTTAGGACTCAATGGGATCACAGGTGTATGGTGACAAGGAGAGTATCCACTCTTCATCACACATGCTAATCCACGGAGCTTACCTTTTAAGTTGCAGCGTTGGTGGATCTTTGATCCATCTCTGTGCTTGTAAAAGCAGTAGGGAGCGGTTATAAAAATCAGCCTGCAAAGTGTGGGATTACAGTTCTCATTTCAAAATTTTGTGTTGAGCTTTTTGAACAAAAGACCTATGTTAGTTCCAAGTACAACAAAATCTTTGTTACTCAGAAAACTAATGGGTGGGAAGTAGATGTCCAAAGAATCTGGTCAATGAGGAGTTAATTCACACTGGCAAGAAGATGGCACTTAGTCTCTCTCTCCCTCCTGGGGAAGCATAAACTCGAATGAAAGAAAAGAAAATGGATGCCTTTACTGTTCGTTAGGCAGAGAGCTGGCCCCCAGCCCCCGTCCCCCCTTTAAAAACAAAGCCTGTAATATTATCATCCTCTAGAAATCCCAATATTACCTCACAAGACTGATTTATTTTCCTTTGGAGAAGCTAATGACATCAGTGGCTTTTTTCCCCCCTGGATTATCTCAGAAATGCTTATTCCTAGGACATTGGTGAGCAGGGAGAGTCAGATAACACAGTTTACTTCACTTCAAGATTATGTTTAACAAAGACAAACTCAAAAGAATTAGGGAAAGGAAGGAGGGGAGGGGCAGGGAGCAAAATTTCAGAGAAACATCCCACTCAGGAGGGTTATAAAAACACTTTCAAAACCACGGTGTGAAGATAGCAAGTGACTCATATTCTAAAAATTGCACCAAACAATTCTGGAAAGTCGAAAAATAGAGATATTACAATGGAAACATATTGCTCATTGCCAGACCAAAAGCATAGTAGAGTTATAACTTTTACCTAAAAGAGCTAAAAATGAAGGGAACTGGGAAAATGTCCAAGAAGAATAGGATACTAGTTGAAATTAGGCAATCCTATATATTTAATACAACTTTTTGAATATTGAATTTTCACAAGGTTCACCTGTCAAGGAAGTAATTGACAGAGTTTATCACATCATTAAACTCAGAGCTACTGTTAGTTCTCCAGAAAGGCTGGAGGCCAGTACGATGCTCACCACAGAGCATACAGGTTACTGACAAATCATCATGGATCAGAGTTTCTCAAAGATTTAGGGGAGTGTATTTACATTCCGGTTAATTTGTTCAAATATCTTAAGTTTGAATCACAAACACAAAAAGGAAGAGAAAACAAATCCAAGCAGAGGTTCAAGTGGTCATATAAGAATTTGTAATAATCTAGTGAGCTTTTTGTATAAGTGGTACAAGAAAGCTTCTTTTTCCTAAAAGATTCTACAGTGGTACCATATTGTTTTGGGAACAAGTTCAAAGTCATCCTTCTGATATTGAAGTTGGGTAGAGTCTCATCTAAAGTCTTTCTTGTTGACAATAATCACTAAAGGTTAATTATCTGGGTGCCATAAACCTCGCTGGACCCTTTATATCAAGTTATTCCTCAAAATACTGCGGTGGTTGTCCCCACTCCGAGACAAGGAAACTGAGATTGTGGGTTATGCCAAGTGCTTAAGGTCGCACACCTTTGGGATACAAATCCTGATTATCTGCCTCCAGAGAGAAGGCCTGTTTTCTTTCTCTCCATTAACCATCCAAAATGAACTGCCAAAGCGAAAAGATGCTCAGCATCGCCAATCATCAGGGAAATGCAAATCAAAAGTATGAAATATCACCTCACAGCTGTTGGAATGGCCATCATCCCTCCCCCCACAAAAAAAAAAGAAAGAAAGAAAAGAAACAAGAAACAGAAAGAAAAAACTCCTTCCAATAATTATGAACTATTTACCTTTAAAAAAAAGAAAAGGAACACAACCAATTTTGGTTAAGGTGTGGAGAAAAGGTAACCCTCACACACTGTTAGTAAGGAGGAGATGTAAATTGGTGTAGCCACTATGGGAAAACAGTACAGAGGTTTCTCAAAAACCTAAAAACAGAATAACATATCACCCAGCAAATCCACTCCTGGGTATACAGCCAGAAAAAAGCAAAAACATTAACTCAAAAAGACACAAGCATCCCACATAGCCACACTGCATACAGTAGTCAAGACTCGGCAGCAACCTCAGTGTCCACCAACAGATGAATGTATAAATAAGACATGGTATATGTAGAAATATATGTTCATGTGTCTATACATACACAAAGGAATATTGCTCTGCCATGAAAAAGAATGAAGTGTTGCCACTTGCAGCAACGTGGATGGACTTGGAGGATATTATGCTGAGTGAAATAAGCCAGGGAAAGACAAACAGCGTATGATATCACTTATATTTGGAATCTAAAGAGTACAACAAATGAGTGACTATAACAAAAGGGAAACACAGAATAGAGAACAAACCAGTGATTCCCAGTGGGAAGAGGGAAAGGGGGAGGGACAAAGACGGTGGGGGAAGACGAGATACAAACTATTAGCCGTAAAAGAAGCGACAAGGATACATTACAGGGACGTCCCTGGTGGCCCAGTGGTTAATCCTCTGTGCTTCCACTGCAGAGGGTATGGGTTCGACCCCCGGTTGGGGAACTAAGATCCTGCACACTGTGAAACAGCCCTAAGCAGAAACGACTTTTAAAAAGGAGATGCTGTACAACATGGGGAACATAGCCAATGTTTTAAAATAATTATAAATAGAATATGAAACTTTTGAATCTCTATACTCTACACCTGAAACTTACACAATATTGTATGTGCAACTATACTTCCATTTTTTGAAAAAAGTAAGCTGCCAAATTCACGGCTTTTGAGCCATTGCTTAAGCTGTCTGCTTTTCCATGAAAAATATCTCCACCTTCTCTGCTTACCTTTCCAGTTCCAGACCATTCTTCGACGCCCTGGAGCCATCACAGAGTCATGATTATGACCACAAATGTCAGCGCCCCCCTTTCTAGCCTTGGCGTGGAGCGGACCATCTCTGCCCCTTGTTCCCACACTGGATTAGTCAGTCGAGCACTTCCCCTAACACTTTCTTCATTATACTGTTTGTCTGTTTGTGTGTGTGCGAATCCTTCTTCTGAAAAAGATGAAAAGAGCTAGCTTTTAGAGTTATCATATGCTTTCTTCTTTTTTCATACTTAGTGGGAGAAACACGGCAACTATTTCATAGATGTAATTTAAACTGTCTGCATTTTGGCAATGCTTAGAGATCATCATACTAAGTGAAGTGAATCAGAAAGAGAAAGGCAAATACCATATGATATCATTTATATGTGGAATCGAAAATATGACACAAGTGAACCTATCTATAAAATGGAAACAGATGCAGAGAACAGACCTGCAGTCACTCAGGGGGTAGGAGGGGAGGAGTGGGGGCCTGGGGTTAACAGATGTAAACTAGTGCATGTAAGATGGATAAATAGCAAGATGTTACTATATAGCACAGGGAACTATATTCAATAGCCTGTGATAAACCATTATGGAAACGAGTATGAAAAAGAATATATATATATATATGTAACTGAATCACTTTGCTGTATAACAGAAAACACGACATTGTAAGTCAATTATACATCAATAAAATTTAAAAGATAAAAATAAAATTTTCTGCATTTTTGGTCATCTACTGTATATAACTATAGTAAAAGTGAAAGTGTTAGTCCTTCAGTCATGTCCAACTCTTTGTGACCCCATGGACTGTAGCCCGCCAGGCTCCTTTGTCCATGGAATTCTCCAGGTGAGAATACTGGAGTGGGTCGCCATTCCCTTCTCCAGGGGATCTTCCCAACCCAGGGATCAAACCCTGGTCTCCTGCATTGCAGGCAGATTCTTTACCATTTGAGCACTAGGGAAGACCCACATATAACTATACATTCAGATAATTTACTTTACAATATGAGAATACTGTACTTTAAATTTTCCAATGAAACTGCTCTTTTTAAAACCTCTTATAGTTTATATCATTGTATAACTGAACTTAGTACTAATATTATCATTAATCTCATATAAAAAGAATATTTGATCATGCAAGACAGATGAACTGAATAGTCATGAATATACAGCTGCATTTTAGCCAACAGTGTCAAATTTCCCCTTCATCAGTTTTTCTACCATCATCCTGAAGAAGTTCAAAAAAGTGGAATGGACACACCAGGGACCCTCTGTCCCTGGACACACTTAGAGATCTTCTGTTAAGAGTGAGTTTACTAAAAAGAGCCAACAGGAAGCTTCTAGAATGGGAATAAACTACTGAAGGGAAAATATAAGCTGCTTGGTCAACAGCACGCGCGGGCCAGGCTGCTCCAGAGGCAACCTGTCATTATCAAGCCAGAAATGGACGGGACTTGTTGTTCCGGCCGCTGGAGGGCAGGCAACCGGTATATTTAATGGTCAGGTATATTTAACACTGCAGGTCGGTCCCAGGACTAAAAGGAACCTGAGTGGGAGCAGGCTTACCTATGGCCAATTGCTGGACCACAATTCTGGATGTGTGAGGTGAGTCAGACCCTCAGAGGAACCTCACAGCATCCCGCCTTACATCCCCGTCTTCTGAAGCTGTTCCCTGGAGAGTGACAGAGACTGACAGGGGGAATGTGTTCATATGGGATTCCAGGAGAATCAACCACTTTTTCTTCATGCAGGCATTAGGGACTTCCCGGGTGGCTCAGTAGTAAAGAAGCTGCCTGCCAATGCAAGAGACATGGGTTTGATCCCTGGATCGGGAAGGTCCCCTGGAGAAGGAAATGGCAGCCCCCTCCAGTATTCCTGCCTGGGAAGTCCCATGGACAGAGTAGCCTGGGGGGCTACAGTGCATGGGGTCACCAAGAGTCAGACACAACTGAGCACAGGCACACGCAGATTAGACCAGGGCAGAGCATCTCTGCCCAGCCTGAGGCCTTGGCAGCTTGATATTAGAGTTGACGTAGTTTCTGTTCCTCTAACAAACACATTTCTGGGTTCTGGCACCCAGAATCCAGCCAAGGACCTGGATCCTATCTCCTTCCCTTTTCTCTGGGCCGTTTCTACATTTTAACTTCAAATCTCTCTTTCCTTTTTCCTTGACAGCGAAATCTTTGATCATGGGTGCTGCTTTAAAAAAATTAAATTTTGGCTGTGCCAAGCAGCATGTGAGATCTTGGTTACTCGACCAGGGATGGAAGCCAGGCCCCCTGCATTAGAAGCTTGGAGTCTTACCCACTGGACCACCACGGGAGGCTCAGGTGTTGTCTCTTTGAGTGGAAAACTGAGAAGCTGGCAAAAGGACTGAAGACAGCACGGTCACGGCTTTGGGGGGTTTTCACAGCCTACAGAGTGCAGCCACGCATCTGCTCAATTATTCTGGTTTTGCCTGTTCTACAGAGCCTGTGGGGAGTGAAAATGGCAGCTGCTAAAGGAAGCTTTTTCCATTTATGTACAGTGCCACCTGGCTTAACAAAGCTGTTTTGAACAAAACTGGCATCTGCTCATTGCCCTGGGCTAAGTGGTCATCTCCTCTGTGCTGAATCCCTGTCACTGTGCACACCAGGGCTCCGTGTTCACCTGGAAGGCTGCCTCATTTCTGGGAAGGGAGGTACCACCCTGGTCTCAGCACTACGAGGCAGGGAGGGGGCGGACAGCCAGAGAGAGGGCAGGCGTCCTGCCTTCCTGTTGCTTCACCTGTCCCTACATTCACACAAAATAACAGCAATCCTAATCCAGAGAGAAGAGGCAGGGAGCACCCAGCCAAGTCACATTTTCAGCTCTTCTGAATTTCTCTACTTCTGGCTAAGTTCTTATCTGTGGAAAGTGGTGCTGAGTGCCTCCCTTTGCTCATGGAGACGCACCCTTTTCTGTTGTTTGTGCAGCTTAGGGAAGGTAAGAGGGAAATTCAAAAGATGTATGAGCTGGGAACTTTTGAAAATTATGTTCAGCATTAGAGCTGCTTATACGCACAGACTATGCTCCCCCTAAACCAAGTGATGCCAAAAAGCAGCTTCAGGACAGTTGCCAGGCCTCCCAGTCATCATTCACCTTACTTTCATAATCAGCAGAGAGAGCCAGAAACCCTGAGTGGGAGTTGTTGGGCAGAGAGGACGCTGGCTATCTCTTACCACAGGGGCCCATGATCACTATCCCAATCCCCAGAGCCAGCTCCCTTAACTTAGATCCAGGGGAAGCTTAGGGAACTAGAGGACATTTCTTCATTCAAATAATCTAGGGAGATCTATCAAAGTATACAAATAATAAATGCTGGAGAGAGTGTGGAGAAAAATAAACCCTCCTACACTGTCAGTGGGAAGGAAAATTGATGCAGTCATTATGAAGAAGAGTAGGGAAGTTCCTTAAGAAACTAAAAATAGAGCTGTTGTATGACCCAACAATCCCATTCCTGGGCATATATCTGGAGAAAACAATAATACAAAACATAAACACATCCCAATGTTCATATAGCCAAGACATGAAGGCAACCTAAGTATCCATCAACAGATGAATGGATGAAGAAGATGTGGAGCATATATGTTAATACAGCAAAATATCAGCCATAGAAAAGAATGAATTAATACTATCTGTAGAAACATGGGTGGATCTAGAGATTATCATACTACAGAAATAAGTCAGACAAAGATAAATATCATGTTATCATTTATATGTGGAATCTAAAAAAATGATACAAATGAACTTATATACAAAACAGAAATATATCCAGACATAGAAAACAAACTTAGGGTTACCAAGGGCAAGGGGAGGAGGGATAAAGGAGGAGTTGGGGATTAGCATATACACGCTTCTATATATAAAATGGGCTTCCCTGACAGCTCAGTTGGTGAAGAATCCACTTGCAATGCAGGAGACCCCAGTTCGATTCCTGGGTTGGGGAGATCTGCTGGAGAAGGGATAGGCTACCCTCTCCAGTATTCTTGGGCTTCTCTTGTGGCTCAGCTGGTAAAGAATCTGCTTGCAATTTGGGAGACCTGGGTCCGATCCCTGGGTTGGGACAATCCCCTGGAGAAGGGAAAGGCTACCCACTCCAGTATTCTGGCCTGGAGAATTCCATAGACTGTATAGTCCGTGGGGTCACAAAGAGTCGGATAACCGGCGAGGCCCTATTGTACACCACAGGGAACTATATTCAATATCTTGTAATAATCTATTAGGGAAAAGAATCTGAAACAGATACACACACACACACACACACACACACACAAAACTGAATTATTTTGCTATACACCTGAAACTAACACAACACTGTAACACAATTGTATTTCAATTAAAAATAATTTAAAAAGAAAAAATAAATTTACTACAGTAACAAAACAAAGCAAAACAACAGAACTCAAACTAGAAGAGGCCCTGGAATAGCTCCTAGTCCAGCCCGGTTCCTCCCTGAAGAGAAGGCAGATGTCTGCGGCTGAGGTTGCCTAATCTGGCCTTGGGACCGGTTTCAGCAGCTGTGTTTTCTTTGGCAAGCACAATACACTTTTAAATGTTTTACTCTTAATTAGTTGCAACCCTTAAAGATTTGAAGATTCCATATTTATAAGTAAATAACTGGATTTCTAGAAACCCTTGATGAAACAGGATCTGGCGAAGCTGGTGGACAGCCCTGTGTGGCTCACAGCCGTCTTCTCTCCTGTGGCTCCGTCAGCTCCCTGCTGCTTCTGCAGCCATGGACTCTGCCCTCTTAGGCTTGACCAAGGTTCTCCCACCTAATGTTTCACCTCAGGAGCTCTGACAAACTATCCACACTCACATTCAGACCAGTTAAGTCAGAGTCTCACCCTGGGGAGGCACCTGGGCCTTAGAAGAATTTTAAAGTCCCCACATGATTCGATCAGGCATCCAGGTTTAGAGAGTACTGGGGCTAGACCATGAAGGGCAGATGGGAAATTATTCTCTTTGTGAAGCTCCTCATTTTACTCTTTCACCATTTGAGAAGTTCATTCTGTTCTATCAAAGCCTGGTTTTCTCTTACTCCATCCTTTTCAGAACCTCACCCAGCCCCAGGATTAAAAAAATATATATTTTTTAAGCTTCTTTTTCTGCTTCATTAAGTTATTTTGGTTGCTCCATTCTGAACTCCTCCTCCAATTTCTCCACATTCTTTTTAAAGTACAATGGACAAAATTAGAAACAATACCTAAAGCATTGTTTTACTAAAGTAGAATTCAGTAGGAGTATTTATTTCCAGTTCTATCATATTATACGTAACACCTCAGAATCACATTAATTTCTTTCTTTCTTTTTTTTTTAAAAAACTAATTATCATCTGGTTTCTGTCAACAAAAAATTTATTTGCATAAGCCTGAGAAACCACACTGCAGGATGGAAAACCAAGTTTGGGGGCAAAGAAAAGCACACCTTAAGATGTCAAACTTTCTTCAGGGTTACAACCTGATCATGTAAAATTAAAGAAGGCATATGATGCTGTGAAAGTGCTGCACTCAATATGCCAGCAAATTTGAAAAACTTGGCAATGGTCACAGGACTGGAAAAGGTCAGTTTTCCTTCCAATCCCAAAGAAAGGCAATACCAAAGAATGCTCAATGCCAAAGAATGCTCAATGCATCTCACATGCTAGTAAAGTAATGCTCAAAATTCTCCAAGCCAGGCTTCAGCAATACATGAACCATGACCTTCCAGATGTTAAAGCTGGTTTTAGAAAAGGCAGAGGAACCAGAGATCAAATTGCCAACATCCAATGGATCATCAAAAAAGTGCGAGAGTTCCAGAAAAACATCTATTTCTGCTTTATTGACTATGCTAAAGCCTTTGACTGTGTGGATCACAATAAAGTGTGGAAAATTCTTAAAGAGATGGGAATACCAGACCATCTGACCTGTCTCTTGAGAAACCTGTATGCAGGTCAGGAAGCAACATGAACTTGGACATGAACAAGCAACATGAACTGGACATGGAACAACAGACTGGTTCCAAACAGGAAAAGGAGTACGTCAAGGCTGTATATTGTCACCCTGCTTATTTAACTTATATGCAGAGAACATCATGAGAAACACTGGGCTAGATGAGGCACAAGCTGGAATCAAGATTGCTGGAAGAAATATCAGTAATCTCAGATATGCAGATGACACCACCCTTGTGGCAGAAAGTAAAGAGAAACTAAAAAGCCTCTTGATGAAAGTGAAAGAGGAGAGTGAAAAAGTTGACTTAAGGCTCAACATTAAGAAAAGTAAGATCATGGCATCTGATCCCTTCACTTCATGGCAAATAGATGGGGAAACAGCGGAAACAGTGTCAGACTTTATTTTTTGGGGCTCCAAAATCACTGTAGATGGTGATTGCAGCCATGAAATTAAAACACGCTTACTCCTTGGAAGGAAAGCTATGACCAACCTAGATAGCATATTGAAAAGCAGAGATATTACTTTGCCAACAAAGGTCCGTCTAGTCAAGGCTATGGTTTTTCCAGTAGTCATGTATGGATGTGAGAGTTGGACAGTGAAAAAGACTGAGCACTGAAGAACTGATGGTTTTGAACTGTGGTGTTGGAAAAGGCTCTTGAGAGTCCCTTGGACTGCAAGGAGATCCAACCAGTCCATCCTAAAGGAGATCAGTCCTGGGTGTTCATTGGAAGGACTGATGTTGAACCTGAGACTCCAATACTTTGGCCACCTCATGTGAAGAGCTGACTCATTGGAAAAGACCCTGATACTGGGAAGGACTGGGGGCAGCAGGAGAAGGGGATGACAGAGGATGAGATGGCTGGATGGCATTACCAACGGGATGGACATGGGTTTGGGTGGACTCAGGGAGTTGGTGATGAACAGGAAGGCCTGGCGTGCTGCAATTCATGGGGTCGCAAAGAGCCGGACACGAGAACTGAGTGATGGAACTGAACTGATGGGGAGTAGTTCCCTGGTGGCCTTGTGGTTAGGACTTTGGGCTTTCACTGCTATGGCCCAGGATGAATTCTGGTTGGCAAACAGGTCCTTCAAGCTCCACCATTTGGCCAAAAAGAAATCTAAAATTAAAGGGCTCATATGCGTGTCTATGACAGTTTTACTTCTTTACTTATAAATCAAGTAATTTACAACCACCAGGCTAGTCTGCTTTTAGGAAATGTCTAAGCTAACTTGATAAGTGCTTTTCTTAGAGCTATTTACAAGTTTTTCCATTTTGTAGGCTTTTCCTTTCTTTTCTTTTTGTTTTCATTAAGATAATCTCAACTATCAAGTTATAACAGAAAAGCTATTTAGTGGGGTGAGATCTGAAGACCAGCACCAACCTTAGTGCATCTCTGTGTTACTTTGTCATGCCCACTTTATAGAGTAGGAAACTGAGGCCTAGAAACTTTTAGTAGTTTGCCCACAGCTGACTGCCCACACACCCAGCTTTCGAGGAGTTCTGGCTCTGGCCAGCCCCTGGGGAAGGTGCCCACTTCCGTGGCCATCTGTGGCCATCAGCTGCTGACACGGATGGCCAGAAAACACGGCTAGAAGTCCAGCCACAGAGGCGGCAAGAGTGAGGCTTGAGATAGTACCTCTCAGTATCACACATTCCGGCCTGAGCCAGGTCGACATGGAAACGCACACGAAATAGTAAACATGATATTCTGGTATCAATTGACGCTGTTAGACACTCCTTAGAACCCCTAGGGGAAAGCCAAGGTTTTTAAAGAAATACACAGAACATCCCCCCCCACTCCCCCCGCCCCAGACATCCTGGCATGATGCCAGTTCTGTAATATGGGAAATCTTGTCCATAAATGTGTGTGTGTGTGTGTATATATATATATATCCAATGCTGAACTTCAAGATTCCCCCTAATAATCGATAGTAAGGAAAAACACCACACCTCTTCACACTCAACTTTGGGAAGAAGAGACAGAATGAGGGTCTCTTCGCCTTACTAGGGTCTTCATAAAATAGCCCTGTTAGAACACAGTGTACAAGGAGGGAGGTCATGAGCTCAGGGACTGGGGCCTGAGCCCCAAGAGGCTCTGAAATCCCCAAAGGATCCGGACGCACCGACCTCTGGAGGCGTGCCGAGCTCCCGGCGGCGCTGCCACACCGGGGTCCCCGCGGGACTGGCCGAGATGCTCACCGCCAGCGCGCAAAGGTCCTCCGGGGAGGGGAAACACTGGCCTGATCTCATTGTTTCGAGCCAGGTGTAAAACGCAGCTTCTCCTCTCTCAGAAAGGCCCGGAGGTGCCGGGGCAGCACAGGGCTGTCTTCACCGGCTGCCTAGGCCCGCCGTCTTTGTGCATCTCCTCCCAAGCACAGGCCCAAAACCCCGGGCGCGCGCGAAACACTGGGCGCCCCCGCCTCCTCTCGCAGCCGGCGCGCCCCCCGGCCCGGTGCCCCGCGCGCCGGCCTCTGTGTCCCCGCCGCCCGGCTGGAAGCCCTAGGAGCCCAGCCGCCCCCAGATACTCACGTTTCCCTCTGTTTTCGCCAAGAGCGCGCGCTCTCAGCGGCCGCTGCTAACAGAAGCCGGAGACGGCGCTCGGAAACCCGCCTTCAGGCAGCGAGCAGTGACAAGCCGGCGCCCGGCCGAAAGCCCCTCGTTTTCTGCAAGCTCGCTCAGAGTGCGCCTCGGGCCGCCGACGCAGCTGCCAGGTTTAACAACTGTGAACGACAGCCCCTCCCCGCCGAGCGACGCCGGATGCCGGGCCGGGGACCCAGACGCGCGCGGCCGCCGCGGGGCTCGCCCTGCCTCCCGGGCGAGGCCGCGGCCGGGGGCTGCGCGGGCACGGACCCGGAGAAGGGTCGGACTGTCCGGCAAGCTCAGTTCTTCCCTGATCGCTCCGAGACATCTGATCCTCTTCCCCACGGTATTTGTAAAACACAATAAACCTAACCTGCGTCGCAAACGTAAAGGGGACTTACTTAGAGGACACAGCAAACCTCAAACCTATTAATACTGGGCTTTCTGGGCACTGGTGGACTACCCTGGCAAAGGGCAGGAAGCTCATCCACCTGGCTTCCCTCGCGGTCTGTCGCGCACACGAACGCTCCAGCCTGTCGAGGGGACACTGGCCGGCAGAACCTTCTGTCGGGGGAGGCCGGGGAGGGCGCCTTTGCAGGTCCTCCTCGACTTGGAGCACCCCGACAGCGCGGGCCGCGCCCCGAGGGCGACTGGGTTTGCATCGGGACGGAAGGACTTGGCGGTGCTGTTCTGCAAGTGAAACAGCCCACCGAAGGCTGCACAAACTCCGGAGCGCGTGGCGCCCGCACGGGCGCAGGGGCGGTGCTCGCGCCCGGCCCGGGGGCGCCTCCCCGCGCCGCCCGGCTGCGCCCCCGCCCGGCCCCCGCCGCCAGCGGTCTCCGTGGAAGCGCGGAGGGCCCGTCCTGCGTCGGACGCGCCGCCGCCCGGACATCTGCGACCCAGCGCGAGGCGGCCCGAGGGCGGCGAGGGGCGCCCGCTCTGAGTCGGAGATCCCAGGGGCCTGTCTGCGGGCGGCGGGGGCGCCGTTCGCGAGCGCGGCGGGGCCGCGGGGCGGGTGCAGGGCACGGGCGCGCAGGCTCCGCGCAGCCCCCGGCGCCGCGGAGGGAGTCCTCGTCGGTTCTCCAGCCGGGCCTGCCGCTCTCTCCGGCGTGCTTGCTCTTCTTTCTTCTGCCTCGGACCCGAGGCAAACGTCGTTTTGCAGACTGAGCACTAACCCGCTCCGGGCGGGCGACGCCGGGGGAGAGCTCGGGGACTGGCGACTGAGCGCGGACGGCTCCGTGACCAGAGGGCGCCGGGCGCGCGGCTGCGGAGTGGCGCAGCGTCAGGAGAGGGCCTGGGCGGGGAGAAGGAGACGTGTGGGGAGACTGCCCGAAGTTGCTCGAAGGTTCCTTCAGCGTTAGTGCTCCGTCTTGTTACTTTTGTGTATGGGCATTTTATACTCGTCAAACCGGAAGGAGGTATTCACAAGCGAAGTGAAACAACTTGATGTGCTTTGTGCGAGGCATTGTAGGATGGCAGAAGCAAACGTACATACCCCATATTGGTTTGTCCTTACTCGTATTTTTCAAATCTAAGTCTGAAATCAATGGTATATTTGAATTGACCAGATTTACTACATGCATTGTAATAATATAATGATATTAATCAATCTCTGGGTTGAGACTGAAATATATATTTGTATGTATATGTGTGTGTACATACAAGCACATCTCTTTAAAAGTCATAAGTGTGTTCCTATTAAAAGTTCCACATGAGCCTAATTTTCATAAAGGAAGTGATATTTCTATATTCTAAGAAAACAGTTTATGTGAAAGGAAACATACAAGTCATTTTTGTCATAAAGCAAAGACTTTCATCAAGGATAACTGTCTAATTTACATGTTTTGGAAATCCACATTTTGTATCCCGAATCTGTTTTGAAGCACATACTTTTGGAATCATGTGATTGCAATGTTTATTTGCAAAAGATCTCTAAAACAAAAAAAAGTATAGTCAGCAATAGAATAAACATCCACTTCTCTTTCTTAGTACATTTCAAGTTTGAGAAAATAAAAGTATCAAGCAGATTATCTTCACATCTAGCAAAAATTAACAGTGAACACTGTAGAATATAGAAGAAGAGGGATCAAGATGTTAAAAAGGAGTATGTCAAGTTGGTATATTGTCACCCTGCTTATTTAACTTATATATAGAGTATGTCATGTGAAATGCCAGGCTGGATAAATCACAAACTGTAACCAAGATTTCCGGGAGAAACAGCAACAACCTCAGATATTCAGCTGATATCACTCTAATGGCAAAAAGCAAAGAGGAACTAAGGAACCTCTTGATGAGGGTGAAAAAGGAGAGTGAAAAAGCTGGTTTAACACTCAACATTCAAAAAGCTAAGATCATGGCATCCGGATCCATCACCTCATGGCAAAAATGAGGAAAAAATGGAAATAGTGATAGACTATATTTTCTTGGGCTCCAAAATCACTGCAGATGGTGACTGCAGCTGTGAAATTAAAGGACACTTGCAGCCAATGAAGCAACGGACAATCTCAAAAATATACAAGCAACTCCTGCAGCTCCATTCTAAGAAAATAAACGACCCAATCAAAAAGTGGGCCAGAGAACTTAACAGACATTTCTCCAAAGAAGACATAAAAATGGCTAACAAACACATGAAAAGATGCTCAACATCGCTCATTATCAGAGAAATGCAAATCAAAACCACAATGAGATATCACTTTACACCGCTCAGAATGGCTGCAATCCAAAAACCTACAAGTAATAAATGCTGGAGAGGATGTGGAGAAAAGGGAACTCTCTTAACACTGTTGGTGGGATTGCAAACTAGTACAGCCACTATGGAAAACAGTGTGGAGGTTCCTTAAAAAACTGCAAATAGACCTGCCATATGACCCAGCAATCTCACTGCTGGGCATATACACCGAGGAAATCAGAACTGAAAGAGCCACGTGTACCCCAGTGTTCATCGCTGCTTTATTTACAATAGCCAGGACATGGAAGCAACCTAGATGCCCATCAACTGACGAGTGGATAAGAAAGCTGTGGTACATATACACAATGGAATATTACTCAGCATTAAAAAAAAATTCATTTGGATCAGTTCTACTCAGATGGACGAAACTGGAGCCCATTATCCAGAGTGAAGTAAGCCAGAAGCAAAAACAATACAGTATATTAACACATATATATGGAATTTAGAAAGACGGTAACGAGAACCCAGCATGAGAGACAGCAAAAGGAACGCAGATGTATAGAATAGACTCGTGGACTCTGTGGATGAGGGAAAGGGTGGGATGATATGGGAGAATGGCATTGAAACATGTTAATTATCATATGTCTAATCAATCGCCAGCCCAGGATTGATGCTCGGGGCTGGTGCAACGAGATTTCCTGGGGGGAGGGAGGAGGGAGGGGGGTTCTGGAGGGGGAGCATATGTAAACCCATGGTGCTATCATGTCATTGTTTGGCAAAACTAATAAAAAAAAAAAGAAAAAAAAAAGAAAGGACACTTGCTCCTTGGAAGAAAAGCTATCACAAACCTAGGAAGTGTATTAAAAAGTATAGACATTACTTTGCTGACATAGGTCCGTCTAGTCAAAGCTACGGTTTTTCCAGTGGTCATGTTCGGATGTGAGAGGTGCACCGTAAAGAAAGCTGAGCTCTGGAAAACTGATGCCTTTGAATTGTGGTGCTGGAGACAACTCCTGAGAGTCCCTTGGACTGCAAGGAGATCAAACCAGTCAATCCTAAAGAGAATCAACCCTGAATATTAATTGGAAGGCCTGATTCTGAAGCTGAAGCTCCACCTGATGTGAAGAGCTGACTGACTGGAAAAAACCCTGATGCTGGGAAAGATTGAGGGCAGGAAGAGAAGCAGGTGACAAAGGATGAGATGGTTGATGACATCATCGACTCAATGGACATGAGTCTGAACAAACTCTGGGAGATGGTGAAGGATAGGGAAGCCTGGAGTGCTGTAGTCCATGGGGTCTTAAAGCGTCAGACACAAATAAGCAACTGAATAATAAAGAGGTTAAAAAAGCACTAGACAATGAACCATTAAAAATTTTGCTCCGAAAATAAAGAGCAAGATGATTATATTTAAAATATTATATTACTTAGTAACATTAACTGTAATGCAAAACGATAGATAGTTATGATCCCAATGTTTTCAAAGTTACACATGTGTGTATTTGTACATGTGACAGTGATGATGAGGGGAATTCTTCACTTTACACTAGCCTAGGTCACGTGCCTATATTTCCTTTACACTTGCCTATATTTTACACAACAAATATTACCAGTGAAAGCAGTGTGGTAGACTGCTTGAGAGAAGAGGCTCAGGATCAAATAGACTTGGCTTAATTCCCAGCTGATACTTCCTGGCTGTGTGTCTTTTCTCATTTGAAAAACAGGCTAATAACACCACCTTCCTCATAAGGCGGTTGGGAGGATCAAGTGATGTAGGACTTGAAGAATACATAGCACAGGGCCTGGCATGTAGAAGAATTTGTCCATTACAGCAAATACATGAATCCTAGTTTTTAGGTTATTTTTCCCCATGATTTTAACTCTATGTTGGATATTTTTGACACTTGAATTAGACATTGTTATTTTATATGTGCAATATTGTTTATATATTTGTCCATGAAAAGTGAAAGTGAAAATCACTCAGTCGTGTCCGACTCTTTGTGACCCCCTGGACTATACAGTCCATGGAATTCTCCAGGTCAGAATACTGGAGTGGGTAGCCTTTCTCTTTGCCAAGGGATCTTTCCAACCCAGGAACAGAAGTAGGGTCTCCTGCATTGCAGGCAGATTCTTTACCAGCTGAGCTGTCAGGGAAGCCCCATATTTTCCCATAGTCTACCTATATTATCATTCCATTTTGCCTCTCAGAACTCCCTTCTGGGATCATTCTTTCCCTTAAAATACATCCCTAAGAACATTCATAGTGAGGGGTTTTGTTACTAAAATCTCCCAGCTTGGCCTAATAATGTCTTTCTTTTGATTTTGTCCTTGAAATGTGGTTTCATTTGACATATAATTTTAGGTTCATGGCTATTTTCAATCAGCACTTTGAAGATATTCCACTGTCTCCTGGCTTCATTGTTGCTATTAAGGAATCAGCAGTCATGTAATTTTCCCTTTTTTCTATTAATAGGTTATCTGTCAATTTGGAATGTTTTCATTCTTTGTTATGCTTTTATTTCAGTATCTTATCTAATATTTAAAAATATTAAACACACTTTATATTCTATTGCCAATCATCCAGAATTGCTCGTCATTCTAGGTTTGACACAGCAGTTTATCATCTCTGATGACTCTTATTTCCTTATTTATTAGTGATTTTTATTTATTGTGAATTCATATACATTGGAAATTTATCAGAGGGGTCCCTTTGAGTCCTGTATTAGGTGGGCTGGGTGGGTAGGAGGTAGGTGGGCTGGGGAGGTAGGAGCACTTTCAACTTGGGACAACTTCAAAATAAATTTTATGTTTAAAGTTTTCAAGTCCATGTAGGAGATGTAAATTTCAGGCTCAAACACTTTGGAGTAGAAGCCTAAGATTAGAAGTACTTTGGGCAGAGTTTCCTTCCAGAGCCAAGGCTGAGGTAGGTAACCTCTCCTTAAACAGATAAGTTGTAATACCATTGTGCTATCTTTCAGCAATTCTGGCCTCCCACCCTGCTTAAGCCCAATGTTTTTTGTCTCCTACCTCCTGGATGTGGTAACTCAAACTGAGACCCTGAGTTTCAGACACCCCCTCTCCTTCTCTCTCAGGGAAGGCCTGCTTTCCCTTCACTTTCCCCTTGACAATCAAGCCTTTTCATAGTTCTGCCTTCTCTTCCCTTCACTTTACCACCAGTCCTGTAGTACTTTGAAAGAGTAAGACAAATTTTTTTCAGTTTTTTAAAATGAGGAAAAAATTTAGACAGACATCTCATTGAAAAAGATAACAAGTAAGAACATGAAATGATGTGAACATCATTAGTCTTCAGGGAAATGCAAATTTTGAAATACCACAGTGAAATAGCACTACACAAGAATAGCTTAAAGACTGACAATATCAAGTATTGTCAAGAATGTGGAGATTCCTTAAAAAACTGGAAATAGAACTGCCATGTGACCCAGCAATCCCACTGCTGGGCATACACACAGAGGAAACCAGAATTGAAAGAGACACGTGTACCCCAATGTTCATCGCAGCACTGTTTACAATAGCCAGGACATGGAAGCAACCTAGATGTCCATCAGCAGACGAAAGGATAAGGAAGCTGTGGTACATATACACAATGGAATATTACCCAGCCATTAAAAAGAATACATTCGAATCGGTTCTGATGAGGTGGATGAAACTGGAGCCTATTATACAGAGTGAAGTAAGGCAGAAGGAAAAACACCAATACAATATACTAACCATATATATGGAATTTAGAAAGATGGTAACAAGAACCCTGTATGTGAGACAGCAAAAGAGATGTATAGAACAGTCTTTTGGACTCTATGGGAGAGGGCGAGGGTGGGATGATATGGGAGAATGGCATTGAAACATGTAAATTATCACATGTGAAATGAATCGCCAGCCCAGGTTTGATGCATGATACAGGGTGCTCAGGGCTGGTGCACCGGGATGACCCAGAGGGATGGAATCGGGAGGGAGGTGGAAGGGGGGTTCTGGAAGGGGAACACATGTACACCCATGGCGGATTCATGTCAATGTATGGCAAAACCAATACAATATTGTAAAGAAAAAAAATAATAATAATAAGAAAAAGAACTGGTGGGCACTTAAAACGGTGTAGCTACTTTGGGAATCAACTTAGCAGTTTCTTAAGAAGTTAAACACGACACACTGTATGTACTAGCTTTTTATTGCTGTAACAAAACCACAAATTTAGGGCCTTAAAACTACCTTTCCTATTAGCTCATTAGTTGTAAAGATCAGAAGTCTGGGATGATATGGTTGGATTGTCTGCTCATGATATCACAAGACTGAAGTCAGATATTAGCCAGTATGGATCCTCTTGTAGAGGTTCTAGGATGAAATCTGCTTGCAAGCTCAGAGAGGTGTTGGCACAGTGCAGTTCCATGTGGTTGCAGGACAGAGGTCCCCACTTCTCTGTTGGCTGTCAGCTGACGGCTTCTCTTGGCTCCTTGAGGCTGTCCAGATCCCTTCTATCCTCAAGTCAGTGAGGACACTTTGAATCTCTCCTGTGCTTACATCTCTCTGATTTCCTTTTTTGTCTAAAAGTTTTTAAAAGGTTCACATGATAAGATTAGACCCACCTGCATAATCTCCCTTTGCCATGTAACAAAATGTAATCATGGAGACAATAGCTCATCATATTCACAGGTTCCACTGACACTTAAAGGGGAGGGAGTTAAGCAAGGATGAGATCATTGGGAGTCTTCCTTAGAATTCTGCTTATGATGCCAGATGAGCCAACCATTCCATCCCTAAATATTTACCCAAGAAAAGTGAAAATATGTCTACTCAAAGACTTATAGGTGAATATTTATATTCACTTATTTATAACAGCCAAAAAACTAGAAAGAACTCAAATATTAATCAACAGTTAAATTAATAAAACATTGACACTGCTTGCTCATTAGTAGAAAGGAACTGACTCCCCACATGCACAACAGCATGGAGAAATCTCCAGAGTGTGGCTCTGAGATGAAGAATTCAAATACTGTTGATCTGCTTTATTCTGAAATCTGAAACTGGCTCCTATGCCCAGAGGGCAGGGACAGACTGGAGAAAGAGGCAGACCACTTCAGATTGGTAGGTGGCTGGTTTGATCACCAAGGAAACTTACAAGGCTTGTCTGGGGCAGCCACAGATGAGCAGATCTTCACACCTGTCTGCCAGATTCTTCACAATTTATACAGAGAGGCCTTAGCTTTGTTTGGCCACATACACTGTTCCAGTGGGCTCAGCAGCACATCACTATACTAGGCTTGTATCCTTGCGTAGCTTCTAGAATGGGGAAGGCAGGCAGAACTCACATTCCAAGGGCAGAGGAGCAGGTAGGGACCTTCAGCTACCCAGCTCTTGAATCAATTATTGGTCATGTCCTCTGGAAGACCTCCTCTTACAAACACAAAAAAACTACATACTGTATGACTTCATTTATACGAAGTTCTAGAATAGGCAAAACTATAGTAATAAGATCAACGGTTGCCAGGAGCCTTGAGGGAAGGGGAAAGAACTGACTATAGAAAGGCACAGGAACTTTGTGGGTTGATGGAAACGTACTATATCATGGTTGTGGTGCTGGTTACACGACTCTATACATTTGTCAATATTCACTGAATTGTTCAATTAAAATCAGTGAATTTCACTGTATGTAAATAATACCTGAACAAAACTGATGAAAAAGATTGTGGGTTTTTTTTTTGACATTTTATCCAGCATTTCAAAGTGTTCTATACTGAGGATTTCTCGAATCATTTAATCCACAAAATTCATCTAAGACTTTCTTGACTGTGCCTAAATGTGCAGTTCCACTGAAAATCCTTACTCTCAATGGAACTGTGCAATCACTTGGCTATTGCTTACAGCTTCTGGGCAAGACCATAAACCCCATATGGACTGGGTCATGTCTGTGTTCACCACTGTACCCCCAGACTGGCCCAGAATGGGCCTTGGATAAGTATTTGTTGGATAACAAAAATATTTGTTGAATAAATGAAGAGCCCCTTTCCCTGAGCAATTTGGAACCCTGGAAAATCTGATTCCACGTCTTTCTTCCAGTTGATCTCTCATTACCTTCAATTCTATTACCAAAACCATGTCTAAACTGTAATTGAAAGTTGGGAGTTAGAAACCATTCATTTAGCCCCATTACGTTATAGAAACCACTTATCCTGGCTCCTTTTCTTCCGGGCTGGAAGCCCAGGGTGCACTTGGAGAGTCACCACGTGGGCTGAGGTCGGGGGAGGGGGGGGGGGGGAGTAGGCAGCTGAGGCGGAGGCTTTGAGCTGCTCTGCCTGGGTGAGCCCCGGCACCACCCACCCTGCTCCCACTTCCTGCCATTTCCAGTCCTCTCTGGTCATGGCAGGCTAAGCTCCCTCTTTGACTCCAAGACCTAAACTCTGTTTTCCTTCTAAGGTATACATGATTCACGCAAACATTAAAAATATATGTCTATTAGCATTAGACAAAGGACAAGGTCATTTGAGATCAGGTGATCTCATTAACGTGAGCAGAAGCCAAAGAATGCAGAGCTGTTTGGGCTAGAGCCAACAGCACCCTCAGAGGGGAGCAGGGTCAGGAAGGCAGCAAGCAGATTTCTTTGTTTAGGGAACTCATTAGACCTTCTATTCATTTGACCTTGGACTCTGGTTACTTATTAGTAAGTATGACACTTAACCTCCTCCCTTCCAGGACAGAACCAAGGTACAAAACTGCCAAGCACTAAAAGCCTTCCTGGTTATGGTAATCTATCAAAAGGGCAAGTCAGGTGAGAGACAGATGTTTCTCTTGCCCTTGTTTTATTTTTTTTAATTTATTATTATTATTTTTGCCATGGGGCATATGGAGTCTTAGTTCTCCAACCAGGGATTGAACTCATGTCTCCTGCATGGGAAGCATGGCATCGTAACCACTGGACCACCAGGGAAGTCCCTTGCCTTTGATTTTAGTATACAAATCTGTAACCATAAATTGTGTGAATCCAGTGCTCCCTCTTAAAAATGCAATAGAGTGCACACTGGTTATTTGCTCCCCAGCGTTTATTCCCTCAGCTTGACATAGATCCTTGAATTTCCAGAGAAAACTTGACTTGGGTGGGATTGAAACTAAATTCCAGAAGTGGGCCCTATAATCTTAAACCGTGCATAACGCTCATGCCCCCAAGTCACCTGGATTGGCTTTAAGCTAATCAGAGCCAGGGAGCCAGGAGAAGATATTGGCTGAGGCTTTGGGGGAAAAATAAGCCTTTTCCTTGTAACAGTCCTGGGAGAAGAGACTGTCTCTTTTACCGTGGGTAGGATGGCATGAGAATGTGACTTCTGGAGCTGCTGCAGCTATTTTCCATGAAGGGAGCCCTTGGAGCTGCCTTTGGGGCCGCCTCATGGAGCCTGAGGGTAGTGCCAACACCGTAGAAGGCAGAATGGGGAGGAGAGAACCCTGGCCTCAGGTGGTGTCTTGTGAGCTGCTGGATCAAACGCCACCTGAAGTCAGTATCTCTAGATTTCCAGTTACTACTGAATCAGTAAACTCCCTTTATCTTAGAAAGCAACTTGATTTCAGGTTTCTGTCATTTATAGCTTTAAAATGCGACACTTAGTTTAAAGATACTCAGATTAAAACTAGAATATCATTTGGACTTTTCTTAAAAGTTCAATTTTGCTTAGATCTTTCATAGATCTCTCACAGAAGTTTTGCAACTGTTTTTCAAACTTTCAGAATTCAAATATGCAGACACCAGGTTGACTGCTGCCCAGTACCCTGATACTCAGTATTTCCCTGATCTTTGTAAGCCTTTTCTGCTGTGATGCAGTGCAGAATGTATGTGCGAAATCTCAAAGCAAAAGGTTAGAAAAAGCCAAAGAGAAAAAACTGGAGATACAAAGGAAAAGAGACATATTTTACTGCTTTTTCTGAACAACGTGAGAAGAATGGATCCTTAAAATGTAAACTAATTCTGAAGAACATCAATAGCATGAAAAATGTATGGTACTTGTGATCAAAAACAGATCCTCAGGGTCTGATTTGCTGTCTTTATCTTAAAACTTTCATGAGTGATTTGAACATGAGGCAAATTACGTTTATTGATCACCATTTACTGAACAAACAGTTCATGTTTTCTCTCTTATGCTTCTTAAATGATTGTAGTTGAGATTTATCAAGCACTGACGATATGTCACACACGGTCATATGCTTCATCTCATTTGATTCTCAAATAACCCTATGAAGTTCAACTCCATGTTACAGATGAAGAGACTGAGGTTCAGAGTGGCTAAGTAAGAGATCACATAGCACGTGTGTGACGAGCTGGGGCCCAGATCCTGTCCCTGCTCTTATCAGTACTCCAGATTCTTCTCAAGTCGACCCTTGTTCAGATCATCCCAACACTTCATCCAAATAACAGTCATTGTCGCCTTTCCCTGCCACAGCCTGAGATCACGGAAGCACTCTCCTGTCTGCGAGTAGACCACTCCCTTTTGCTAATCCTCTCTCACGACCAGACGCATAGGAGGAGAGGAGCAAACCGTGCAGAGGTGGGTGAGCTTTGCTTTCTGAAGTCCACACTTTGCTCTCCCTTCCCATCTGCCCCAATCCCACACACTCTTCACCTGGGGTCTCCCTCTCACACTAAAGGAAGCGGCTCCCTCTGGGGAAGCTCAGAGCCATCGCCTCCCCAGCATTTGTCGCTCAGAGCTGAGACTGTTAACGTGCAGCTGCACACCCACTGTGTGCACCGCTCTGTGTGTATTTCATCGTGCGCTTGTTCCACTTTTTTCTATGTTCCTTTTCTCATTGTTATAGTTCAAAGAGTGCATAGCATTGGCCCAATGCATTGAGTCAGTAATTTTTTAATAGAAATAAGAAAGAAAAAGAAAAAATGTGAATGGCAGCCTGCCACAGCATAGCTGATGGGTCAGCCGGCTGAGGGGGCGTGTCTGGAGCCCTAGCCCAGGCGCTGGCTGCAGGTCTGGTATTTCAGCCTCCTGCACTCTGGGAGGCTGGCCCTATTCCCACTTTATGGAGGGGGAAACAGATGTCTTGACCTCTACCACCCAGGGGAGGGCCAGGGCTGTGGCCAGGGACGGCTGGGAGGATGCTGTGAGAATGGGGATGGCCGTGGGTACCAGAGGCTTCCAGGCTTCCCTCTGCAGCAGGAGGAGTGCCCAAGGGGACTGTGTCCTAGCGTCAGGAGCAAGAAGGGAGGGGGTGAGGGACGCAGGACATGACAAAGTGTCAGAAGCAGAAGCAAACTCATCTTCCCTCCATTCTGTCCAAAGTAACCACAGCCCTAATGGAACAAAGTCAGCAGGAGCTGCCTGGTGAGAAGTGCCTGCTCAGGGGACCAAGAAGTCTGTTTCTTGGAGCTCTGCTGGCGGCTTGCTTCCCACTCAGCAGGACCCCCCTCCAATTTCTGTTAGACCTTAGTTTCTCCTGGTTGTGTGGACATGCGTTACGTGGATTTACGACATTTTGTTTAATTAAACTTCATCCTCAATTCCCTGTCTTCAACAGCCTCAACAAAAATGTGCCTTTCTGGAGATGGATTGCAGAACAGTATGAGTGTACGTGGGCTTGCACACCTAAAAATGGCTAAAATGGTGGACTATTCGTTAGGTGTGTTTTATCATCACTTTAAAAAGCTGATTGCCGATGCGTTTATCGAAACTCTCCACTGACTTCTGTTTAGGCCCTGTGATTTTATAGTCATACCCAAGGAGTCTGGAGCCTGGGCTTTTAACTGTGCCCTCCTGCATGTGTTCCCTGCCTCCCGCTCACCCCATCACCCCCGACCCCCTCACTCCTGAAGCCGGGCTGGCCGGTCCCAAGGGGTGGGTACAGTACGAATTATTTAGCCTTGGCTCTGCTCGGTGCCTACTAGGAAAGCCTCGCTGCTCATGGCTGTGATTTCAGACATGGCACTCATCAAGGCGCATTGGTGCCCGGCCCGGGAACACACACTGCACGTGCTGAGCTCCCAGCAACACGGACACCGCAGGGGCAGACACTGGGCATAAATTACTTTCCCGCAGATGCTGGAAGCAAAGAATTTCCTGTGCTTTAGCAGCCCGTGGTAGGAAACAACCCTCAGGCTGAAAACAGAGGCTGCCTTTGTTTTATAGCATTTGGTTTCTTCCTTTAATTCCTCGGGTGTAAGAAAGATCCCTGTTCATATCCCCTAACTCTGCATTCACTGGTTTGTAAAGTTCAGAAATTGACTCAAAAGAGGCCAGAGTACTCACACGCTACAGATATGATTCTGTGTTACAGATGTATTCCCAAAGAGTGAGCGATGGTTAAGCACGATGATCACAGCTAACATCTCAGGAGGGTTTCCCTGTAACGGGCCCTGGGCTAGCCCCCTTCCCTTGCTTTGTCTCAGGCAGTCATCCCGGCAGGCCTCTGCTCAGGGCACTCATGAGGAAGTCTGGCACAAAGCGATCCCTTGGCTCCCACCAGATCCCAGCGAGTGCACACGGCAGAGCCAGACTGGAGCTCAGAGCCCTACCTAACGTCAGAGCTCTTTCTAGTCATCAGAGTACGAAGTGGCAGTGCCTCAGCTGTGCCCCACTCTTTGCCACCCAATGGACTGTAGCCCCCCAGGCGCCTCTGTCTATGGGGATTCTCCAGGCAAGGATACTGCAGTGGGTTGCCATGCATCCAGGGGATCTTCCCAACGCAGGGATCGAACCCATGTCTCTTTTGTCTCCTGAGTTGTAGGTACACTCTTTACCACCTGAGCCAGCACCAAGGAAATTTGTAAAAACCTATAAAAGGAGTTTTGATAAAACCTTTCAGGGATAAGGGAAAGATTCAGCACTAAAGATGATGGGACCATATTCTTTTCATCCTGTATATGTTCAGACATTTTAAATTTATCAGATAGTAAATGTAACACACTTTTTCATACAGTTCACCTCAGATATTTTGTGGCACATTTAACATTTCATTGTCAAGACGACGGTCCCCATATGGTAATCCTTAGGACTTGGAAACAGGAGCATGTATATCACGGTCTGCAGAAGATAAGAGAGAAGCGAACATTTCTGCTACCAGATCCTTTTGTTGAAAAGAAGAGGCACTTAGCTGTCTGAGTCACAGAAGCCTTCTGTCCTTTTAGATAAGCTGTCAGCCACCAACCAACCAGAACCCACGGGCCTGGGGCAGGCATCCGTGTTCAGATTAGGGCTGTACACTACCAGCGCAGGGGATGAGGTAAAGCCTGCAAAGCGGTTCTGAGGGTGGTGAGAAAGGGGCTGAGCTGATGAGATTGGTCGGCGCTTTCTCCCTGGCAGCCAGCACCAGGCTTTGTCTGTATTCTTAGCTGGACCTGGACCCTGGGCCGGTCGAGAGGAGATGCTGCCGGTCCGTGGAGCGCAGGGCTGGACCCCACACCTTTCCCCTGAGGAGGCCTGTCCGCGCCTAGCACTGTGGGTTCAGGGCTTGTTCTCGTCCTCATTGCCCTCCTCCACACCTCCCCACCCCCCACCGAGCTTTCTTCCATCCTCACTCCCCAGACGCTCCTTCCTAATAACTCAGACTCAGGGTCTCTGATGTTAAGCACTTGCTATGTATCTGTCACTGAATTCACACTGGGGAGGGGAACACCTCTTCCAAATTCAACAAAGTAATGAAAGAAAGCCACCTCCTTTGAAAACTTCCCTTCCTTCTTCCTCCTGTTGAAACTGTTAGGTAGTTAGAATAGGAGAAAGGAGTCCAAACTGCTGGTGGCTAAAAGACGAAGAAAGAGAAAAGCCGGCAAAAATGGAACAAAAGAAAATCCACAGGCTGGAGTGAGAACTTCAGGAGAAACAGACACGCCCCCTTCTTGCCAGCCCAATTTGCTTAGGGCAGGCTCAAGTCGGGGAGGAGACAAACGTGTAAGAGGAGGAAGCCAAGCTGGACTGGGGCCTCTGCTTTGGGGTTGGCCGGTCCTCACGCCTCTAGGGTGTACTAGCCTTTGTTTGCCGAATAAAGCGCTGAGCTGTAACACTGGTCTGCCGCTTCAAATCTTTGCTGTGGCAGGACAGAACTGAGGTAATTACACCCCCCCCTCCCAAAACCATTTTTACAAAATGTAAAAAGTTCCCTCAAGAAATATTAAATAGAATTTGAGGAAAACTCCGTTTTTTAGATACATAGCAATTCTGTATCTGTCATCTGGAAAGTGTGAAGCCAAGCTGCTCTGTCTGGCAGCCGCCTGAGAATCCTGAGTCATCTGCAATTCCTCATCTCGAAGTTTAGGGAGGGGCGGGAATATATGCCAAGAGAGCAGGGTTTGGAGAGTTTCAGACTCAGGAGGCTCCTAGAGTTTCATTTATGGTTTTCAGATGTGGTCCAGCTAGGTAGGCAGGGAGTTCCCTGCAGCTCCTGGAGCTGCTCAGATGTAAGAATGGGTGTCCTGACACAGCTGGAAATGGGGGCAGGTGATGGGAGTTAGGAGCCAGGCTGTAGGGCACTTTTGGTGATGCTACAAGGACCAGAGGCAGATGAATCTGCTGACACGCTGGCTGACAGTTTTCTGAGATTAAGTCCAAGATTAAGCAAATGTCTTTCCCTTTCTTACACAGCTCACACTCTTATTCTGTCTGCATGAAGAGGGAAAATGGCCCACTTTCTCTAAAGCACAGCTTCACTTCCACCCATGTTAAAATCCCATGCTCTACCTTATGCGTAGGGTGCATCCTTGTCCTTGGTGGACTTCTGGGGTGGTTATATCTATCATCTTCCTGCCCCCATGGCAAAGGGCCTGTGAATCGCCTCCTGCTACCCCCACCACCCATGTGGGCTGTTCCCTGGGTGTCTCTAAATTAGCGAAGATGCTCCTGCCACTTGCTGAAAGTCTCGTTATGGTTCTGGAAACACTGGCTTGGCTTTTCCCTGCCTTAGTTTCTGCCTCAAAATAATGTGTCTGGGATTTATGCCACAATCATTTTCCTAGCCATTTTTTTCCTACTTCTTTTCTCTTTTGAAAATCATCATGCTGGTGACAGTTTGAAATCCCACACTAGCACATATGAGGAGGAAAAGTGAATAAAATTCCTCATGATGTCTACTCTCTGTGCCAAGAACTTGGCTTATGTGAAAGTGCATCAGAAAGTTAGTGAGGGACATATGTCTGCATGCATGTGTGTGTCTGTGTACATATGCATAGAGTAACATCATTATTGAAAAGTAATAACAAAAGAGCCATTATCCTTCTGCTAATGTAAAAACTGTTTTTGTAGTTGAGTATTCCATTCTCACCTTTGCCAAATATATGCATTTTATGTTAACTCATAGAAAACATACAGTTTTATTTGCTGATATAGGAATTCCTACTGACAGTGGCTTCTTTCTTTGCATCGCCCCTCAAGCATATCATATAATCCATGCTTCTGTTCTAGCAATTTTTCCCCTACACCATAATTAACATTTGTGTATCATTCTCCCCTGTCCCTAGAGGGGAGAGAGCATGACCCATTTACTTTACTTTCTTAGCGTTCAGCATGGTGGGTTTGCCTGGTACATACTTGGCACTCCATAAGTGCCTGTTGCGGGAGATTACAAGTACAACATGATCTGAGTAGGTTAGTCTAGACTGGGGCTATTCTTGCTCTATGGGCTGTAAGTTTGAGTCCAGAGTTCATGGGATCCTGGACATTTAATATATGGGATTGGAGGGGGCATCCGGAAAGTTTCAGAGAGCGTGCACATAGTACTTTTTCAGTAGATGTAATCTACAAGGTGCACAGTAGACATGGAAAGGGACCAGGAAAGATGAGCCACAGCTTGACCTCTTGATCAGAGGTGCAGCTCAGCTCTTGGTCAGAGGCTTTATGTCGACTTGCTGAATCACTGAGGATTGCTGCTTGCTGAACGTGATTTGAAAGAACCCTGAGCTCCCATAGCATTCAGCTCTCATTAACCACAGTGAGGAAGAACATACACCATTGGAAGTAACTAATAATCCCCAGTATGATTACCAGCCTTGACCTGAGTCCCTACTATGCAGATGAATCAAGTCAAAGCAAATAGCAAACTGAAAGGCAAATTAAACTTCATTGTCAGTGAAATTGTCTGAAAGGCAGTATGATCATAGCATAGGTTTTTAATTACACCAAATCCCCCCATAAAAGCAGAAAGGGCAACTAAGTAGCAAAACCAAAAACCCGTGAACAACCTTTACAGTGAAACTGGAACTTAAACCATTATGACAAACCCCAAACTACAAGCGGGTAAAACACTGACAGCCCTTTGAACAGGAGAATCCCAAAAGAGCATCAGGTGTTCACTGGATAGCGTGATGGAGCAGTTTGAGAGGAGCAGATGAAACCAGGTGGGGTCCACCCAGCCCGACAGTGGGTGAATCCAAGAGATCCATTGTAAACTCAATCAGGAACGACCAAACAGTCCAGCCGGAGCCCCCTTTAGACACAGAACTCCACATGGAGGAGAAACTGCAGTCAAAATAGAACAGGACACAGACAAAGACAAGGAGTGAGAAAGTCCAGATAAAAGTAATGAAAGGGAACAGAGCCAAGAATTCTCAGAATGCAGGTCACACACACACACATTCAAAAAGCAAGAGGGAGTTCTGTGAAGATAGAAAAGCTACCCTACCTCCGTCTTAAGTCAAGAAAAAGTTATTTTTTTCTAAAAACAAGCAACAGAAAAACAAAGTCAAATTCCATATGAAGCTTTTAAGGGGGAAAACAAAGAGCAAATTCAGAATAACAACATAAAAATATTGAAAGGGCTCCAGAAAAAAGTTCACAGGAATGATCACAGTTGTAACTTTCCCTTTCAAATGAGCTAAAAGACATTAAGAAAATAAGACTGAATAGACATTCCTCCAAAGAAAACACAGAAATAGTCAATAAGCACATGAAAATATTATTAGACATCAGGGAAATGCAAATCAAAACCTCAATGAAAAGTCACTTCACAGTCATTGGGATGGCTATAATAAAAAAGACAGATAATACTAACTGTTGGCAAGGATTTGGAGAAATTGGAAACTTCATACACTGCTGCTGGAACCACCGAATGGTGGAGCCACTTTGGAAAATACTTTAGCAGTTCCTCAAAATTTAAACATACAGTCACCATATGACCCAGAATTTCTACTTTTAGGTGTTTACCCAAGAGAAATGAAAACATGTCCATACAAAAATTTGAACATGAGTATTCACAGCAGCTTTGTTGATAGGAGCCCAAAGGTGGAAACAACCTAAATGACAGTCAATTGATGAATGGATAAACAAATTGTGGTATATCCATACAACGGAATATTATTTGGCCATAAAGAGGAATGAAGTGTTAATACTTGCTACAACGTGGGTGAACATATGCTAAGTGATAAAGAGAGACACTAAAAACGACATAGTGAATGATTTCCGTGGTATGAAATGCCCAGAATATGCAAATCTATGAAGCTGAAGCCAGAAAGTAGTATAGTTGTTGCCTCAGGAGCTGGAGGGAAATGAGGAGTGATTGATAATGAGTTTAAAGTTTCTTTCTAGAATAATCAAGTGTTCTAAATTGTGATGGTTGCACCTTTCTGTTAACATAGTAAAATCAATAAATTTTATACTTTAGATAAATGGATTATATGGTATGAAAATTTTATTTCACATAGTACTTAAGGGAAGAAAATTATAAAAGGCATAAAAGAACAATATGAATCAGAATTCAACAGACTCAGAAATGAGGTGCTAGAATTTAGAAAGAATTAGAGATAAAAGAAAAATATCATTTCAGAAGTAAGGAATCAAGAAACAACAGATTGAATAAAATCAATAGATAATTCTTTAAGAGATAGAGATGATGAAAAGGAAGAAATTTTTAATGAAATTTTAATTTTATGAAAAATAAGACATATTCAAAATATTCAAGAGAAAGTGACAAATAATGCAAATAAAGAACAATCAACATGTAGATAACAGAAATTTCTAAGGAAAAACTATCCAGAGAAGAGAACAAATACTGAAAATTATAATTCAAGAAAACTCTCCTAAAATAAAAATGATTTGAAATTATATATTGAAAGAGCATAACACATTTCTTGAATATTGAAAGAACAACTGACACCAACATCTATTTTAGTAAAATTATTGGACTTACAGAACGAAAAGAAAGATATCCTTTTTTTTGTTCATGCAAAACTAATGAGTGGCTTAAAAGAGAAAAGAATTAGATTTTCATTGGCAGAAAATAGAATAATATATTTAAGATACTCAGGGAAATAAAATGTGTCCAAAGATTTTATATCCAGCAAAACTGACTTTCAGGTAAAAGTTACAGACTGTTATCAATATCAGAGAATATTGTTTCTGTGAGCTTTTCCTGAAGAATCGATTAGAGAAAAACTTTCAAAAATCCAGAATGATAGAGAAACATTAATATATGGACTGGTGGGAAAAGATTAAACATATAGAATTTAAAAAAAGAGTATAAAGTATGTCATGGCTGAAAGTGTAAAAAGAAGAATATAGAGTATGTCATGGCTGGAAGTGTAAACAATCCAAATATAGAACAAGTATAAAAATAATAGAGGAGAATAGAGAGCATGTAAAATTTAAGACTATTCTCAATAATTTTATTGGTGATGGCAATAATGTTTCCAGGACTGTTGCACATCTAATGTGGCCTAAGGTAAATGAATATTATGGTATACTAATTCTATTGTCCAATGAAAACCAGGATTGTTGTGTTTCAGTTCAGTTTAGTCACTCAGTCGTGTCCTACTCTTTTCGATCCCATGGACTGCAGCACACCAGGCCTCCCTGAACATCACCAACTCCCAGAGTTTAATCAAACTCATACTCATTGAGTCGGTGATGCCATCCAACCATCTCATCCTCATTTTGTCCCCTTCTCCTCCTGCCCTCAATCTTTCCCAGCATCAGGGTCTTTTCCAATGAGTCAGCTCTTCACATCAGGTGGCCAAAGTATTGGAGTTTCAGTTTCAACATCAGTCCTTCTAATGAACACCCAGGACTGATCTCTTTTAGGATGGACTGGTTGGATCTCCTTGCAGTCCAAGGGACTCTCAGGAGTCTTCTCCAACACCACAGTTCAAAACCATCAATTCTTTGGCATTCAGCTTTCTTTATAGTCCAACTCTCACATCCATACATGACTACTGGAAAAACCATAGCCTTAACTAGGCAGACCTTTGTTGGCAGAGTAATGTCTCAGCTTCTTAATATGCTGTCTAAATTGGTCATAACTTTCCTTCCAAGGAGTAAGCATCTTTTAATTTCATGGCTGCAGTCACCATCTGCAGTGATTTTGGAGCTCATAAAGATAAAGTCAGCCACTCTTCCACTGTTTCCCGATCTATCTGCCATGAAGTGATGGGACCAGACACCATGATCTTTCTGAATGTTGAGCTTTAAGCCAACTTTTTCACTCTCCTCTTTCACTTTCGTCAAGAGGCTCTTTAGTTTCTCTTCACTTTCTGCCAAAAGGGTGGTGTCATCTGCATATCTGAGGTTATTGGTATTTCTCCTGGCAATGTTGATTCCAGCTTGTGCTTCTTCCAGTCCAGCGTTTCTCATGATGTACTCTGCATATAAGTTAAATAAGAAGAGTGACAATATACAGCCTTGACTCAATCCTTTTCCTATTTGGAACCAGTCTGTTGTTCCATGTCCAGTTCTAACTGTTGCTTCCTGACTTGCATACAGGTTTCTCAAGAGGCAGGTCAGGTGGTCTGGTATGCCCATCTCTTTCAGAATTTTCCACAGTTTATTGTGATCCACACAGCCAAAGGCTTTGGCATAGTCAATAAATCAGAAATAGATGTTTTTCTGGAACTCTCTTGCTTTTTCAATGATCCATGGGATGTGGCAATTTGATCTCTGGTTCCTCTGCCTTTTCTAAAACCAGCTTGAACATCTGGAATTTCATGGTTTGTGCAATGTTGAAGCCTGGCTTAGAGAATTTTGAGCATTACTTTGCTAGTGTGTGAGATGAGTGCAATTGTGCAGTAGTTTGAACATTCTTTGGCATTGCCTTTCTTTGGAATTGGAAGGAAAACTGACCTTTTCCAATCCTGTGGCCACTGCTGAGTTTTCCAAATTTGCTGGCATATTGAGTGCAGTACTTTCACAGCATCATCTTTTAGAATTTGAAATAGCTCAACTGGAATTCCATCACCTCCACTAGCTTTGTTTGTAGTGATGCTTCCTAAGGCCCACCTGACTGCACATTCCAGGATGTCTGGCTCTAGGTGAGTGATCACACCATCATGATTATCTGGGCCATGAAGATATTTTTTGTATTCTTCTGTGTATTCTTGCCACCTTTTCTTAATATCTTCTGCTTCTGTTAGGTCCATCCCATTTCTGTCTTTTATTGAGCCCTTCTTTGCATGAAATGTTCCCTTGGTATCTCTAATTTTCTTGAATAGATCTCTAGTCTTTCCCATTCGATTGTTTTCCTCTATTTCTTTGCACTGATCACTGAGGAAGGCTTTTTTTAAAATCTCTCCTTGCTATTCTTTGGAACTGTGCATTCAAATGGGTATATCTTTCCTTTCTCCTTTGCTTTTTGCTTCTCTTCTTTTGTTGTGTTTAAGGATATCTAATTATAACAATAAGAGATGATTTGAAAGCCCTAAAGTCTTAAAATGAATTGGATATAGTATGATTTTAAGAGATATTTTATCTCTATCAATCTATGTATCCAAATATGTATAATATGTATGTATGTATCTATCTCCTGGAGGAGGGCACGTCAACCCACTCCCATATTCTTGCCTGGAGAATCCCCATGGACATAGAAGCCTGGCAGGCTATGGGTCATACATAGTGTCACAAAGAGTCGGACACAACAGAAGCGAATTAGCATGCATGCATGGATGTGTCTATGTGTCTCCAAACTCTGGGAGATGGTGAAGGACAGGGAAGCCAGGCGTGCTGCAGTCATGGGATCACAAAGAGTTGGAGGGAACTTGAGCCACTAAGCAACAATAACAGTGTGTCTATCAAAAGAAATCTATAAACAGTCAACCAATCCAGCTGCAATAAACATTTCCAGTACCCAAATGTGGCTTGAAATACTGTTTCCCAACTGAAGGAAATCAAAGTTCCCTGGGAAAATGTTTGACTCATGGTACAGAATTAGTTTGGGCTCTTTTGTCTTACAGAATATGAGTAAACTATCAAAGATCACTAGAGTCATGTCAGAGGACTCAGAAACCAAACTGAAGAGGCACCTTTGACCAAATAATGGACACGTAAAAATAAAACGAGGGCTTCCTAGGAGACATAACAGAGGCGGGTTTGATTCCTGGGTTGGGAAGATCCCTGGAGGAGGGCTTGGCAACCCATTCCCATATTGTTGGGCTTCCCTAGTGGCTTACAGGGTAAAGAATCTGCCTGTAATGTAGGAGACCTGGGTTCGATCCCTGGGTTGGGAAGATCCCTGGAGAAGGAAATGGCTACCCAGTCCAATATTCTTGCCTAGAGAATTCCATGGACAGAGGAATCTGGTGGGCTACAGTGCATGGGGTCGCAGAGTTGGACATGACTGAGCAACAAATGCACAAAAATAAAATAAGAATAAAAAAGAATTAAAAAGGCATAATAAATGCTATCAACTAAAATTATGAAATATTTTTAAACCATATTTTTAAGGACATCAAAGCTTTCTCACTGGCCACCTTCAGAGGGTGATAAGGAATTATTCTGATTAACTATTGTGTCTAACAAACTCCCCCAAGACTTAGTAAAGTAAAACAACAATTTTGTTATGCTTGTGTAGTCTACACTTCAGTCCTCCTTCAACAGGGCCTCGGATGTACCGCTCCATGAAGCTTGGGACCTCATCTGTGAAAATGAAATGGCTGGGGCTGAAATTATCTGAAGGCTACTTCGCTTGTATGTCTGGGCCTGGGTTAAAATAAATCCAAGCCTGTGCTTAGCTGGGGTCATCGCAGAAAGCCTGTGACATGGTCATCTCAGAGTGGCTGCATTTGTTATAAGGCAGCCCAGGGCTCTGAGAGCATGCATTTTAAGAAACAAGGCAGAAACTGCATGATCTTTTATGACACAATCATGGAAGTCACACCTTGAAATTTCTATCCTCTGTTGTTTGAAGTGGTCACATGCCCTCCCAGATTCAATGGGAGGGGACAGATCCTACCTGTTAAACTTGGAAGTGCCAGAGAATTCACAACCATGTTTTAAAACCATTCATCACAGGGACAAATTCATTTTGTCAAAAACTGATGATTAAAGCAAAGAAAACTTAGTTTTTGCTGTGTGAACGGTGCCACTGAGGAAGCAAACATAATGTGAAGGGGAGCCACCCTTTACAAAAATATCCAACTAATAAATGAAAAATATATGATGAGATTAGAATATCACCAATCTGCAGATCCCAGCGAATTAATGGAGCTAGATGTTGAGTAGCAACAGCAAGTTACCCCATAAAAAAGGGACAACCAGTGAACATGCCTTGTGAAGAAAGAAGAACCTCCACCCGGAGCCCCGAAGAAGGGACTGAGCACCAGTCTGATCCAGCCTCCGACTGGGGCCAACATCCCGACGTCAGAGGCAGGGGTTACTAAATGGTCCCATGAATCTACAGTCAGGGAAATACAGACTCTGAGGGGCTCTGTAGGCCAGACACCCCAGGTTCACTAACAGATCAATTGAAAGGGAAAGAAAGTGAGCCAGGGGGACCTGGCACCTGTTGCTGCACTGCTTATACCTGGACAAACCTCTCCTTGAGCAACAAAATACAGAGAAACTATAAGGGACTAGGAAAAAACTGCATGTGTGCACAGTTGGGATGGCAAGATACACAAAGGCCGAACACCCAGCTGCCGTGGAAACAAAAGCAGCGCATCGTGCAGGCTCCCTGAGCACGACACTAAAGCAGTGGACACACTCCCTAAGCTCCTCTCCAGTCTGAGCCCTGAACCCATTCCCATCCTCACACCTTATAAGGTACCACCTCGACTCCCCTCGGGAAGCAAGGGAGCAAGGGACCTGTTGCTTGTTTTTATTCCCTTTCTGCTGCAGCATGCACACCGACAAAGACTGGCCTGAATTTCTTCTCTGTCCTCTGATCAATTGCTATTGATTAAGGAGCCCAAAAACCCTGGTCAGTAACAAAAGAATCAGAGGAGAGCCTGTACATTAAACTCGAAAGGTATAAAGTGGAAAAATAAGGAGGAAGGCACAGAGGCATAGGGGCATAGATGGAGGCATAGTGTGTCTAAGTATGAGGATTTGGGTGATAAAACCACGGAGAAACAAGGAAGTGATTATAATAAAAGTCAGCATGGTGGTTACTTTCCAGGGAAAGGAGACAACTGAGGTTGGCACAGGGCCACAGAGAGGGGTCTGGGAGGTCACATGGGGTTCATCTCATGATGACTCATTAAAACTCTGCATTTATATAAGGGGTTTCTATATGTTTGATTTTACAATAAAAAATTGAAAAAGAAGGAAGCAGAGGGAGACAGAAGAGTGATTTTGATGATGGTGGTGGTGGTAACACCTAACATTTATTTCACTCTTACTGATTAGATGATGTTGTTGTTTAGTCACTAAGTCGTGTCTGTCTCTTTTGCGCCCCCATGGTTTAACCCACGAGGCTCCTCTGTCCATGGGGTTTCCCAGGCAAGAATACTGGAGTGGGTTGTCGTTTCCTTCTCCAGGGGATCGTTCCAACCCAAAGATCCTGCATTGGCGGATGAATTCTTTACCAGTAAGCCACCAGGGAAGCCCACTGATTAAATAAAGAATATCTAACTTAATTCTCACTATCATCACCACTATTACTCCCATTTTTCATATGGTGAAACTGAGGGTTTACAAAAGTTAAGTAACCTGAACAAGGTCTTAAGTTAGTGAGTGATATGACACACAAACCAAATGTGCCCACAAATAAAGTTAAGGGAAGAGCAAGGCCATCTCCATGCTTTGTTCTCCTCTGCTGAGTGAAAAAAAAAATGCAGAGTATTTACTCTTTAATATTCATCATGGAGAAATTGTGAAAGGCATTCTTTCATTTTCGCCCAGTAGCACTTTAGGGGAGTAAAGTTGTGCTAAGCATTTTGTGGTAAGGGACTGGTACACAAGCCAATAATTCAATTTGAGATTTACAAAAATTTATTTCTCCTCTTATCATGGTTTTAAATATCCAGCTCTCTTTACTGAAAACAAACGTCCTATATGCCCTTGCTATTCATCCTCTTTCTAATATTTTACAGGGAAAAAGTTTTAAATCATACACTTAAAAATTTTATACAGAAAAAGAGAATTTGGTTTTTAAAATAAAAATTTGGCTATAACCTCTTATTTATTTTCCAAGTTTTAAAAAATATTTTATTATGCATAAGAGATTAGACAAACTTCAAGATATTTTAAAAAGGGTATTGGGACTGACTTGGCTAAATCCCAGAAACCTAATACTATAGGTTTCTTATGTGGGGCTTCCCTGGTGGCTCCGTGGTAAAGAATCTGCCTGCAATGCAGAAGCAGCGGGAGATGTAGGTTCTGTCTCTGAGTCAGGAAGATCCCCTGGAGAAGGGAATGACAACCCACTCCAGTATTCTTGCCTGGAGAATCACACGGACTGAGGAGCCTGGTGGACTGCAGTCCGTGGGGTTGCAAAGAATTGGACACAACTGAAGCAACTTCGCACACACATACACACAGGTTTCTTAGACTTTGCGAGAGTGAAACTCATCTAAGGGAACTACCTCAACTATTTTCTAAAGATTTTAACCTTTTTTTTTTTGACTGCGCTGGGTCTTCGCTGCTGTATGGGCTCTTCCCTGGCTGTGCCGAGTGGGCTCCTCTCCAGCGGCGGCGCCCCAGCTTCTCACAGTGGTGGCCTCTCTCGTTGCAGAGCACCGGCTCTAGACCGAGGGCTCAGGAGCTGAGCCTCACAGGCTGGCAGATCCCACTGCTCCATGGCATGTGGGATCTTCCCAGAGGAATCGAGCCCGTGTCTCCTGAATTGGCACGAGAACTCTTTACCACTAGGGAAGCCCCAGATACCCAAACTTTAAAGACAGTATCTCAATCAAAACAGAGAAACCAAGCTTTGAAAGTGTATACAGTATCCACTTTCCCAAGCATCTTAATTTTAAATCAGTGACCCATGAAGTGAAGTGTAAGTTGCTCAGTCATGTCCAGCTCTTTGGGATCACATGGACCGTAGCCTTCCAGGCTCTTCTGTCCATGGAATTCTCCAGGCAAGAATACTGGAGTGAATAGCCTTTCTGTTCTCCAGGGGATCTTCCCAACCCAGGAATCGAACCCAGGTCTCCTGCATTGCAGGTAGATTCTTTACCAACTGAGCTACCAGGGAAGCCCTAATTTTAAATCAGTGACCCATATTGATGCATAATGATAAAACTCTTTTTAAAGATAAAATGAGTATTTATTAGCGAATGAGTAAAACTTGGCTGCACATTGCAATCACTGGGGACTGCAAGTGAGTACAAATGCCTAGGTTTCTCGCTGGAGGCACTGATGTAATAATTCTAGGGTGTGTTTTGGACATCAAGTTTTTAAAATTTTTAAAACTTCTAATTTTTCTGTATGGAAGTGTAGCTATTTTGTATGTCTGTGAGTCTGTTTCTGTTTTGTAAATAAGTTCATTTGTATAATTTTTTCTTATATTACACATATAAGCAATATATGATGTTTGTCTTCTGTCTGACTTACTTCACTTAGTATGATTATTCTCTAGGTCATCCATGTTGCTATAAGGGGAATTATTTCATCCTTTTTATGGCTGAGTAATATTCCATTGTATATATGTATCACATCGTCTTAATCCATTCTTTTGTTGATGGACATTTAGGTTGCTTCCATGTCTGGGCTGTTGTAAATAGTGCTGCTATGGACACTGGGGTACATGTATCTTTTACAATCAGAATATTCATCTTTTCTGAATAAATGCCCAGGAATGCGATTGCAGGATCATATGGTAGCTCTATTTTTAGCTTTTTGAGCAATGTCCATACTGTTCTCCGCAGTGACTGCACCAGCTTACATTCTCACCAACAGGGTAAGAGGATTCTTTTTTCTCTGGACCCTCTCCAGCATTTATCATTTATAGACTTTTTGATGATGGCCATTCTAACCAGTGTGAGTTGATACCTCATTGTAGGTTTGATTTGCATTTTTTTTAATAATTAGTGATGTTGAGCTTCTTTTCATGTGCCTGTTGAGGTTATAACTTTTAAAGAAAAACTATTTAAGTAAGGTGTCTTCGTGTCTCTCAAAGTCACTTTGAAAATTACAAGGCAAGAAGTCTTATTTTCTAAGATAAAAGCAGACCCTTTGAATGAATACACAGGACCTGTTAAATTTCTTTTGTGTTCTCTGCCAAGTAATTTCAGAGTAGGCCCTGTTTGCTAACCAGGCCACTGCTTCCTGAATCTGCGATTAGTGGAATGTCCAGAAGAGGGCACTTGATCCCCAGAACTCAAAGGAGCCACTCCAAGGACAAAAGGCGAGCAGCTATAAACGAAACAGACCCAATCCACCCAGAGGACTGAGAACAAAAGGGTACGTTTTTTAAGAAAAAAGAGAGACTCAGTATTTAATGCTGCCCCCCGTAATCTCCACAAACAGCCTAGAACTAGGTCACACCTTGTCGCAGACAGGCTGATTTCTGCATAAAAAGTAAACTATTTCGGGTTTAAGAAAATGATATTGTTTGCTTAGTATAAAAAGTTCCATGCTCGTAAAACCAAAAACTTTTTCAACAGCTGATCTTGCCTGGCTTGTGTTTTCCCAGAATGAGATGCACTCAGGCTTGGCTGAACCCCAAACCAATAGATTAAAACATGAATCGTGCATTTGGTGGGATAAAACTCTAGGTGCTCTGTTTGGTAAGATATTGGTCAGACACTTAGCCCTTCCCAGGCAAGCCCCGTGTTATCCCTGGCTTTGTTCTGGCTTATCACTGAACACACATCCCATCCACATGAATAGCTTTCTGCAAATAATTATGCTCTTAAAAACTTAGAGCAACTTTCACGGTCTGTTTTTAAGAAAACAATAACCGTTCCTCAGCAAACACAAAGAGAGGAATATTTCAGAGCAAGCAACTCAAAGCAAACACACAATGGAAAGCCGGCCCTTTTTTACTTACAGGTCTTTAAGCTTCTGATATTGACATTAGTTTCTGAGGTCTCCTGTGCATGTTCTCTTCTACAGCAAACAAGAGTGCTTGACTCTATAAAGAGGCAGATTTTGCTGCGCCAGTAAGATGGGTTATTTGTCCCCCCAAGGACAAAAGATGGGCTGAGCTATTGGGAGCAGGGCAAGCAGTCTCTGCTAGCCAAATAAGTTCCTTTGCATAAGCTATAGCGATACATTACAGAATCCAGGATAAAGACCCAGGATAAAGACCCAGAACAAGAGGACAATCGGAAGATTAGAGTGTTTGAGAAGGATTCAGCTACAGCGTTTTCTTAAGGCCTGTGTGAAAGAATTACCTGAACTTCAGCATGCCTCTCCAAAAGGTATTTTTAGAAGCAATTATGTTAAAAGCTTTGGGAGCCCAGGAGCTTTATCTCAACGGCTATCTCTTGGCCTAAGGGACCTTAAGGGATTGAATTAAGTGCATTTACTCTTCAAAACAAGGGCTTCCATAAAGACAGCAGCCACGCAGGCTGCACTCAAGCTGGGACAGATCTGGGGAAGGTCAGGTGCGTCTGGGGAGGACGCGAGAGCGGTTACTGTTGGCCGTCGCTTTCCCTCATGCGATAAACTGATCAGCAGAGGGGCCTGTGCGGTCTTTTTATTTTTTAACTTTTATTTTATACTGGCGTATGCTTGATCTACAAAGTTGTGCTAGTCTCAGGTGTATAGCAAAGTGATTCAGTTGTACATATATATTGAATATGTATAAATACACACAGACATATATATATATATATAGTTGTTTAGTTGCTCAGTTGTGTCCCACTCTTTTCAGATCCCAAGGACCACCAGGCTTCTCCATTCATAGCATTTTCCAGGCAAGAGTACTGGAGTGAGTTGCCATTTCCTCCTCCAGGGGAGCTTCCTGATCCAGAGATCAAATCCACGTCTCTTGCATTGCAGGCAGATTCTTCCCACTGAGCCATAGGGGAAGTCTATATATGTGTTGGCTCAGATGATAAAGAATCTGCCTGCAGTGCCGGAGACCCAGGTTTGATCCCTGGGTCGGGAAGATCCCCTGGAGAAGGGAATGGCAACCCACTCCAGTATTCTTGCCTGGAGAATCCCATGGACAGAGGAGCCTGGTGGGCTACAGTCCATGAGGTCGCAAAGAGTCAGACATGACTGAATGACTAACCCTTCAAAAAAAGCTCTATTCTTTTTCAGATTCTTTTCCCATAGAGGCCATTTGAGAATATTGAGTAGAACTCCCTGTGCTATCTAGTAGGTCCTTAGTGATTACGTGCAGACTTGGTAAGGGCGCACCCCCTTTTAGCAGTGTCTCTAGGAGAACAAGCTGGCACAGAAGAGTCCTCTGCAGCCTTCCTTTCTTCTCCTGCTTGGTTTCCTCTCTGGATGAGTGCAGGCAGCCCGGCTACCACCGCCTGCAGGCCCAAAGTGCATTTAGCCAGGATGACCCTTCCCTCTGGGCACATCCTCCATCCGTGCTGTTTTCAGCTTCCATGATTTCCTGCTCATTTGCTAGTGCAGGAGGTTTTTATCCTGGGGCCTTAAGGATGGAGGGTCTGAGACATCTTGAAGTCATATTTGAAAGGTGTGGTTATAAAAATGTGCACTGTCTATTGAGAACAGCCTAGACATAGAAATGTCATTGACAGATGAATGGGTAAAGGAAATATGGTATATATATAGACACAGTGGAATACTACTCAGCCAGGAAAAAAACAAAATAACACCATTTGCAGCAACATGAATGGACCTAGAGATTATCATATGAAGTGAAGTCAGAGAAAGACAAATACCATGCGGTATCACTTGTATGTGGAATCTAAAATACGACCCAAAGGAATCTGTCTATGAAACAGAAATAGATTCATAGACATAGAAAACAGATGTGGTTGCCAAGGGGGGGGTTGGGGGGAGGGGTATTGGGCGTTTGGGATTAGCAGAAGCAAACTCTGTATATTAAATGGATAAACAACTAGGTCCTATTGTATAGCACAGGGAACTATGCTCAGTATCCTGGGATAAAGCATAATGGAGAAGAGTATGAAAAAGAATATACACATGGACTTTGCTGGTGGCTCAGATAGTAAAGAATCTGCTCTGGGTTCATTTCATGGGACGAGAAAGTCCCCTGGAGGAGGGCGTGGCAGCCCATTCCAGTGTTCTTGCCAGGAAAATCCCATGGACAGAAGAGCCTGGTGGGCTACAGTTCATGGGGTCTCAAAAGAGTGGGGCACGAATGAATGACTAACAACATGTATAACTGAGTTACTTTGCTGTACAGCAGAAATTAATACAACATTGTAAATTGATTTTATTTAAATAAAAGAAGTTAAAAAATAAAAATGTGCATTGTTTTCTTCAGAGGATTAGCTTAAACTTTCATTGACTTCTCAGAGGGATTTACAGCTTCCAAAGGGCTATGGAAATCGCCCCAGAGGGATTGTGGGGGAACTGAGGTTGGAGAAGCCACACTGACTCAGGGGCTTGACGGGCAGAAGAGCCCCAGGGAACTGACAGAGCCTCTCGCCATGTCTAGGCAACCAAGGGACCCCAGAGGTCATTCCTTTCAAGCCGGTGATTTTATAAATAAGGAAACTGAGTCTCAGAGTCATACAGTAGGCCAGCACCTGGTCCCTAGCTCTCGGGAGTTCCTTCCATAATACCGCTCAGGACGATCAGGTCCTTCCAGTCCTGGCAGTTGAGGGGAGGGGAGGCAGGAGAGAGGGGGCTTCCAGCATCATCAAGGTGGGTTCAGACTTCACAGGGTTTGCATCAGCAGCACACCGTTGGGAGTGTGGCATCTGGAACACGGGTGTGGTCTTGACCCTGCCTCTTCTATGTGAATTTGGGAAAATTATCTTACTCCATGTGCCTGTTTTCATCTCGGTGAAGTGGGAATGATAGTCGCACACACCATGTAAGACTTTGTGGTGAGGATTAAATGAGCACATCTTGTGTACACAGAAGAGGGTCTGACATGGATTCAGCACTTGGCCGCATCCTCACCTATAACTGGTATTTTACAAGCATTTATTGAGCATTTCTTATATTCAAAGCATTGTGCCAGACACTAAGGATAGTAATCAGGACAAAGACCTAATTTATTTCCTTCAGCCAGGAGTCGGCTGTGGGGAAACCACAGTCAGTTAAGACATATTGTGACCAGTGGCTGTCCCGATGCCCTTGGTACCGGGCATATAACGGGTAACTAACATCTGGTGTCTTACATTTCTCCTGAGGCTCAAAATGCAATCCTGCGCAGCAAACTGCAGTTTGTTCTGTGGATCTACCTGCTAAGGGACCCTCCGATGGTGTCAGGAATCCCTCAGAAGAAATGGAGTAGCCATCACGATCAACAAAGGAGTCCGAAATGCAGTACTTGGATGCAGTCTCAAAAACAACAAAATGATCTCTGTTCATTCCCAAGAAAAGCCATTCAATATCACGGTAATCCAAGTCTATGTCCCAACCAATAACGCTGAAGAAGCTGAAGTTGAACAGTTCTATGAAGACCTTCTAGAACTAACACCCAAAAAAGATGTCCTTTTCATTATAGGGGACTGGAATGCAAAAGTAGGAAGTGAAGAAACACCTGGAGTAACAGGCAAATTTGGCCTTGGAGTACAGAATGATGCAGGGCAAAGGCTAATAGAGCTTCGCCAAGAGAATGCACTGGTCATAGCAAGCACCCTCTTCCAACAACACAAGAGAAAACTCTACACATGGACATCACCAGATGGTCAACACTGAAATCAGATTGACTATATTCTTTGCAGCTAAAGATGGAGAAGCTCTATACAGTCAGCAAAAACAAGACCAGGAGCTGACTGGCTCAGATCATGAACTCCTTATTGCCAAATTCAGACTGAAATTGAAGAAAGTGGGGAAAACCACTAGACCATTCAGGTATGACCTAAATCAAATCCCTTATGACTATACAGTGGAAGTGAGAAATAGATTTAAGGGACTAGATCTGATAGACAGACTGCCTGATGAACTATGGATGGAGGTTCGTGACATTGTACAGGAGACAGGGATTAAGACCATCCCCATGGAAAACAAATACAAAAAAGCAAAATGGCTGTCAGAGGAGGCCTTACATATAGCTGTGAAAAGCAAAGGAGAAAAGGAAAGATAAACCCATTTGAATGCAGAGTTCCAAAGAATACCAAGGAGAGATAAGAAAACCTCCCACAGTGATCAATGCAAAGAAATAGAGGAAAACAATAGAAAGGGAAAGACTAGAGATCTCTTCAAGAAAATTAGAGATACCAAGGGAACATTTCATACAAAGATGGGCTCAATAAAGAACAGAAATGGTAGACGATATTAAGAAGAGGTGGCAAGAACACACAGAAGAACTGTACAAAAAAGATCTTCACAACCCAAATAATCAAGGTGATGTGATCATTCACCTAGAGCCAGACATCCTGGAGTGTGAAGTCAAGTGGGCCTTAGGAAGCATCACTATGAACAAAGCTAGTGGAGGTGATGGAATTCCAGTTGAGCTGTTTCAAATCCTAAAAGATGATGCTGTGAAAGTGCTGCACTTAATATGTCAGCAAATTTGGAAAACTCAGCAGTGGCCTGGAAAAGGTCAGTTTTCCTTCCAATTCCAAAGAAAGGCAATGCCAAAGAATGTTCAAACTACCGCACAATTGCACTCATCTCACACGCTAGTAAAGTATTGCTCAAAATTCTCCAAGCCAGGCTTCAGCAATACATGAACCATGAACTTCCAGATGTTCAAGCTGATTTTAGAAAAGACAGAGGAACCAGAGATCAAATGGCCAACATCTGCTGGATCATCGGAAAAGCAAGAGAGTTCCAGAAAAATATCTATTTCTGATTTATTGACTCAAAGCCTTTGACTGTGTGGATCACAATAAACTGTGGAAAATTCTGAAAGAGATGGACATACCAGACCACCTGACCTGTCTCTTGAGAAACCCGTATGCAGGTCAGGAAGCCACAGTTAGAACTGGACATGGAACAACAGACTGGTTCCAAACAGGAAGAGGAGTCCGTCAAGGCTGTATACTGTCACTGTGCTTATTTAACTTATATGCAGAGTACATCATGAGAAACGCTGGGCTGGATGAGGCACAAGCTGGAATCAAGACTGCTGGGAGAAATATCAATAACCTCAGGTATGCAGATGACACCACCCTTGTGGCAGAAAGTGAAGAGGAACTAAAAAGCCTCTTGATGAAAGTGAAAGAGGAGAGTGAAAAAGTTGGCTTAAAGCTCAACATTCAGAAAACTAAGATGTATCTGGTCCCATCACTTCATAGCAAATAGATGGGGAAACAGTGGAAACAGTGGCTGACTTTATTTTTATGAGCTCCAAAATCACTGCAGATGGTGATTGTAGCCATGAAATTAAAAGATGCTTACTCTTTGGAAGGAAAGTTATGACCAACCTAGACAGCATATTTAAAAGCAGTGACATTACAAAGGTCTGTCTAGTCAAGGCTATGGTTTTTCCAGTAGTCATGTATGGATGTGAGAGTTGGACTATAAGGAAAGCTGAGTGCCGAAGAACTGATGGTTTTAAACTGTGGTGTTGGAGAAGACTCTTGAAAGTCCCTTGGACTGCAAGGAGATCCAACCAGTCCATCCTAAAGGAGATCAGTCCTGTGTGTTCACTGGAAGGACTGGTGTTGAAGCTGAAACTCCAATACTTTGGCCACCTGATGCGAAGAAGTGACTCATTTGAAAAGACCCTAATGCTGGGAAAGATTGAGGGCAGGAGGAGAAGGGGACAACAGAGGATGAGATGGTTGGATGGCATCACCGACTCAATGGACATGGGTTTGGGTGGACTCCGGGAGTTGGTGATGGACAGAGAGGCCTCATGTGCTGTAGTTCATGGGGTCCCAAAGAGTTGGACACGACTGAATGACTGAACTGAATGCAAACATTAGGGGCAGGGCTGACAGGAGAACCAAGTGGCAGTTTGGGACTGGACAAAAGGAGCAGAGTTGGGGTGAGGGCCACGGCTGGGGAGAACTGGTGTCTTAGGACCAGACGCTGCAGATGCTGTCAGGGCACCCTGGGGTCTGATCACACCCCGGAGTTCATGAGCCAGCAGGAGCTAAGACACAGAGAGGCAGAGCCAGGCTGCCTTCCTCCAACTGTGACAGTGTATTCTGCGGTCATTTTTTAAGGCATGTGGCCAGGACCCCAAGCCTAGCAACCCCCTGAGATAAGTATAAAGCCCTCTGTATTAGATGGAGTTCTGCAGAGAAACAGAACCAACGGGATGTGTATATACAGAAAAGGATTCATTTCAAGAAATTGGTCTGTGGACTGTGGACACTGTGTGCGTGCTGAACCACTTCAGTCATGTCCGACTGTTTGTGACCCCATGGACTGTAGCCCGCCAGGCTCCCCTGTCCATGGAATTCTCCAGGCAAGAAGGCTGGACTGGGTTGCCGTGCCCTCCTCCAGGGGATCTTCCTGACCCTGGGATTGAACGTGCATCTCCTGTTTTACCACCAGCACCACCTGGGAGGTCTAGAATTGTAGAGCAGGTCAGCAGGCTGGACACTCCAATGGGAGCTGAGAGTGCAGTTGTGAGTCTGAAATTCAGGCAAAATTTCTTTTAAACAATTATTTATTTTTAATTGTGGACAATTGCTTTTCGATTGGTTGGTAGGCAGGATCTCTTTGCTGCCACCTGGAGGCAGATTGTGTCCTCTTCAGGAGACCCCAGGGTTTTGTTTTGTTTTGTCCTTAAGGCCTTCAACTGATTATACAAGGCCCACCCACGTTGTTGAAGATAATCTGCTTTTCGCCAAGTCAACTGATTTGAATGTTAATCACATCTAAAAAAATACCTTCAGAGCAACATCCAGACTGGTATTTGACCAAACCACTGGGCACTATTAGTTCCGTGGCCTAGCCAAGTTGACACAAAATGAACCATCACATCTTCTGACTCCTGCGCTCACCAAATGCCCTAAGCCCACATGAAAACAGAGGAAAAGAGAGCTTTTGGTTTAAAACCTTCACACATCTGAACATTTTCTTGCAACTCTTCAGCTCCTCTGCAAAGGTGCTCCCAGGCCGCATGCCACGGTCATGTCCACGTCCTCTGCGGAACCAGCGTCCATCGCCCGCCCCATGACCCTGTTAGTTCTGGGTTGTAACCATGTTTAATCTCCTGACTCTGTATTTCATCCTTGGATCCTCAGGGCTCAGCCTTCATTGCACCTATCACACACAGCAAACGCTCCACAAATGTTTGTTCAGTGATGAAGTTTCTGTTTCTGGAACTCCGCCAGAGCCTCTAAGACCAAAGAAGAGAGGAATTCAGGTTCCCCGAAGAACCCCTGATGCACAGAGAGTCCAGCCTCTAAGACGGCAGGAGCCCGTGTATTCGTGTTAAACATTGAATTTATCCGAGTCATGCCACGGCGGTGAACGCGCCTCTCTACGCAGTGTGCTAACAGAAATGCATACTTACCTTATTCACCATCATAGCAGCGATGAGTCACTTCCTTGAGAGTGGGAGTTCAGACTAAATATCTTGACGTGGAAGGTTCCAGTTCTCTGGGCTTGTCTGGTGTTCTTTCTTTCCTTTACCCTAAAAGCATTTCTTGGATGCTGACTGCACCAGGGGCATAATCCCAGTCCTCAAGGAATGTATGGCCTAGGGCTCAAGAGTTCCCTCATATCTTCATAAAGCAATTCCAGATTGACTTGATATTTGGCCATAAGGAAATGCAGTGAATCTTGGGTCAAAATGTCATGCTTTTTCAATGACTTCATCTTTAAACTTGACACAGAGTCAGAGCTTGGTGAGGCAGGGGCCACTCCAGATTTGTGCTATTTCTTCTTTAATATAATGTGAGATGGGCTTCCCAGGAGGCGCAGTGATAAAGAATCTGCCTGGAAATGCAGGAGACACAAGAGATGCAGGTTTGATCCCTGGGTCAGGAAGAACCCATGGAGTAGGAACTGGCAACCCACTCCAGTGTTCTTGCTTGGAAAGTTCCATGGACAGAGGAGCCTGGTGGGCTATAGTCTATGAGGTCACAAAGAGTTGGAGACAACCAAACATGCTTACACACACACTCACATAGGTTGTGAGATGTAATCGTGTCCCTATCAGACTGTAAATTCTGACACTTTAACCACTGCAAACTCGGAAAAACCAAGTCAGGGAAGAAAACTCCCTGCTCTTCTCCTTTCTCTTGCCCATGTTTCCAAGTTGAACTTGGAAAACCAAGGGGAAATAGAGAACAATTTCCTTTGTGATTATCATAAGATTAGCATACTGTGGAATTTTAGATTACAAACTAGAAAAGGATATTTGTCCAGAGAGATGCTTTATAAAACACAGTGTGTCTCAAAGTACAAAATACCCTTCCGCTGTACCTTGTGTTCCTGAGCCCATCTGTACAACGTCATCTCTGAGACCTCCCCTTTAGCTGGCTGTGTGCTGACAGAACATGAGAGGTGAGTGTTTCTTGGCATTTAGTCATTCCATATGGTGGCCTGAGGACATTTACTAGAAGTTTCCCTCTCTATTCTATTTTCATTCCCACATCTGGCTCAGGAGAATGCAGTTCATGTAGTCCATACAGTATGAACCACAAAGGAAAGAAACTTGATTTGAGAGAGAGGTTTTCCAAATAAAGTACAATATTCAACATACCACCTATTTCAAGTCTAAAGACTTACCTTTTAGCTGTAGGAATTAGATTGATATGGAATTTTAAGTCAACAGAATCTGGAAAGCAGTTTTGACAACATGGCAAACTGAGGTGAGATGCCCTCTCCCCAGTAGTGTGCTGGAAAATGTTGAACCACCAGCTCTTTCAAAAATGCTGTATGTATATATAAGTTTATTACACATTTTCTTGATTTAAAGGATGTATGCCTGGATGCTAAGTCCCTTCAGTAGTGTCCAACTCTTTGCAACCCTCTGGGCTGTAACCTGCCAGGCTCCTCTGTCCATGGGATTCTCCAGATGAGAATACTGGAGTGGGTTGCCATGCCCTCCTCTGGGGGGGTCTTCCCAAATCAGGGATGGAACCTGAGTCTCTTATGTCTTCTGCATTGGCAAGTGGGTTCCTTTACCATTAGTATCACCAGGGAAACCCCTTCAAAGATGTACATTACATATAATTTACAGATAACAGTTAAATATATAATACTCTTTGTGGTAGATTTCATATCACCTCCTGACTCTCTCAGAATGTGGTAGTTATATGTAAACCCATGGTTATATCATGTCATTGTTTGGCAAAACTAAAAAAAAAAAAGGAATGTGGTTGTTGAGTTTTGCAATCAAATTTTACCTTCAGCCAATCTCTGTTTGCCATCCAACCATGATTTGACAAATGAGGTTGCATTTTAATCTGCTAACTCATTTCCTAATAGATTTATTGTTATAAAATTTGGTATGTGACTCATTGTTGAAGTATTTCTCTTGCTTATGCAGAGTATGTTTATCAAAGTGAAACCTCTTTCAGCCTCAGCACTAGATTTGACATATTTTTAAGCTTAATCTGCATTATTAACCTTTTCTCATCACCTTCTTGGTTTTAGGGTTTCCCTGGTAGCTCAGATAGTAAAGAATCTACCTGTAATGCAGGAGACCTGGCTTCTATCCCTGAGTCAGGAAGATCTCCTGGAGAAGGGAATGGCAATCCACTCTAGTATTCTTGCCTGCAGAATTCCATGGACAGACCATATGGTCGCAAAGAGTTGGACATGACTGAGCAACTAACACTCTTAGCTCTAGACCAGGGATTGACAGACTATGGCCAGTGGGCCAAATCTGGCTTGAAGCCTGTTTTGTAAATAAAGTTTTATTGGAAAACAGCCACACACATTGGTTTCCATGCTAACTGTGGCTGCTTTTGTACTGCAAGAGCAAGGGTGAATAGGTACAACAGAAACCGTGTGGACCACAAAGCTGAAAAATATTTACTATCTGGCCCTTTATGGAACAAATCTGTCAACCTTTGAACTAGACGATTAACAAATGATAAATCGAGCCCTGATCTGTGGAATTCGCAGGTTTCTATTATCTAATAGGTACTCCCACTGCAGCCAGTTTCAAGCCACCACCGTGATGTCACTGAATGCAGAACTGGGAAGAAGTACTGAGATGTTCATCCCACAGAAATCCGACACAGACAGTAGATGAAAAAGACAGCAAGAGCACAGAGAACAGTGAAAGTGTAGTCCAATCATTTGCAAATGACAAGTTTTGAGTTTTTATCACCTGGGTTTTATTATAATGTATTTAATTGTGGGTTTCTATAATTTAGTTTTTAATAATGGCTGTGTTTAGCAACTGGCTCATACAATTACTAAAAATTTAGTCATTGGTTCTTATGAACTGATTCAGGCCAACACCCATACACATCTGTCACCCCCTAAAACTAGAACTCCTGGAAATGCTAGTTAAACTGTAACATATCAACTATGACAGGTTCTAGGAACAAGAAGGGAACTTGGAGCTGGAGCTGGATTGGTGAGTGAGCTAGAAATAGGAGAGTGGGCCAAAGGGCCAGCGGAGGTCAAACCCTCAGGGTTGGAGGGCTTGATACTCACACAGGGATAAGAGCCATGTGTGGGTATGCACAAGATTACTGAGACCCAGCATTAAATGGGGGCCCTGGAGGGCAGCCTCTATATAGAGATTAGAAAAACAACCCAGTAGGCCTGGTAATGACAAGGAACCATATCTTGTAATGGCAAAATGTTTCAGTCATATGCATACACATGTTCATTCTTTTTCAGGTTCTTTTTTCATACAGATCATCACGGGGCTTCCTTGGTGGCTCGGGGGTAAAGAATCCTCCTGCAATGCACAAGACTTGCAGTAAACGTGGGTCCAATCCCTGGGTCAGGAAGATCCCCTGGAGAAGGAAATGGCAACCCACTCCAGAATTCTTGCCTGGGAAATCCCAGGGACAGAGGAGCCTGGCCAACTACAGTCCATGGGGTCACAAAAGAGTTGGACATGACTAAAAAACAACGACATGTTATCACAGACTACTGAGAGAGTTCCCCGTTCTGTAAGTCGACCCTCACTGGTTGTCTTATATATAGTAGTGTGGGTATGTATGCTCATCCCGAGTTTCCGCTTTGGTAACCTTAAGCTTGTTTTTGATATCTGTAAGTCTATTTCCATTTTGTAAATAAGTTCATTTGTATCTTTTTTTTTTAGGTTAGATTCCAATATGAGTGATATTATACGATATTTGTCTTTCCCTGTCTAACTTCATTTAGTATGATAATCTCCAGGTCCATCCATGTTGCTAGAAATGGCATCATTTCATTCTTTTTACGGATGAGTGATATTCCATTGAACATATGCACCCCCCGCTTCTCTATCCACTCACCTGTTGATGGACACTAAGGCTGCTTCCGTGTCTTGACTATTGTAAGTAGTGTTGCAATGAACACAAGGGTGCTCACATCTGTTGGGATTATGTTTTTCTCCAGATGTGAAGGGAGATTTTTTAAAAGTCTCTTATAAGAAATCAAAATCCCAAGCTTGTGTCCAGTGTAGATGTGAACCCAGTTTCACACTATCTGCAGGATGAGGGGATTTTAAGTTAAAAATTACTATAAAAATCATTCCTTGACCAGCAGGATGCTAGGAACTAGACAGAGGCTCGCATATTTCCTCTGACAAATAGATTTCAAGTTCTAAGTCACAGACTGGGAAAATGCATGTAGCCAACGAAGCTTGAATCCAGAAAAACAAAGATTTCTATAATTCAGTAAGAAACAGATAAGCAGTTCAACGGAAAAATGAGCAGAGAGTATGGAATTAACAGTTTGCAGAAGAGGAAGTATTTATGGTCATTAAAAAATGGGGGGAGAAGTTCAACCTCATCGGTAATGAAAAAAACATAAATTAACAAGGCCCTAGCATTTCATACCCTATCGAATTTTCAAAAATGTTAAAGATGTGAAAACCAAATATTGGCAGGGATGTGGGGAGATCAGAAACCTCAGCCTGCACTGGCGGGAGTGTAAAAGACACCACCTCGACATGAGCAACTTGTTCTCATTGAAATAGCAGGAATGGAAAATGGAAAACATCAATCCGTGGGGGTTGCTGGGTAAATTATGGGAATATGCATACACTGGAATGCTATCTATCAGATACAATGAACAAAACAGATGTATTAATGTAGATATATTTGGAAATACTAACGTGAAACAAAAAAAAGTTCAAGAGGCTTTTGTACCTAAAAAGGAACAGACAGGACTTTTCCAGAATTCCATTGGTTAAGACTTCAAGCTTCCACTACATGAGGCTCAGATTCAATCTTTGGTCAGGGAAATAAAATTCCACATTCCACATGGCTTGGCCAAAATAATTTAAATGAAGCTTGGAAAGAAAAAAGAACTAGAAACACCAAATAGTGTGGTATATAAATAAATACACTAAACAAAAAATATATATCAAAATCATAAAACCATAGGTGAAGGACACATACCAGTTTCAGAGTCGTAACTTCTGGGGAGGAAGGAAGGAAAGGAGATAGATGGGAGGTAGTGAGGACTCCAGTTGTATTTATCAAAATTGCTTTCCTTCCAAAAATGTGTGAAGGAAATATTGCAGAATGTTAAAGTATGTGCAGTACTAATGTTTGGAATGTGGATATCTCTTAAATTAATTTTTGTGACTTTTGTGTGTGTGTGTGTCTGAAAATTTTTTTGAACAGGGTCTAGGAAGCATTCATGGCTAAATCCATCCATTTGATAAACTGTAAGAAACTGAAAACACAAGACTCTCCATCTCCATCTATCCGGCTCCCTTATTTTAGAAGCTAGAGAAAACAGTGAGGCTAACACAGTTTTGAAATGAAGAATTATCTAACTATGTTCTGGTACAGATTTTCCCGGTTGTAGCTGATGACCAGATACTCGTGAAATAAATGGGAAATGCCCTCCCCGAGGGCTCATTTCATCATCAGTTAACCCGGAGGTGTATGGGCCAGGCCTGAGACTTCTGTCCTGTCCCTGCCTTCGTTTCCCACTGCTGGTCTGGGCGTGGCTTTCACAGGACAGCGCACACCTGTCACCTTTGAACTTACTAAAAATGCAGTTTCTTTGACTCTGCTGCCAAAAACACTCGTGGGGTGGGTGGGAGGTGGGTGGGCATGGGGATGGGTCATTTCTACCGGCCACGACATTGCTGGGGCCAAGGCCTACTGAACAGCAGCTTCATCCTTTGCTAAGTACCTGCCTGCTTCCCTCTTCTGCGGGAAAAAAAGAAAACCAAAAACGGACCAAAAGGAGGCCTGGCTTTCTGCTGGTGAACATGAGACCTTAGAAACCAGGGCAAGCCTCATCATCCAGCCTCGTGGAAAAAAAAAAAAATACTGACTAGTCGCCAAAATGAAAGTAGATTATATACCTAGTTAGAAACGGAAGCGGCAAGTTTCCACTGTAAGTGCCAGGGTGCCAGTCATGTGGTAAGATAATGCTTGAAAGAAAGGAGTCTGGTCCCTGCCCCCTCTTGCTGATGGCTGGAGGGAGAACACAGGAAGAACCTGGCTGAGACAGTTCCTGCTGATTTATTCACAGCAGGGTACTGCCTTCTTATCTCTTATTCACGTTTGCAAAGTGCTCTCAGCCTCTCTGATAAAAAAGGGACAAAATATCGGCAGCGTGTTCATTATTATTATGTCATAGGAGAGGCCCAGCATGACTATGAATATGGCCACTGACACCCCAAAGGCAGAACTTGCCAGCAGGATGGACAGACAGACAGAGAGAGGGCTATATGGGTGACCAGAACCCCCAAATGGCATAAACTAAGCCTTACGTGACACGTCCTCCACCCTCCGAGTCATTCTTCCTCTCCAAAGACTCAGACAGGTCTGTAACCAGCTGCTGTGGCTGCTGGCATCGGGCACCTTGGAGGTTGTTGATTTTGGGGGGAGGCTGTTGAAGTGACCTGTATGGGAAACCCAGCAACTGGGAAGCAAGGGCACAGGCACGACCCACGCTGAGCCAGGCAGACCCATCTACCTGGGGCTTGGAAACGTGAGTTAGTGAGGCGGAGCATCAGGGGTGAGTGGCCTGCTTTTCAGGCAATGACCATGATGGGAGCAGCGCTGTGACCGTGTCACAGGGCGGCTGGGCAGAATGGTCACGGCCAGGTTCTAGGGCATGGTGCTGACTGAGCGCTGCCGTGGGCCGCCCATGTTCCCATAGTTTCCATTCCTCTCCGTGGCTCTCCATGAGCTACCCAGGGTCCTTTCAGTTCTTTTTTTTTTCTTCTCTACTTGAGTCAGCCAATTTGGTATCCATCGTTTACATATAAGAACCCTAGTGAATTTAACCAATGCTTCAGAGACAGGAAGAGTTCCAGGTAAAGAAAAAGTGCAAAAATGGAAAGTGTTAGTCATCAGTCGTGTCTGACTCTTTATGACCCCGTGGATTGTAGTCCGCCAGGCTCCACTGTCCATGGAATTCTCTGAGCAAGAATACTGGAGTGGGTAACCCAGTCAAGGAATTCAGGTCTCCTGCATTGCAGGCAAATTCTTCACCATCTGAGCCACCAGGGAAGCCCCCAGGTAAAGGAAACTAACAATCCCCATAACTCACCCCAGAGATGATAAAGTCAGGAGCTTCAAAGCCTCATTAGTTATTCATGGTGAATACATGCCAAAGAAGTTATTCATGAGGAATACATGCCAAAGATCTCTATCCTTTTAAGAAGTGCTGTAAAGATGTTGACTCAGTATTTCCTGTTCTCGGCTCTTATCTCCAGAAACATTCCCACAAGGATGATGCTAGTTGTTGGGCCTCAGATACAGTAGCATGATGGTGGCACCATTATCTGGGGCCTGATGGAGGAGATAGGTTGGATAGAGGGGTGGGAATTGAGGATATCATTTAGGAAATGTCAAGTTTGAGATGCCCCTGAAGTATCTGAAGGAGGTACTAAACTGGTACTTGGATGAGTGTAAGGGTCTGGACGTTAGGTGTTTCAAATGAAGGAATAAATTTGGATGTTATCAGTAAATGGATGGGGTTTCAAGCCATGGATGAAAATATCTAGAAAAAGAAACAGACATGAACGAGAAGGTATATATAGAGATCAGGGAGAGAGTGACCAGGAGAAGGAGACTGATAACAAGATAGCTGGTAGGGTCGGAGCGAACGCTGAAGGCTACTGGACCAGGCCAACCAGAGACGGGGGCTTCCCAGGCACGACTGGTAAAGAACCCGCCTGCCAATGCAGGAGACCTAAGAGGTGCGGGTTTGATCCCTGGGTAAAGGCGATCACTGGGAGGAGGGGATGGCAACCCACTCCAGTATTCTTGCCTGGAGAATCCCATGGACAGAGGAGCCTGGTGTCCATGGGGTCGTAAAGAGTCGGACACGACTGAGGTGACTTAGCACACAAGAGATGAGAGTGATTCAAGGAAAGGAAGCGGGCAGCTGTGTTTGTACCTCCCAGGACTGGTTATGTTAGATGAAGCTGGATTTGACAATGTGGAAATCATCGATGACCTCAATGAGAGGCGTTTCTAGGGACTGATGGAGCCAGAATCCAGACTGAAGAGGACGGAAGACCCACCTACTCAGCGGTTGGTGATGAAGTAGAGGTGACAGTATGCTGTAGACAACTTGGTGGAGGAGGTTCGCTATGAAGGGAACAGAGAAGGGGCAAAGCTGAGGGCTAGTGGAGTCAAGGGAAGTCCACATCTGCTTGTTAGTGAGAGGATCTAGTGGAGAAGAGATTGACAGTACAGAGAGAGAGAGGGAACGCAGGGAGGACGACCCCCTTCACGCAGCAAGCATTCAGTGCTGATGCGCGCTGGGCCGTGTTCTGGGTGCAGGTCACAGAGCACTGAACTCTGTGAGTTTCCATTCGGAGGTGAGTTCAGGTGAAGGGGTGGCCTTTGACAGGTGTGAGACAGGTGTGGTTGTGGGCACATTTGCAGAGTTGGGGATGGGAAGGGAGCTGAGCTCTATCTGACAGCTAAGGATGAAGCAGGTCATGAGCTGGCATTGAAGGTGGGGGAGGAGGTGATATAGGAGCCATGGAGAGAGAGGAGAAGTGTGCTCCCAGCTCCTGGGGAAAGTGGACTCTCCGAAAACCAACGGGGCCGCCAGGCCATACCCATGCAAGGTGTGGGGTCATGAATTTACACTGAAAACAGTCAGGTTGGTGGGTTGTGTGGTTGTTCTTCCTGTCAGCTTGGGGGTTGTGTGGTTGTTCTTCCTGCCAGGTTGGTGGGTTGTGTTTTGCTTTTCTTGTCAGTTTGGTGGGTTGTGTGATTGCTTTTCTTGTCAGTTTGGTGGGCTGTGTGATTGTTCTTCCTGTCAGGTTGGTGGGTTGTGTGATTGTTCTTCCTGTCAGGTTGGTGGGTTGTGTGATTGTTCTTCCTGTCAGGTTGGTGGGTTGTGTGATTGTTTTCCCTGTCAGGGTCAGTTCCTCAAGAGCAAGCAGATTGTTGTTCAGTTCCTCAGCCAAGTCTGACTCTCTGTGACCCCATGGACTGCAGCACGCCAGGCTTCTCTGTCCTTCACTGTCTCCTGCAGTTTGCTCAAACTCATGTCTATTGAATCGGTGATGCCATCCAACTGTCTTATTCTCTGTCTTCCTCTTCTCTTCCTGCCCTCAATCTTTCCCAGCATCAGAGTCTTTTCCAGTGAAAAGGCAGGCAGGTGGAGGTCATCATTTAAATCAGTCAGGGTTTCACTTTTGCCACAAGAGTATGGCTTAGAGAAGAGATGAGCACAGGAGAGGAGGAGGTTTCCTAGCAAGAGGCCATAGTGATGGAGCCTGTCATCTGGGCAGGTTAAGAGGACACTGATGAAGGAGGCAGAGGATAAGACAAAGGTAGGGAAAGTGGGGTCCTCAGTGAAAACAAGCTCTTGGGGTGGGGTCCTAGGTAGGTAGGAGAGCTGGGCAGATGGGAGTTGGGGGCTGGGGAGGAGGGTGCTTGAGACTGATGTCTTAGAGGTGGTGGCATGCTCCTTGTGACAGGTCTATGGTACGACCGTGACACTGGAAGGATTGAGTGGGAATGGGGTGAGGTTAAACGGTAACCCTCAGAAGACACTTTCCAGGTGAAGCTAGTGGTAAAGAACCTGCCTGCCAGTGCAGGAGACCTAAGAGATGTGGGTTTGACCCCTCATTTGGGGAGATTCCCTAGAGAAGGGAATGGCAACCCATGCCAGTATTCTTGCCTGGAGAATCTCATGAACAGAGGAGCCTGGCGGGCTACAGTCCATGAGGTCACAAAGAGTCAGACATGACTGAGCAACTAACACTCAGAAGGTATGTTCATGCCCTGGAAACTGTGACTGTGACCTAATTTTGAAAGAGTCTCTGCAGATGGAACTCAGTTAAGGATCCTGAATAATCCTAGGGGGCCCTGTACCTAGGACGTGTGCTGGTACCAGGACAAAGAGGAGATGGACGCATAGTTACAGCCCCAGAACCCCAGGAGCCACCGGAGCCTGGAAGGGGAAGGAAGGTCCTCCCTAGACCCTTGGGGAGGCTGTGGCCCTGTCCGTACCTTGATCTGGGACTCTGGTTTCTGGAACTGTGAGGGAATCAGTTTGTGTTTAACTCGTTACAATAGCCCCGGGAAACTAACAGAGGATTTACTTGCTATGGCGCTGGTTGTCTCCTCCACGTGGTTGTAAAAGTCACTGAGAGTGATGACAGGGTAAAAAACTGAGGGGCAGTTAATGAGTCAGAGCTAGAATTATTCATGAAGAGGGGGAATGTCAGAGGTCGGTAAAGACAGAGAGGAGGAGAGGCGGCCGTGATGCCCCAGTGTGTTGTTGCTGTTTAGTCACTCAGGTGTGTCCTACTCTTTGTGACCCCAGGGACTGTAGCCTGCCAGGCTGCTCTGTCCATGGAATCCTCCAGGCAAGAATACTTGAGTGGGGAGCCGTTCTCTTCTTCAGGGGATCTTCCTGACTCATGGATCTAACCTGTGTCTCCTGCATTGGCTGTAAATTTTTTACTGTAGGGCCATCAGGGAAGCAACTGCATGACACACCTTGAAGTAAATTGTATTTTTTTTTTTAAAGAGAGAAATAACTTGGAAATGACAATGGGAGAGGGCTCGCAGGGAAGCAATGTTCTAGGGGACAGTCTGGCTTCAGTCAACGCAGAGATGATGGGAACACTGAGAGGAGGGTCTTGGAGGTGTGTTATCTGCCAGTCACAGTGAAGCTGGGATGTGGGCAATGGGTCCATGGAGGGGGCCGTAGAGGGACAAGTCGGGGACCACTGCCCAGAGGCCTGGACTCCTCTCAGGACTGGATGTGAGGCCTGAGAGAGGGCTGGACTGTGGGTCAGGGGCCTGTGTGTCTGAGTCCCTCACTCTGGGCCCTCTCGAGCATGGAGCTGGCTCCTTGGTTTCCCAGTCCTTTCGTAAGGACAGAGCTGAAGTGTTGGGGCTTGTTTGTCTAGATCAATGTTCAGATTATATGTCAAGATTTATATTGGTGTATACCTGACAGTGAGAGGTCTGTTAAATAAACGATGGTCTGTTCATACAATGAAAAGTTCTGTGGCCATTACAATGGGGTTGAAGAAAATAGAAGAAGACCGTAAGCAGTTAAGTGCAAAAACTGGGTCACAAACAAACAATAATGACCCCAGTTTGGCAAACAAACAAACAGAAGTTTATCTCCAAGCGTATGTAGGCCTGGAAGGAGGCTCTACACAGAGACAGTAACGGTAGTCTTCTGTGGATAGGAGTGTGAGAATCTTAGTTCTCTTCCTACTTTGTTTTCCAAAACTGACAATGAATGACTTTTGTGATCTGAGGGAGAAAAGAACGAACATTTGTCCTAATAGCATGTTCAAAAAAACTTTTTTCCTCTCTGAGAGCAATATTTTAGAAAATTTTCCAAAAAAAAAAAATGTTCGTGATTCCTTTGGCTCACGGTGAATGTGAGACTTCTTCTGGTCACAGCTACCCCCTCCCACCTCGGGCCTTTCCACCGAGCCCACTTTCCTTCCACACGAATCAGGTGCTCCTTGAACTTGACCCTGAGCTAGCCCTCCAGCAGTGGATCAAAGGGCCTGGACTTGCAATGGCCACAGTGTTCTGGACCTGTGGGCCTCTTCTACAGTGTTCCAGGTGAGTGGCCTCTCGGACACGACCTGTTCCCATCTGGATGTAACACCCACCACCTGCGCGGTCAATGTTTTTTCCTCTAAGACTTGCCCTCCCTCGCCTGGTAGCTTTAAGGGAGGCAGGACCCTCATCCTTCACAGCCCTGATGGTAGCCCTGGCTGCTTCCGAGTTGGGGCAGTGACCACCCCAGGCTCCCCTCTGCTCCCATCCTGGGCTCCCCTCTGCCAGCTCCCCCCATCCTGACCCTTGGCCTCGGAGGCCCTCTCTGGCACAGCTTCTGCCCTTGGGACTCAGCCAGGGTTAACTCTTCTTGGGTTTGGGCTTAGCCTCTGACTCATTCTGCTTTACCCGCCCCAATAAGACACTCCCACCTCCCTTGGACCCCTCCGGAGGATCTCTCTTGCCTCCTCCCTGGTTGGGTCTTTGAAATCAAGGAGGGGAGGAAGGTCTGGACAGATCTCTTTCTTTGTGTTGCCATTAATTTGCATTTGGTTCAAACTGGCCCATCTGTTAAGAATTTTTATTTAATGCAGTTTCAAGCCCTTTACAAATATGGCTGCCTGTCCTCTCTGCCCCCTTAAATAACATTGATGGGCTTGGTGAATGGGCTCAGAACAGAGGTGCAAGACTCCAGAAAATTCCCACAGGACACAGTAATGAAGCCATATGATATCAGTGACTTAGGCCTCATTTTTCTATGCCTATTTTTCTGGACAAGGTCAAGGTTAAAGACCTTGCTGAAATCCCTGCAAAAAAACCTCATCAATTCCCTGGTCTGCAAGCCATGGTTCTTCCTCAGTCCCTATGCTGCTAATGAACTTGGAGCCTCACCCTTCCAGTCTATAGAGTGAGGAGGTGGTAATTCTGGTCTTAGCCTGCAGTGAAAGCTCTCTGTGGCTCCTGATTTACAAGTATCACCCAATGGTGGTGACTGACAGTTGAAACCTACCAAGTCAAGCCTGAGAGGCTGGCGTGACTTGTTTTTGGTGATCTGTGCCCCTCCCAAGCATCACGACTTCTAAATGCTCACAAATCATCCACTGAATAATCTGTTCTAGGATGTTGCTAGGAATCTTTCTGTTTTAAATCATACTCAATGATCCATAGCTCATAAAAGAATCCTCTTCCCACTTTTGAAAGTTGAAGTAAACCCGCATACCCTGATGTGTCACTGACATGGGAATACTTTCCAGATAATGTACAAAACTCCAAAGAATCGGTAAGTAAAAGATAAACACCCAACAGAAAAACTGGCCAAGGGCAGGGAGGAACAATCAATAGGAGAGGAAACCTAAATACCAAAGAGCTCCACCTCACTTGCAAGCAGGGAAATGCGAATTAAATCATGGTGAGAAACCATTTCTCACATGTTACATCAGGGAATATGAAGACACGGACACTGCAGTGTGGTGGGGGTCGGGTGGCCCTGGAGAGCAACTGGCCGCATTTAGGTGAGCCGAGGGGTGCAGGCTTCCTGCCGCTTCCCACCCAGCAAGACAGAGCCTCGGTGTAGACTCCAGGTCAGTTCTTGCTCACACGCCCGAGGAGACATGGACCCAAATGTTCACAGCAGCATTGTTTACTAGGAGAAAAAGTTTGAACAACTTAAATGTTCATCAGTAAACTAGACTTTAAAATCGTGGTATATTGATACAGTGGAATTCTACAGTGCAATGAAAATGAATGAACACGTGAGGGTGTACAAGGAAGGCATCTAAGCCCTGGAAATATTCTACGTATCTTTTTCAAGCTAAGCGATAGTTGTTTGTTGTTGCTGTTTAGTCACAAAGTTGTGTCTGAGTCTTTTGAGACCCCATGGACTATGCCCACCCGGCTTCTCTGTCCATGGGATTTCCCAGGCAAGGATACTGGAGTGGGTTGCCATTTCCTTCTCCAGGGGCTCTTCCCAAGCCAGGGGTTGATTGGCAGGCAGATTCTTTACCACTGAACCACCATGGAAGCCCAATACAATACAACCGCAATGGAAGCCTTTTGTAAAAAAATACCTTGAGCTGTACCTTTAAGATTTGTGAAAAAAAAAAAAAAAGTGTGCCAAATATGAGTGAACGTGAGTGATACGTATCTGTGTAGCTTGGTCTGAAAAACATAGTGCTGGAGAAACAGATATCACTGCAGGCTATGTATAGGATCTAAAATTGCCAAACAATGGGGTGAGTTGTTTATGGGTACATGCAGAGGTGGTGAAAGCATACGTAGACGCAAACACATGTTGGGGTACAGAGGCTCAGGGAACAGGTTTAGAGAGACATGTGCAACCACACATCTGTAAACGTTTATTTCTTAAGCTAGGTGATGGGTACGCAGGTGTATTACTGTTATTTCTATTTAATAACATTAATATATTATTATTTATATTTTTGTATAAGTAAAATATTTTGTTTAAAACTTCATGCTAAAAGTTAAGACACATTATGTCTGTCACCAGTTTTCGGGCTCCCTCCCTTTCTCCAGGATTCTCAAGGTGACCTCAAAAGCTGAGAGTCCTGTCTGCATGTTTTTCTCCTGCTGACGGGAGGCAGTGCTGAGAACTCTGGAACCAGGCCGCCTGGGCTCAAATCCCAGCCCTGCCATTTGCTGGCTGAGGAACCTTGAGAGAGTGATTTAACCTCGCTGTGCCTCAGTTTACTCATCTGTAAAATGGGGATTATAACAACACCCATCTAACAGGGTTATTAGTAGGGTAACTGAGCTAAAACGTTAAGAATTGTGCCTGACAGATGGTCTGTGCTGTATGTACTAGTTCTTCTGATGAACTTGCCAGGCCAGAGGGCTGCTAACCTCTACTCTCATTGTGCTGGTTCACCATTTCCAGCCCTCTTCTTAGTGGGAGGCACTAAAATAAAATAAGCAGGGAGTATCCACATTCTGACTGCTTTCTTCAGTCCTTCTTGTGTGAAGGCCGGTTCCTCTTCCTTTTACTTTCTCGGTCTGCCCTTCACTCTAAACCCCATTGTTTTTCCCTTAGCCATCTTCTCAAGCATAAGGATGGTCTGGGCCTGCCTCCCTGACCTTCTGCTTCAGTGACCATTAATTATTATGTTGGGTCTGGTCGACACGGTGTTTTAAAATATTTGAAACAGTTGCCTATGCTTATAAGTCAGGAGAGCTCCCATCAAAGTCTGGACCCCTAACTTCTGTTGAACAATGGGACGACCTAGCCACACGGGGCTTTCTCACATCCCCGCGTGGCGACCTCTGGTCTGGACAGAGGGCCTGCCGCAGTGAGCTGCAGAGCCCTCTGACTGCCCTCCCCAGGGCCCCCCTCAGAGGACGGGTGTGTCCCGTGCAGGGCACTAGGGGCTCTGAGCCGCACCCTGGCTCTGCCCAGCAGGCTACAGCCTTGAAGCTGGGGTGCGTTCTCCAGAAGATGGTTCCCTTTTCCTAAATGGCAGAGATGTCACCGGGGCTTGAGAGCTCCCTGCTCAGGGAGGGGCAGGACAGAACTACCCCTCTGTGCCCTGGCTTGCTCTGGCCTGTTGAGTTGGCATGCGCCCCTGAGGCTAGCAATCCCAAGCCCTCCTTATGGGACCGCTCTCTTCTGAGTTCCTGTGCTTGTCTTCAACATTTGGGTCCCCAGGAAAGTGTATCTACCCTTGGAGGTCCTGTGAGAAAGCACTCAGGGGTGACTTCTTTATGGAGAAAACATTTCACTGACGTTAAAGCATTCCCTGGCAGCGTGGATTACCTGTGGCAAGTATAGGTTGGCACCTGTGCCATCACTTCTGCCTCCAGCACCTGGACAGCTACCACTAATCAACCTTAGATCAGCCACCCCGGTGCCTGGAGGAGGGGGAGGCTGTGGGCGCTGGGGGACAGAGGGGCGATGCAGAAGGGCAGGGCATCAATGTCCCTTGTGAGGGTGGCAGGGCTGAAGGCCCCTGAGGTATTTGCAGCTTCTAGAATTTCTCCCAAATGGCATATGTCTGAGCCTCATCTAATTTTTTTTTTAATTTGGTGATTTGCCAATAGTAAGACATAAGCTTAAGAGAATAAATACAGATTTGTGGGAGCTACAAGACAAAAGTTTAGCCTTAAGACTGTCTACTCAGCAAGTGATTTTGGGGAGGGGGCCACCAGAGGGATGGAGTCTGCAGCTCTGACAGCAGACAGGGAAGGGAACCCCGCCAGACCCCAGGCCCCCTGACAGCGGGGGGAGTGGGCCCGGGTCCCAGAGGAGGACCCTGGGACACAAACAGCAGGCAGGGAGCTGCGAGAGACACCGGCTCTCCCTCCAGCTGTAGGCTCCTTCATACTTCTCTGCTTGGGAGTTTATTTCTGAGACGCTCCCTTTTTCCCCTGACTTTTTCCAGGGTCTCAGATAGTGAAGTCTACTGCTCTAAAGTCAGAACTCTTTAACCAGCATATCAAGCAGACCCCCCCTTGAGGGCCGCTCTGTTGTTCATTCTGAGACTCTGTCTGGGGTGGTACGGCACCAGGGCAGTGCCACCCGCTGCCATCCCTACCGGAGTCATCAACGCCTTCCTCCTTTGGCCCAAATCAGATGCAGAGCAGAGCCCTCTCCATGGCCTCTGGGAGTCGCTTTACCACCCTCAGTGCTCGGATGAAAACAGTTTTAGCCAGGACTTTGTAAACTGGAGGAGAAGGAGGATATTGGGACATGACTTGCAAGCAGCTTGAGGTAGCAGACATATTCAAGTCTTTTTATTTTCACATTTCAGATTTAGGGAGTTGTGTACCTTTCTTTCAAAGAAAGAGCTGCAAACCCAGTTATCAGATTTCTGCTCAGGACTAAATACACACTAATTGGTGTGGAGGGGTGTGGACCAGCGGGCTGAGGGGAGCTGTTTAACTTCCACACGCTGTTTGCCCGATACAGATAAAGCCTGCAGCATGGGTCACCGCCTGCTGTTTCTGGAAGAAATTAAAGAGAAACAATGTTTTGTTTTTTTTTTCTTTTTTAAAAATTAGTCAGAATATAGGTGGAAGAAAAGTAGTTAATGTAGAAACTAAAGGCAAAGCAAGGCTAATGATATTTATTCTACTTAGCAAACAGACACAAAACTTGAACTAAAAGCAGCTGTGAATTCTTACAGCCTAGACCTTATTTCTCACATGAGGCCATTCTAGAACAGAAAAGGAACACATTGAAATTCTTTGTGTGCAGTGGACGGAGGTTCATGTCCCCCAACAATCATATGTTGAAGTGATACCCCTCGTGTGATGGTGTCAGGAGGTGGAGTCTTTGGGAGGAGATTAGGATTAGATGAGGTGGAGGGTGGAGCCCTCATAATTGGGGTCAGTGCCCTTATGAGAGTCAGGGAGAGCCTCTCAAATACGGAGTTGCTCCCACAGATCTGTATTGATTCCCATAGGTTATGGCTTCCTTCTCTGCTTTCCACCATGTGAGGATGCAACGAGAAGTAGGCATAACCCAACCCATTCTGATTAATGTAGAAAATATACAGTTGCCCCTCAGTATCCACAGATGGATCTCCATGGATACCAAAGTATGAGGGTACTGGGATTTGCAGTGTAAAATGGCTGGATCCTATGTAGCCATCTTGAACCAGTGAAGTGGAAGCTTCTAGTCGAGGGTGGTGGAGGAGCAATAAAGAAGTCTGGATCCCTGAAGCCTTCTCTTAGCCATAGACTGCCTACCTTTAGTCTTCCTTACCTGAGACAACTGCTGTTAAGGATTTTAGCCTAAACTGGTAGACCCTTCTTTCCACCGTTGTAATCGGTTCTGTTTGCATCTGAATCATCACAGAGCCTTTTCTTGACCAGACATTCTTTGCCTCCAAATGCACCTAAGTCAATCAACTTCGTTTTTCCCACTTAGAGGAAGCAAAGAGAATGTATGTTGGGGGAATCTTCCGGTTCTGCCTTACATTAACTAGAACTGAAACATTGCACAAAAGTCAGCTTTAGACACCTTTAAAGCCACGCCTGCGATCTCTGTCACCCACTGGTTGGGTCACTGAACTGCCTCGTTGTGCTGTTTGGTTTCCAAGGCAGAAAAGACCGTCTTCAGAGCACATGCCAGGCTGCTCTGAGGCGGCAGCTAATTACGTGTCCGCTTATCTTGTGTCCCAACATCCTGCATTCCGAGCTGCATGGTAATTGGAAGGGGACCGCGTCTAATGCATATTTTGCATGTGCTGGAATCCTTACAGCTGACATGGCCTCTCTACTGTCTGCCTTGCACACAAATTTCTGCTTGATGTCAGAGGGATGACACAGGCCTCTGAGGTATTCTTCTTGGCAACACCAAGTCCCAGGAAAACTTTTGCTGGAGCAGCCCTGAGGGGCCAGTTGTCCCCGCATCTCAGCTCTGAAATGTTGTAGATGCCTCTGCCCAGGTGCCGTTTAGTAGGGCACCAATGCCAGAATGCTGGCAAAGGGGATCCTGGCTATTTTCATCAGATGACTTTCAAATTCTCCTGTTGACTGATGCAGAACAGCTAAAATGAAAACCTGCTCCACAAACCGCCTCAGCGAGCTTACCTGGTCTGCCAGTGATTGGCTGTGTGCCAGCCTCCTAACTTCACGCCTGTGCCCTGGAGAGTGGACGTGGCCTCCGCTGGTAGGGAAGAACTGCTGTGGAACCAGAGTTACTGCTCACACTGTCTCGGGAGCCTCCTCCAAGGGTCTCGAGACATCTCAGGTGGGCTGACCCCATTTGGGAGGGCTTCCCCCCAACTGTAAGCTGTGAGACTCAGTTCAGACGAGCCGGCCTCTGAAGTTGGAAGGTTAATTTCAGAAGTACTGATTTCATTTCATTTCTGTTCCACCAGGATTTCCTTGTGGCTCAAACGGTAAAGAATCTGCCGGTAGTGAAGGGACCCAGGTTCAATCCCTGGGTTGGGAAGATCCCCTGGAGAAGGAAATAGCAGCCCACTCTAGTATTCTTGACCGGATAATCCCATGGACAGAGGAGCTGGGTGGGCTACAGTCCATGGGGTTACAAAGAGTCAGACATGACTGAATGACCAACACTTTCACTTTTCTTTCTAGCTATAAATAGTAAGACTAAAGCATATAGCTGAGGATTCAGAAAAGACATATCTTTCAAAAACCTAATAATGAAATAGCTTAATGCAATAGTAAATTTCTTTGCGGGATGTATAAAAACTGTAAAATCATTGAAGAAAAGCTGTAAGTTAGCATATAAATACTGTATGCAGTTATTGAAGTGTGTTTATGCCAGTAGATGGCTATTTTAATGCAATTCCAACACATTTTATGTAAGATAATCATCATAAAAGGCAACTGCAATGTAGGGGCATTCAAAATGAGAAACTCTGCATTTTTAAAGAATGAAGTTATTCTCCTTAAGGGGCCTTCAGAGAGAAAGGCAAATGTAGAAACATAGGAGCCTCAGCTCAAATAGCCAGCTGCTGAGTTAGAATTTGCAAGTCAAAACTTCCTTGCATCTAGTTCTCAGAATAGAGAAGAATGTCATGGAAGATCGCTTAGAGGAGAAATTTTAAAGTTTATTAGGAATTTCTTTGAATAAACCAGGAGAAAGAAAGCGAGGAAGCAAAGTAAGGGAAATGTACACGTGCAGAGAATGTGAGTTCAGTTCAGTTCAGTTCAGTCGCTCAGTCGTGTCCGGCTCTTTGCGATCCCATGAACTGCAGCACACCAGGCCTCCCTGTCCATCACCAACTCCCGGAGTCCACCCAAATCCATGGCCATCGAGTCAATGATGCCATCTAGCCATCTCATCCTCTGTCATCCCCTTCTCCTCCTGCCCTCAATCTTTCCCAGCATCAGGGTCTTTTCCAATGAGTCAGTTCTTCGCATCAGGTGGCCAAAGTATTCAGCTTCAGCTTCCAATGAATATTCAGGACTGATCTCCTTTAGGATGGACTGGTTGGATCTCCTTGCAGTCCAAGGGGTTCTCAAGAGTCTTCTCCAACACCACAGTTCAAAAGCATCAATTCTTCGGTGCTCAGCCTTCTTTATAGTCCAACTCTCACATCCACACATGACTACTGGCAAAACCATAGCCTTGACTAGAGCAGTTCTCATAAAGATGTATGTAGGTAACCCCAGTGAGCAAGTTAATAGGAGGCAGCCCAGGCACTCAGCGCTAGGATGGGGACAAAATATGCATTAGATGAGGTCCCCCCAATCCAGATACCGTGTAGCTGGAATGGAGCCTGTTTGGAATAGATACTCGTCTAGAAAGGGCTTTCTTTCCTTCCCTCACTGAATTTAACTGAAATATATAGCAAAAGTCACAGAGCGATTTTGTGTAAACAGAAAAACCAGGATGACTTGGGGCAGAAGTGAAAGTGGCTGTTCCCAGAAGCCATCTCCCTTTGCCTCCCCTTATACACCGGGACACCTGCCTTCTTCACCTCTCACTGTCACTGGTGACGCCAGGTTCTGTCATCAGCTGCTCAGTTTACCTTGATGTTGTTATTGTTGTTCGGCTGGTAAGTCGTGTCTTACTTTTTGCAACCCCAGAGATGGCAGCACACCAGACTCTTCTGTCCTCCACTGTCTCCTGGAGTTGGCTCAGATTCATGTCCATTGAGTTGGTGATGCTGTCTAACCATCTCAACCTTGCTGACCTCTTCTCCTTTGGCCTTCAGTCTTTCCCAGCATGAGGGCTGTTCTCATCACGTGGTCAAATATTAGAGCTTCAGCTTCAGCATCTGTCCTTCCGATGAATATTCAGGGCTGATTTCCCTTAGGATTGACTGGTTAGATCTCCTTGCTGTCCAAGGGACTCTCAAGAGTCTCCTCCAGCACGAGTTTACCTTAGAAAATGTCTACTTGCATTTCCCAGTTCCCCCTCAGCCTCCATACTATTTCTGCTTTTGCGTGGTGTTCAAGGGGGGAGTGTCTCAAGGGAACTCTGATGCCTTCCCGCTGCCCATTCTTCCTCAGAGCCCTCCTGCTCTGGGACCTGCCTTTTCTCTGAGCCTCCCCTCCAGGGTTTCCTACATGCTTTTGGTCTCAGTCTTTCAGAATCTACCCTTAACCCAAATCTTAAGCCTTTGAACAAGCTCTCTTCCCGCCAGGTATGTCTCCCTCCCTCCGCTCCCTGCATCTACTAGCCTCTTGGCCTCACACTCTGTTTCAAGGAGTCAACGAGACGCCTCCCTCACTTCTGGGTGCCCTCCATGCCCGGGGTGTATCTCTCTCAGGGCGTGTATCTTACTGTGTGATTAATGGGGGCTTCTGCTCATAGGTGCCAGTTACAGATACAGACCGGGGGACCCCAGTAGGCAGGACTGTGCATCCTTCATTGCATCTGGCACAGTGTCTGGCACAACCTGTATACCTGATAAGTAATCGTTGATGAACTGAGTGCGTCCATGAACAAAGGAACCAGAGCTGGTGTCTACTGCAAACCAAGACACTCTGATACTCTCTGCTTTTCCTTCTCGGAGAGTCTCCCATTTCACCCTTTGTCTCCACCTTGCCCCCCTGACTCTCCGCAGGCACCAGCACTGTGAACAGGCCCCTGAGAACATACTGAAGGCAGGGAAAGGGGAGAAACATTCTAGGGAGGTGCGCTGGTCCATTTCACCGTCCACTGCCAGTTAAGTTCTACCTCTGATCGCATCAAGTGTGACTGTGAGCAACAACAAGAGTTGGAGCAGAAAGCAGAATAGACTGGGAAAGAAGAGGGAGGGAAAAACCTGTTTTGGGGGTAGTACCAGTGGACATACAGTCCCATCAGATGAGATTATAAAGAACCTCTCCAAACTGAGAGACGTACTGCTGAATACGGGCTTCCCAGGTGGTGCTAGTGGTAAAGAACACCCCTACCAATGCAGGAGACTCGAGAGACACATGCCCGATCCCTGGGTCGGGAAGATCCCCTGGAGGAGGGCATGGCAACCCACTCCAGTGTCCTTGCCTGGAGAACCCCAGGGACAGAAGAGCCTGGCGGGCTGCAGTCCACAGGGCTGCAGAGAGTCGGACACGACTGAAGCGGCTTAGTGCACACACACCACTGAATATACTGTTGTTCAGTTGCTCAGTCGTGTCCGAATCATTACTCCCCCATGGACTGCAGCACACCAGGCCTCCCTGTCCATCACCATCTCCCAGAGCTTGCTCAAACCCATGTCTATTGAGTTGGTGATGCCATCCAACCATCTCATCCTCTGTTGCCTGCTTCTCCTCCTGCCCTCCATCTTTTCCAACATCAAGGTTTTTTCTAATGAGTCAGCTCTTCGCATCAGGTGGCAGAAGTATTGGAGCTTCAGCTTCAGCATCAGTCCTTCCAATGAATTTTCAAGGTCGATTTCCTTTAGGATTAACTTGTTTGATCTAAGGGACTCTCAAAAGCACCACAGTCCAATAGCATCAGTTCTTCAGCGCTCAGCCTCTTTATGGTTCAACTCACATCTGTGAGAGACTACTGGAAAAAACCACAGCTTTGACTATGCTGACCTCTGTCTGTGAAGTGAGGTCTCTGCTTTCTAACGAGCTGCCTAGGTTTGTCAGAGCTTTTCATCCAAGGAGTGTCTTTTAATTTCATGGCTGCAGTCATTGTCCACAGTAATTGTGGAGCCCAAGAAAAAGTCTGTCACTGTTTCCACTTTTATCCCCATCTATTCGCCATGAAGTGATGGGACTGGATGCCATGATCTTAGTTTTTTCAATGTTGAGTTTTAAGTCAGCTTTTTCTCTCCCCTCTTTCACTTTCATCAAGAGGCTCTTCATCTGAGTATGTAAATAACAGAAAAAAGTAAACTTCCTATGTACATAGAAGCCATTGACTGTGTGTGTTTTTGCTCCCTCAGGTCCATTTTCTGTGCTGCTTGCCTTGGGAGGCTGATGTATCCGGGCTGCACCCCGGGCCTCCCTGACGCGGATCAGACCCACAGGAGACATTCGTAGATCAGAGAGAAGGAGTAGGAGAGTGAGGTTTCCTCTCTCTCCTCCATCCACCTGGCTCACTTGCCCTGTTTTCAACAGACCAGTCGTGGAAAGGACGAAGACTTCATACTTATTTCAGGAACGTGGTACTGAAGCATTAAGTGAGCGAGCTTTGTAAATATCACCAGTACAGGAGTGAGGAGCCGGAGGAATCGTGGCTGTGGTGGTCCCAGCTGGGCTCGGCCACCGAGACACAGCAAACTGAAACTCTACCCCGCCCGTCTGAGACAAGAGGCTCCCCTGCTCCCAAGCTCTGGGCTCAGGCCCCTCCCCCTCACTCACCTAGCCAACATTTAACCCTCCCTCATGAACTTGAGCCTCGGAAGCACTGAAGGTCACTCCCGCTCTCCTTTCGCTCAGTGACCAAAGTCAAATGTTCTGTCTGAAAGTCAAGTGTCTGTGGCTGCTTTCTTCAGTGATCTTTGAGATTCTTCATCTTCCTTCTTTCAGGTCAAGTAGGTGTTATTGATCACAGGGGACATCATAAACAGACAAATCACTGCAGGAGAGCATGCTCTGAAGACATCTCTCCCTCTGAGGTCGGGGCGGCGCCAAGCAGTTCCACATGCCCTGGCCAATGTCACCTTAAGATCTGCGAGGGAGGGAGCACTGCTTCCCTCATTCAACTGATAAGAAAGCTGATTACCAGAAAGTTACAAAACTTGCCCAAGTTCACACTGGCTCCTGACTGCCAAAGCTAGATTCAGACGCGGCGATGCCAGAGCGCTTGTTCTTAACCACCAGACTCTGCTACTGTGAGATCTCTGACAACCCTGCACCCCCTCTAAGCCTGCATCTCCCCGCACTGAGAGTGAAGACAAGATTCAATCACTGAAAAAAACCGCGTCTTGCTCCAAAATGTTGCCCTCCGGAGGGGGGCTGCTTTGCCTCTGTTAACCACCAGGTGGCGCAAAGCCAACGATAGGAGCTGGGTGCCCGGACTCCAGGGCCAAGGCCTACTTGCCCCCTGAACCTTCTCTGGCTGTGGCGTGGGAATGGAGTGGAAACTTGTTCCCAGGAGCAATCTGCAAAGCCACACAACATCCACGTGGCAGAGCTAAGAGTTTAACCAGTTTGTCTGACTCCTCTGGGCACATTTCCATCAGCTGCACTGCTGCTTCTCTTAAGGGGACAGGCAAAAAGGGAGACTCGGTGGACATGAGCTTGAGCAAACTCCAGGATATAGCGAAGGACCAGGAAGCCTGGTGTGCCTCAGTCCGTGGGGTCACAAAGAGTGGACACGGCTTAGTGACTGAACAACAAAGAAGGAAGATAACTGAGTTCTTTTGAAGCAGTTTGAAGTTTCATGCAAATGGCATGTTAGAATCAACCTTCCAAATGAATAAAGGTTAAGAAGTTGATGCATGCCATACCAAAGTGGATGTTCTCAATCAGTGAAAGAGGCTTGCTGCTAATAAAAAGAAAAGACATCTAAAAGTTCAGTCCCTCAGTCGTGTCCGACTCTTTGTGACCCCGTGAACTGCAGCACACCAGGCTTCCCTGTCCATCACCAACTCCTGGAGCTTGTTCAAATTCATGTCCATTGAGTTGCTGATGCAATTGAACCGTCTCATCCTCTGTCATCCCTTTCTCCTTCAGCCTTCAGTCTTTCCCAGCATCAGGGTCTTTTCCAATGAGTCATTTCTTCACATAAGGTGACCAAAATATTGGAGCTTCAGCTTCAGCATCAGCCCTTCCAATGAATATTCAGGACTGATTTGCCTTAGGATGGACTGGTTTGATCTCCTTGCTGTCCAAGGGACTCTTAAGAGTCTTTTCCAACACCACAGTTCAAAAGTATCAGTTCTTCGGTGCTCAGCTTTCTTTATAGCCCAACTCTCACATCCATACATGACTACTGGAAAAGCCATAGCTTTGACTACACAAGACCTTTGCTGGCAAAGTAATGTCTCTGCTTTTTAATATGCTGTCTAGATTGGTCATGGCGTTTCTTCCAAGGAGGAAGCGTCTTTTAATTTCTTGGCTGCAGTCACCATCTGCAGTGATTTTGGAGCCCAAAACAATAAAGTCTGTCATTGTTTCCATTGTTTCCCCATCTATTTGCCATGGAATGATGGGACCAGATGCCATGATCTTTCTTAGTTTTCTGAATGTTGAGTTTTAAGCCAGTTTTTTCACTCTGTTCTTTTACTTTCATCAAGAGGCTCTTTAGTTCTTCTTTGCTTTCTGCCATAAGGTTGTTGTCATCTGCATATCTGAAGTTATTGATATTTTTCCTGGCAATATTGATTCCAGCTTATGCTTCATCCAGCCTGGCATTTCACATGGTGTACTCTGCATATAAGTTAAATAAGCAGGCTGACAATATACAGTCTTGATGTACTCCTCTTCCTATTTGGAACCAGTCTGTTGTTCCATGTCCAGTTCTAACTGTTGCTTCTTGACCTGCATACAGATTTCTCAGGAGGCAGGTCAGGTGGTCTGATATTCTCATCTCTTTAAGAATTTTCCACAGTTTGTTGTGATCTACACAACAAAGGCTTTGGTGTAATCAATAGAGCAGAAGTAGATGTTTTTCTGGAACTCTCTTGCTTTTCCTATGATCCAACAGATGTTGGCAATTTGATCTTTGATTTGCTCTCTCCCTTTTCTAAGTCCAGCTTGAATATCTGGAAGTTCATGGTTCACGTACCGTTGAAGCCCAGCTTGGAGAATTTTGAGCATTGCTTTGCTAGCATGTGAGATGAGTGCAGTTGTGCAGTAGTTTGAGCATTCTTTGACATTGCCCTTCTTTGGGATTGGAATGAAAACTGACCTTTTCCAGTCCTGTGGCCACTGCTGAGTTTTCCAAATTTGCTGGCATATTGAGTACAGCACTTTCACAGCATCATCTTTCAGGATTTGAAATAGCTCAACTGGAATTCCATCACCTCCACTAGCTTTGTTTGTAGAGAGGCTTCCTAAGGCCTGCTTGACTTCGCTTTCCAGAATGTCTGGCTCTAGGTGAGTGGTCACACAATCATGGTTATCTGGGTCTAGGGTCTTTTTTGTATAGTTTTGTATAGTTCTTCTTAATATCATCTGCTTCTGTTAGGTCCCTACCATTCCTGTCCTTTATTGTACCCATCTTTGCATGAAATGTTCCCTTAGTATCTCCAATGTTCTGGAAGAGATCTTGCAGCTAATAGCACACTCAAATCCATCCTCAGAGATCCCTGTGAGGTCCCTGTCCAGTACCCCCCTGTGTGTATGAATGAACATAAAATAGACTGTACATGGTTGACAAAGATACAGTTTGCGGTAGAAGCACAGCCAGGACCTTGCTGCCCCTTGGACATGGATTTCAAGTCCACAGATGGCATCTTTTGCATCACAGAAGTGTGGAAGGTCTGACCACATTCTTCTCTGACAAATTCAGGCACTGAGAAGTTACAGGAATTGTCCTCCACGTGTCAATTCTTCCATGCTGGTGGAGTAGACGACACCCTGGCCCGTCCGACCCGGGCCTGCATTGTCTCCATGCTCTGAGACAAACCCTGGAGAATGGGGCATGGGAAATGAAAGGGGAAAAGTGGAGAGAAGGATTTTTCCTATTTTTTTTGGCCATGCCATTAGGCATGCGGGATCTTCCCTGACCAGGATCAAGCCCATGCCCCCTGCACTGGGAGTGTGGAGTCTTAACCCGGGAAGTCTGGGATTCTTCCTTAATGCTCTGCCTGAGGTCCATGTGTGTGGTGGTGGTTTAGTCACTCAGCTGTATCTGACTGTTGCGACCTCATGGACTGTAACCTGCCAGGCTCCTCTGTCCATGCTCCAGGCAAGAATACTGGAGTGTGCTGCCATTTTCTTCTCCAGGGGATCTTCCTGACCCATGGATCGAACCTGGGTCTCCTGCATTGCAGGCAGATTCTTTACTGACTGAGCTATGAGGGCAGCCCTCCATGAGTGTGCACATGTTTTAATAAATTTGGCAGTGGCAGCCAGACACCAGACATTTTCAAGGAAAGAATACATAGTTCAAGGGGGGTGGACAGGGTTATTTCATGAGGGGACAGGATCTCGAGTCCCAAAGTCATAATTACAGCACATGTCCTCTCCAGATTCTGGAAGCATCTGTGGCAGATCTAGTAACTTAGAAAAATTTGACCAGTTATCCTGACAAACTGTGAAGCCTATGGGAAAAGCATAAAAATGTCCTCTAAGGAGAAGAAAATGGTAAGGTCACTATGCTCATTTAGAACTGCGTTTACCCACATGTATTCCCATTTTCTCTTCCTGGTGGAAAAGAAAAGTAATTTCAGTCTCCAAAGAGAGAATTTTAAAAAAATTAAATGCATCTGATTTATTTAGAAAGTCAGTGTGTTATGGAAGGATGGTTCCACAAGAACAGAATTTCCCTCCTCCTGGAGCTGGGTCACCCGGACACCCCAAGAGCAAGAAATCAGCTATGAATCCAGCACCGACACGTTGGGTGGGAGCAATTAACCCTGAGTCAGGTCCAAGTACATGCTGGGAGCTGATAAATCTTTACTCGTTGCACCCACCGTGTGAAGAAGCATGCACTCCACTTTGCTCTCAGGCACTGACTGGGGCTCCCGCATTTACGAGCTGGGAGTCTCGTCAGGCTGAACCAATAAAACCGTCCTTGTGGCTTTTGGGCCCACCGTCTTCCCTGGCGTGGACTGCTCTTCCCATGAAATGTCAGCTCTCATCAGAGAACAAAGGAAGCCAGATTTGAGCTGGAGGGGAGCTAAGACACCATCTGGTGGCCGCTCACTGTAAATCTTTGTGTCTGATGCAAATTTCTTGCACAAAGGAGCTCAGTCTTCTGATTTGTAGGCTGTCAGAAGGCAGTCTCCACTACCTGGAATACCCAACACAGCAGGGCAGGCCTCTTTTTAATTGTTGTCCCAATTTTAAGTCCTCAGTTGTGTAGCACAGGGAACTGTATTCAGTATTTTGCAATAACCAATAATGGAAAAGAATCTGAAAAGGAAGATATATTAACAGATACCCAAATCACTTTGGTGTGTCCTTGAAGCTAACACATCGATGTAAATTAACTATGCTTCTATCAGTCAATCATCAATAAAGTACTTGATTCTAAAGTTTATAACATGTTAACCACGCAGCAGAAATGCCCCCTTTGGAGTCTTTCATGTCTTGAAAACAAGAAATTGTCATTTGGATTGTGATGTTTCACTCTGTCAGTTGTGAGGGTTCTTGAAAGAAAAAAAAAGGCCTGAAAGAGCTGGGTTTTTTTTCCCATGAATGTTCTGCAGTAAAATAGGAAAAAAAAGAGAGAGAGAATCAGTTTCTGATTATCATTGAAAACTTCCTTCACTGACTAAAAATGATTTTTTCAAGACAAGTGAATTGCAGACTTAATCTTCCCCAAGCCCACCTCCTTCCTTGGGCTCCCTGACCATAAGCTGGCTTTGTCCTCTTTTGTAGATGGTGGTGAAAGTGCTTGGAACTTGACATTTATTGATGGGTAACCACAGAGCAAGGCCCCCCCGAGTGGAATCCCTCTCTAGCACTCCTTACTCCCACTCAGCAGGCAGCCCATTCTCTTCCCCTAATTCCCCACATAGCCCATCCTGATCAAAGGGGGAGTTTTGTGTCCCCAGTTTTTTATTTTTTGGCTGTACCATGCAGCATGTGTGACTTCCCTAAATAGGGATCAGACACACATCCCCTGCAGTGGAAGCTCGAAGGGCAGAATCTTGACCACTGAACCACCAGGGACGTCCCATAATACTATTGTTGTTATTTTACACTTTTTAATTTAGTTGCCTGGTATGCATTATTCTACTTCCCTGACCAGGGATCGAACATGCCCCCTGCAGTGAAATCTCAGAGTCTTAACCCCTGGACCCCCAAGGAAGTCTTGTGTACCAGTCCTGAAGCCTTCCTTGCTAAGGTAAAATACTCTCAGAAAATATTTTCATCTTAGAAAGGTTTCACAAAACCTGTGTGAGCCAAGGGACAAATTTTCTAACAACGTAATTTTACATTTACTAGTGCTGGGAAACCAAAACCAACAGGGGCTCCCCCAGGGTGCTCTCTGGTTCTCCCTTGCCCTGAGGCATTTCCAGCGTGGCTGTGGGCAGTGGTGCGTCCAGTTCAAGCAAGCCCCTGCCTCTTGTGTAGTAAGGCTGGGCCTCCACAGAGGATGCCTAAGACTCTGAACTTGCTGTCCTAAGAATGAACCCCCGGCTCCCTGCTGCCAGAACCCAGGGCCTGTGGCTCCCATCCAGGGGCGCCCTGAACCTTCTCCCCTTCTCTCCCACTGTGCTTGGGAGGCCCATGTTCAGACTTGCTTATTCTGAGATAAATAGTGGGCACTGCTCAGAGGTGGGAACTCCACATTAATTAACAGGAAGAAGATGAAACAGGAACCCAGCTGGGAAGGAGCCGCTGGCCTCCTGGAGCAGGAGTAAGGATGGGGGAGGGCCGAGGCGGCCTGCCCTAGGCTATCCGTGTTCTCAGGACGGGGGGTGGGGGAGGCCTGTCCTGGTCTGGGACACAGGAGGGTGACTCTCTCGGCACTCACTTGGCAGATGCTAGTAAAGCCTGAGGCGGTCACCACCGTGTCCCTGTCTGCAAAGGTCAAAGGCTGGGAGGACCTGCCTGACGCAGGGGGAGTGAGGAGGGGGGTAGCAGACAGGGCCCCCGCATGGCGTCTCTGCACCTCCTAACTAGAGCATCCCTGAGATCCCAGCAGACACGCTCGGGGGCCCCCTGCTCGTCTGTGGCTCTCCCCTGGGACGCCGAGGCCCCAGCCCCAGAGCATATAGGTGGGGTGAGGGGAGCCCAGGGGTAAGACCCCACAACCTGGGGTCTCCAGGGCAGGGGCCAGTGGCCTTGAGATCCTGAGAGAAAGAAAGCCCAGGTGTTCGATCTCCCGGCTTGTCAGAGTTTAAGAGCACCCTGTCAGCCACGGGTGGGAGAATTTGTCAGAAGTACCTGAAAAGGTTGTGACAGAAAAGTGATGAGGTGTCAGTGCCGACGCACCCCCTTAAGAGCGGTCTAGGGAGCCAGGGTGTCGGGGGTTGACTGCGCTCCCCTCACAGAGACGCAGGCTTCCTACCACAACGCATCTCCAAACGTGACCCTCTTTGGACACAGAGGTTTCTAGAGGGGATCAGATTAAAATGAGGTCAGTGAGACGGCCCTAGGCCCGTAATGACTGATGCCCTAGTACCAAGGGGATGTCTGGACACAGCCCACTCGGGGAGAACGTGGGGCGGCGGAGATGAAGACATCCATCTACACGCCAAGGAGGGACGCCAGAGCAGAGTCTCCCTCAGGCCCCTCAGGAGGAACTGACGCCACTTACAGCCGGAGTTTACACTTCAGCCTTTAGCGCTGGGAGAGAGCATGGTTCTCTCAGGGAAGTCACACAGCCCGCGGCCCTCACCCCAGCAGCCCTGGGACGTGAAGACACGGGGCCGATCCCTGGGTGCTCTCTGCATGGCGCTCCATTCCTCTGGGTGACTAGGAGGCAGCCGCTCACAGTCCGGATTTCTCCCACCCCTACCCACCCTGGCTCCTCTGCCCGGGCTCTGTCACTCTGACACTCCAGCCTCTGGGCCTCTAAGAACCAGTTGCTAAAAGTATCTAACCTAAAAATCTTTTCTTTCCCCCTGCTTTTTTTTTCTTTTTAAGTCATGCAGTCCTGTCTGACTCTGTGCAACCCCATGGACTGTAGCCCACCAGTCTCTTCTGTCCAAGGGATTCTCCAGTTAAGAAGACTGGAGTGGGTTGCCATTCCCTTCTCCAGGAGATCCTCCTGACCCAGGGATCAAACCCGGGTCTCCTGCACGGCACTCAGATTCCATCTGAGCCAACGGAGAAGCCCAACTAAACTACCCCGAGCTGAAAAAGGTCCTGGACCAAGACCCTGCTTTTGTGCAACAGGTCAGGATCGCCACGCTCCTGAGATGCAATTTGCTGGAGCATCGGTGTCCGGAGCTGGGGGTGGAGCAGGGCCTAAAGCAATGTCTGAAATACACAGCTAGGAACTTGAAGCACCTTTTATGGGTAAGTTGGTACATCGGCTACAGAGCTCTCTCCTTTCCACACAAGCCTCATCTTCTCCCACCGAGCCTGCCTTGAAGTTCCAGGCCGTGGTTCTTAGATGTCATTGCTGGGGGTGGTGAGGAGGCGCCCCTGCCTTTGAACCCACCTCCTTAAGCACAGCGGCGGTCTGCCTCTTCCCCACAGCTCCTGCTCGGGGTTGCCGGGCCTCACCGCGGATGTGTGTGTGCGGGCGGGCTCTGAGTGTGTCTGTGCTGCAGGTGCGGGCTTGCTGGGCAGAGAGATGTAGGAGGGGTGGGTGTGGCAGGGTGGGGACCGAGGCTGGCACGCGTGAGCAGGCTGGGGAACGGTCGGTGGGTCTGCGAGTTCTTGGAACTGCCTCCCCCGCAGAATACTTGGGTCGTTTTTTTCTTCACAGGCAGCAGCTGTGGGAACCAGACCTGCAATGGAATAGGTCTATGAAATTGCTTGTTTTGACATTTTGATGCCAAAGTCGGTGGTGGGACCATTCTAAGCCTGGGTTTAATTGGGCAGCATCCCAACCCCCCCCTCAACCCTGCAGAGAGGCCTCGCCTCCCAGGGTGTAATTCTTCTCAGGAAACAGACTCAGGGCAGCAAGGATGACCAAGCCTGAGGGGGCCCTGAGGTAACTTGTCCCTCCTGGCTGGTGGGTGTGGGGAGGGAGAAGACGCTGAGGAACCAGGAAAAGGAGGGAAGCAGAGAGAGAGGAGGGGGAGGCGGAGGGCAGGCTCCTTTGAGGTTCAACCCATGCTAAGTGACTCAAGTAAGGGTGATGCAATGCCCCCTCTGCCGACTTCCTGCTGCTCTAATTCTGTGTGAATAATTCTGATAATGACCCTTTACTCAGCTGGGGTGGCTTCCAGATAAGCTGATAGCTGTCAGCTTATGTGCAGGGCGCTCTCGGCTGTCATCTGACGTGATATCACACACTGCCGTGACTGACACTGCCCGGTGGGGCCTGGGGCCCAGGGAGAAATGGCCGGACAAGGCCTGTCACGAGGGGGAGAGGGCCCCGAAGCATGCCGGGGCCTGTCCCCTTCCTCTGGGCTCTGGGGACAGAGGCCCTGCGGGTGGCACTGGGCCTGCTAGTGAGCACAGGGTGCCAGGAGCAAGCTGGGTGGACGGAAGCCTCATTCTTGAGGTGAGAGACTTCCAGGTTGTCTTTCCTGTCAGGGGCTTTGTTCATACAAGGGATAGCGGTTGTCACAGCAAGGAAGCTGGGCTGCGGTTTCTCTGTGCGTCACAAAGTCACAGCAGGGGACCAAGTGCGCCCTGTCCCACACACGGTGACTCCCTGCGTCACCCTCCCCAACACCTCTTTCCTTCCTGTTGGTAAAAGTCTGACCAAGGTCTCTTTGGGGCACCGCCCCCCACCCCCACGCCCACCCTTTTGGCCCCAGTGGGGAGCAGGTAGCTCAGGACTGGCCCCATAGAGCGTGCCCCTCCCAGCGCGGGGCCTGGTTCGCAGTGCCATCCGGGACACTCCCAGGGCTGCTGTCAGCCTTGGCGGGAGAGTTGCAAAGTGAGTGGGATTTATCAAGTATGGCTGGGGGCACTTCTGTCATCCCGGGAGGAGAGGCTGACCAGGAATAAAAGCAACACAGGCTAAAGCCAGGCAGAACAGACAGAAGGAGGGAGACGAGACAGAGAGGGAGAAACTGTCTCCAGCATCCACCCAAGCATCCAGACCCAGCTTGGTTGGCCACTGAACAGAGCTGTGTTGAAACCCCATTATTTTCAGGCTTATAAGCCAATCAATTCTCAATCTTTCTCTCTCTCCTCCTGTTTCGAGTCGGGTTTCTGTCATCTGCACACCTGAGAGAATCATGAGCAAAATGCAAAGCCTGTTGCCTCCAAAAGCATAGCACAGAACCCACTTGTCTCCCGGGGCCCTGGCTCCGCTCTGTGGGACAGGCTGGGGGCAGGCCACCTCTCTCAGAGGGGCCAGTGGATCCGAGTCTGCCGCTACACTCCCGCTCATCTCTCTCTTCCCCTGATATTCTACTTTCTTTTCCTTCTTTCCTTTTCTCCTCCCTCTCTCTTGATTTTACCCAGGATTTGAAAAGGTGCTGAACATTTTGTGCTGCCAGAAAGTAAACAAGGGCTGTAAAAGTGATGGAGCACAAAGATGGAGCAGCAACTGGCAGAGGCTCTCAGTGGCCAATTTTGGAACAATTTGAGCACCAAAATAGGGGAGGCCAGTAGTGAATTATAGACCATTAGAAAATAGGGATCTCTGAATCCACACCAATAATAAAGCTATCAATGAATGAATGAGTGAATGAATGAGAAGGAAGGGCTTTCACCAAAGCAGGAAGTCAAGTGCATGCGTGCTAAGTTGCTTCCATCACATCTGACTCTTTGAGACCCTATGGTCTCGCAGAGTAGCCCGCCAGGCAAGAATACTGGAGTGGGTTGCCACGCCCTCCTCCAGGCAATCTTTCCAACCCAGGGATCAAACTTGCTTTTCCTGCGGCTCCTGCATTGCATGGGGATTCCTTACTGCTCAGCCATGGGGGAAGGCCAGAAAGTCAAGTACTGGTCAATAAATGTGAACGAATTCATGGGTGAAAATGTATGAAAAGCTTTCATGCTGAAAAAGCATCATTTTTGAACCATCATAATAAAAACCATCCTAGTCAAGGATGGATATATGGATGCTAACTTCAGGGGAAGTTTTGCTGAGAAGCAGCATGTTTTCATAGTCTCAAAGTATTTCCCCACAGATTGCCTACCAGCTGCCAAGGAAGGCAGAGTAACTACCCAGTGGAGAAATAAGACCACGTCTCCATTAAAACTATCATGCCGTTGAGAGCCCGGTGGATACCACATGCCTCCAGGACGCCCTGAGGAGAACACAACTTTGGAAGTCCCCCCAACTTCCCCACATAAACAGATTCTAATCACGAGTAATCATCTGAAAAACCCCAAAGGGCGACTGTTTTGGTTGTTTAGCTATTTAGTTGTGGTAAAAAACACACAAAATTCACCCTTTTAACCATTTTTAAGTGCACAGTGCAGTAGTATCAACTACATGTACATTGAGTAACAGGTTTCTAGAACTTTTCATCTGTATTTATCACTGGAGGACTCTCCTGCTCCCCTCCCTCAAAGCTGCTAGCAACTACCATTCTTCTGGTTGTTTCTGAATTTGACTTCTTTGTATACTTCATATGAATGGAATTATGCAGTATTTGTCCTTTTATAACTGGCTTTTTTCACTTAGCACAACGTCCTTAAAGTTTACCCATATTCTAGCATGTGTCAGAATTTCTTTCTCTTTAAAGGCTGAATAATATTCCATAGTACATATAGGTATATACTTCATTTTCTTTATCCATTCGTGGCTGTTGGTGGACATTTCAGTTGTTTCCACATTTTGGCTATCGTGGATAATGCTGCTATGGACATGGGTCTGCAACTATTATTTTCAGGATCGTATTTTCAATTTTTTGCTTATATCTGCAGAAGAGGGATTGCTGTATCATATGGTAGTTCTATTTTTAATTTCTTGAGGAAACTCCATCTGTTTTCCATAATGGCTGGATCACTTTACATCCCCACCAACACTGTGTGAGAATTCCCTTTTCTCCACCTCCCCGCCAACATTTGTTGCTTTCTGGCTGTATGGGGGTTTCTGTTTTGTTTTGTCTGTTTGTCTTTTGATAGTGACCATCTTCATGATATGAGGTGATATCTCATTGTGGTTTTGATTTGCATTTCCCTTATGTTTAGTATTGTGGAGCACCTTCTCGTAGGCTTATTGACCATTTGTATATCTTCTTTGTAGAAATGTCTATTCAAGTCTTGTTCATTTTTTAATTGAATTTTTGTTTTTTATTGTTTAATTTTATGAGTTCTTTATATATTCTGGATATTAGCCATTTATTAGTTAAATGATTTGTAGATATTTTCTCCTTTTCTGTAGGTTGTCTTTTCATGCTTTGATTATTTGGTTTCCTCTGCAGTGCAAAAGTTTTGAAGTTTTTTGTAGTCCCATTTGTCTATTTTTGTTGCCTCTACTTTTGGTGTCATATCCAAGAAATCATTGCCAAATCCAATGCCATGAAGATTTTCCTCCACGTTTTCTTTTAAGAGTTTCATGGCTTCAGGTCTCATATATGGTCTGTAATTCATTTTCAGTTAATATTTGTATATGGTGTAAGGTAAGGTGTATATAGGGGTATATAGTACACCTATATAGGGGTGCACTATTCCCATTTCGTTAACTTCTCTGTAGATTTGGAATTATTTCCAGATTGTTGTTGGTTTTAGGATGCTGGCATCTGGTGCAGGCCTGTCTTGCTTGCCTGGGGACGAGGCCCCCACCAGCTGAGCACTTGGCTGGATCACTTTGCTGGATGACCCCTGTGTCCCACCAGGCCCTCTTGCAACTACAAGGGCAGTGCATAAGACATCTTTCCACATGGGTTGGTAGTTTTGTCAAGTGGAACATAATCCTTCCAAATCAAGAGGATTATTTTGGATAAGCCATTAAAATTATTAATTAAGATGTTAGTGTCTGATTGCCTTTATTCTTGTTTAGAAGAATTTTCTCAGAGCCTGGGTGCACTGACCTCCCTCTCCTGGCTCCCCTGTTGAATCGGTGTCTCTCTCCATTTCTGCCTATACCAAAGGAACCCTCTAAGGGAGGCCATGAGGTTTAAGAGAAGAGACTTTTTAAGGCATCCTCAGAGTTAGTGAGGTGAAAGTTGCTCAATCATGTCCAACTCTTTGCTCAGAGTTAAGAGGACACCAAATGTTTTGGACTGAATATTTTTGGAGCCTTCTAGTGTGTGCAAGGCAACTTGGTAAGATGTGGCTATTGTCCTCAAACAACTTACAATCTAAAATAAGAAAGCAAGAGAACAAACAAAAAGTCAGGTAATCATAGAAGCTGGTTGTAATAGTTCCCCGCATGAGAAACCATTAGGAACTGGGGACTAATTGATTCATTAAGGGAAGACTGTAAGGATTCTGAATATTCAGAAAAGAAAAAGATCTTTGTTGGTTAGGGTCACAGAGACTTCACAGGATGAAGAGATGGACTGAGATGGAAGGATGGGTAGAATCTGAATAAAGAAGAAGGGTGGTTTCCGAGAGAGAGCCCCAGCACAGCCTGTGGAGGCGAGAATGCTCAGGACAGCTTGAAGTAGTAACTGGACCTGTTTGTCAGAAGTTGAGGGTTTGGAATTAAAGATAAGTTTCTTTCAGTAAAATAGCTCTCTGGTGGCTCAGTCGGTAAAGAGCCTGCCTGCAATGCGGAAGACCCGGGTTCAATCCATGGGTCAGGAAGATCCCCTGGAGAATGAATATCAACCCACTCCAGTATTCTTGCCTGGGGAATCCCATGGACAGAGGAGCCTGGTGGGCTACAGTCCATGGGGTCACAGAGTGGGCCACAACTGAGTGACTAAGCTAATAATTCTTTTCGTAAATCAGTAATCAATCTCCAGAGCTCTGAATCCCAGCAACTTGGACTTTGTGGTGATGGAGAATCACAGAGAAGGCTTTGGAGCAGAGCCTGGGGGTAGGAAGCACCCTTCAGAAGTGACTGCCTATGAGAGTTCACTTGTTGAGCACCCACTGCATTTCAGGTCCTTTCTGAACCTGTCTTTGAGCCTTACAGAAACTCTGCAAGGTGGATAGAGTCACACTGGCAGGAAGAGCCACAGTTCCTGGGAAAGACGAGTACTCTGCCTGGATACAGATACCGGTAGGAAAGGGGGAGCCGGGGGTCAACCCAAGAAGTAGCAGACTTCAGAGTGAGCTCTCTCCTAGACAGCCTTTCCCTTCCCTGTCATTGGAATAAAGGCATGGCCCCATAAAGTGTGAACCAGGCAGTAGCGATGGACATGGAAGGACAAAGAAAGATGTGGGGGAAATGGGAGAGAAACACTGACAAGACTGGGTGAGCAGTTAAGTTTAGGAGGTGACAGAAAGGAAGTGGAATTAATTTTCTTTTTTTTTAATGTAAGATTTTAGGTCCCCAACCGGGGATTGGACCTGCACTCCTGCAGTGTAAGCATGGATTCTTAACCACTGGACCCCCAGAGAAGTCCCCATTGTGTTTTTCAAGCAAGACCTTACGGTTACTACTCTGCCAGCTATTTGGAGAAAGGGGGAAAATGATTACAATATCTCCTCTATACTAAAAAACATTAAGGTCTAGTATAAGATGTTATAAGTGTACATAAATGTGTGTAATATGGGAAAGAGTTGGATAAATGCCATATAGGGAAAAGTTACAAAGTGCTGTGGATGGTTAGGAGGGAGAAAAACCTAGGCAGTAACATCAAGTATTCAGTGAAGAGAATATGTTTGATCCAGACTTTAAGAAAGTTGGTGATGGACAGGGAAGCCTGGCATGCTGCAGTCCATGGGGTTGCAAGAGTCGGACACAACTGAGCGACTGAACTTAGACTTTAAGAAATGGAAACGGCTTTCCCTGTTACAGGGAAGCAAAAGTGAGGCTATTCCAGATCAGTTTCTTAGCCTCAGCACTATTCACATTTTGAGTCTGGGTAATTCTTTGCTGTTGGGGCTGTCCTGTCATTGTAGGACACTTAATAGCATCTCTGGTTTCCTTCCACTGGACATCCCTCCCAATGGTGACAACCGAAATGTCTCTAGACATTGCTGAATTTCTCCTGAAGGGCAAAGTCGACTTTGGTGAGAATCACTATTCTAATCTAAGAGAATGATGTTAGGAAGGGAGTATGTTTGGGGAATAAAGGAGCATCTGTATCAGCCTGTTTCAAAATGTGTTCCTGGGAACATTAGTGTCTAGTGAGATAAGTGATGGTCCCTTAAATAGGGTTCATGGTCAAATAGCATTGAGAAATAGCACATACTTTTCCCCTCAACTGGAAATTCACAGTGTATATTAGAATAGTAAAGGCTTTGAGACTCATACAGGAAAGCTCTTTGACATTGGCTACATTTAATTACCAAAGAACTTTAAAAAAAATCAACAAATAAGTATTAACCTCCTGAAGGGTACTATTGTATCACAGGACACAGCTTGAAAAATGACAGCATATTTGACTGAAACATACAGTATATGAAAGATTTACAGCTGGAAAATATTTAGAGCTGATGCTGGGAAAGAATGAAGGCAGGAGGAGAAGGGGACAACAGAGGATGAGATGGTTGGATGGTATCACTGACTCGATGGACATGAGTTTGAGCAAGGTTTGGAAGGTGGTGATGGACAGGGAGGCCTGGTGTGCTGCAGTCCATGGGGTTGCAAAGAGTCAGACGTGACTGAGCGACTGAACTGAACTGAACTGAGAGCTGGAAAAATAGAGATAGATTCTAGAAGCAGACTCAAACAGTCTGGAACTCAGGTTAAGGTGTCTGAATTTCATTTAGTCAACAATAGGGAGGTAACCATCAGGAAGCATAATTAAATCTGTGCTTCAGTTATTCATTTAACATGTATTAAGCAACATAAGTGGCAACAAGCCAGCTAGACAAGATGTAGAAACAGGAATTAAAGTACATTAAGTTATTGCAAAAGTAATAGCTTAGAGTGGTGATGATGGAAGGAAGGGGTGTTTTGGAAAGTAACAGAACATAGTGTCTGATTTGTTGGAGCATGGAATAAGAAGATGAAGGAGTCAATGATGACTCTAGAATTTTAATTCTGAGTTACTAGGAGCTTCTTGGTACCTTTAACAGAGAGAGGATAGTCAAGAAAAAGATTTGGGAAGAAACTATCTTATTTTGGACACGCTGAATTTGAGGGGTTGGTAGGACATCCAGGGACAAACATTCAGTATGTAGCAGGAATTAAAAGTCAAGAGTAAAAATGGAACTGGAAATAAATTGGGGGGAAGCCATCTATCCTAAGGTAATAAAAAAAAGTTGTGAATGTGAGTGGGACAGTGAAAGGGGGAAAGAGTAGGGAGAGAAGGAAAGAAGGAGATAGCTTAGAACAGAGACATGGCGAAGATCTATAGAGGATGGAAGGAGAATGCAAGGGACATGGAATGTTCTGTCAGAGAAATAGGAGACCCAGGAAAAAATGTCAGAGAAGCCAAAAAAAAAAAAAATCAAGAAGCACTTGATCACGTTACAGAGAACTAAGAAGATGAACACTGGAGCGAGGCCATTGGACTTAGGATTTAGGTCAAAGGAGGCTATTAAAAAGAGTTTCTGTAGAGTGATGATGTCAGAAACTAATCTGCAAGGAGGGAATCAGTGCTGAAGAAGCTGAGACAAGACTTTTTGAACAGTTTGCCATTCTGACTGCTTAGAAGTAAGAGCCATTGAAGGCGACAGGATTGAAGCAAGAATTGTTTGTTTTGGGATGGGGAGATTTGAGTGAATTCAAGGACAAAAAATAAGAAACTAGAGGAGATGAAGAGATTCCAGAAAAGAAGAGAAATTGTTGGTAAGCAAGGCATAGAAGGGCTTCCCTGGTGGCTCAGTGGTAAAGAATCTGCCTGCAATGTGGAAACTCGGGTTCGATCCCTGGGTTGGGAAGATCCTTTGGAGAGGGGAATGGCAACCCACTCCAGTATTCTTGCCTGGAAAAGTCTATGGATAGAGGAGCCTGGCAGGCTGTAGTCTATGGGGTCGAAAAGAGTTGGACATGACTGAACAACTAACTCTTCACTTCAAGGCTTTGGAGGAGTCAGTTGAGTTAAGATTTTGTTAGAGATTCTTTGACAAAAGAAGAGAGATGTGTCTTCTGAGTCAGGAGTAAAGGAGGAAAAGGAAAAGATAGATAAGACAGACAAGTCTTGAGGTGGAGACATCAATGAATTTCTTAATACATTCAGAGATCTAGGTCATCAGCTATAACGAGGGAAGCAGGAATAGGGTTGAACATTTGAAAAGATAGGAAATAGTAGTAATGAACAAGTTAAAAAGAAATGGCTAAAATGTTATCCAAGCTAGGATGAGATCTAAAATTTGCTACAAGGACTTACAGATGACCCAGGTAGTATAATTTAGTGACTTTCTTCAGGAATGCTCAGAAACAAAGTGAATAGAGCAAGAAATCACTAACAAAATATAGACAATTCCTCAATATGACCATATTCCAAGAGGCAATCTCAATGCAATTGGAAAATATTTTAGCTCAATGATAATGAAAATATTACATAATAAAACATGTGGAATGCAGTTAAAGTCATTTTTAGGGGAAAATGTGTCACCTTTAAAGGAGTAGCTTAGAAGATAATACGTGAAGAGTGAAGAAGACTGAAGTTGATGATCTGTCCAGATCATCTATAGATCAACTTCTCAGATTAATAAATAAATTAAGCAAATCTACTGGAAACAAGGTTAATACACAAAATAAATGATATTTCTGAATATCCACCACAAATAATTAGAACATTAAATTAAAAACTTCATTTAAATAGAATGAAAAAATCAAATTGCTGGAAATAATTCTAACAAAAGGTATGTAAGATGTCTATACAGAAACTATAAACATTATTTAGAGATAGCAAATAAAATCTAAATAAATGGAGGGATATGCCATGTTTGTGGACTGGAGCACATAATACTATAAAGATATCAGTTTCCCTGAAATCCATAGATTCAATGTAAACCTTGAAAATATTCTGGAAGGTTTTTTTAAGACATGGAATTTGACAAGAATTTAAATTATATGTGGAAATACAAAGGGTCAAAGGCCAAGAATAGCCAGAACAATCTTGAAGAAGAGTAAAGCTGAAAAACTCACCCTGATAACACAAATTATAATGCTAGGTAATTAAGACAGTGTAGTATTGGCATGAGAAAGAAAAAAAAAAACAGAGGAAGAAAACAACAGATCAATGGACAGAAGCGAGAAACTAGAAACAAACCAACACTTGGATTTATAGCAAAGATGATATTGTAATACAGTGGGGGGGGGGAACCATCTTTCTAATAAGTGATTCTGCATCAGTGAATATGCTTCTGGAGAAAACTTCTTCTTAATCTCTACCTTGCATGATTAAAAAACCCACAGAACAAGAGCCCAGCTGGATTGTGGATCCAAATGTGAAAACTAAAACAATTATAGTTTTAGAAGATAGCACAAGAGGATATTTTTGTGTTATTAAGATAGGCTAAAATGTCTCAAATAGGACATGAAAGTCACTAGCCATAGATACATGAAAATAAAGAACTTCTGTTCATCAAAAGATACCATTTGAAGGGGTGGAAAGGCAAGCCACAGACTGAAGAAGGAAATGCAATATATATTTTTAACAAAGGGCTCATTCAGAAAGAATGAAGAGGTCCTTTAAGTTACTGAGGGAAAAAAAATGAAGAAAATGCTACAGGAAAATGGGCAAAGGATTTAGCATGCATATCACAAGAGCGTATCCAAATGGCTAAGACACATCTGAAAAGTTGGTTAACCTCATTATTCAACAGGCAAATGCAAATTTAAACTGTAATTAGATACTGCTTTTTACTCACCAGAATGGTTAGGTTAAATGACTAAATGTCAGTGAGGACACGGAGCAGCTAGAGAGATCTCACACACTGTTAGCAGGTGTGCAAATCAGTACAACTTCAGAAAGCTGGCAGCATCTACTGAAGCTGACTACACGGGTATACTATGACCCAGCAGTCCCACTCCTAGGTGTGCATTGAACAGCCGTGCATAGACGTGTGCACGGAAAGACAGTAAAAGGGTTCACAACAGTAGTAGTCATAGTAATAAGCAAATAAAAACGATTCGAATCCCCTCAACATTAGACTGGATTAACTACAGGATATTGTAAAAACATTGAAAATTAATTAAATATTCTTCAGTGCGATAATAGGGGTGATACAAGAAGAATATTACATACATAATATATAGCAAGAAGTCAGACCCAAAATGATACGTATTTAATGATTCAATTTATGTAAAGTTCAAAACAGAGGCCATCACTTCACAGCCATTAAGGTGCTATATTTTTTTAAAAAGCAGAAAAATACAGGTATTGGAGAAGATGTAAAGAAAGTTAGATTTCTCATTCACTCTTGGTGGGAAATGTTGTGGTGGTTTAAAAAATTGAAAATTGTATTGCGCTATGCTCCTTGGAAGAAAAACCATGGCAAACCTAGAGATCATATTAAAAAGCATAGACATTATGTTGCCAACAAAAGTCCATCTAGTCAAAGCTATGATTTTTCCAGTAGTCATGTATGGATGTGAGAGTTGGACCATAAAGAAAGCTGAGTGCCGAAGAATTGATGCTTTTGAACTGTGGTGTTGGAGAAGACTCTTGAGAGTCCCTTGGACTGCAAGGAGATCCAACCAGTCCATCCTAAAGGAAACCAGTCCTGAATATTCATTGGAAGGACTGACACTGAAGCTGAAGCTCCAGTATTTTGGCCACTGAACTGACTCACTGGAAAAGACCCTGATGCTGGCAGGTTGAAGGCAGGAGGAGAAGGGGATGACAGAGGATGGGATGGTTGGATGGCATCACCAACTTGATAGCTATGAGTTTGAGTAGGCTCCAGGAGTTGGTGATGGACAGGGAAGCCTGGCCTGCTGCAGTCCATGGGGTTGTGACTGGGCAACTGAACTGAACTGAACTGAACTGATTACTATATGATGTAGCAATCCCACCTCTGGGAGAATTTAAAGCAAGGTATCAAAGAAATATGTGTTCATAGCAGCATTATTTGCAATAATAAGTGGAGGCAACCCAAGAGTTCACCAACAGAAGGATGGTAAACAAAGTGTGGTATGTACATAGAATGGAATATTATTCAGCAGTATAAAGGGAGGAAACCCTGACGTGCTAAATCTGATACAAGGCTAAATCTTGAAGGCAGCATGCTAAGTGAAATAAGCTAGTAAATAATACAAATATGTATGATTCCACTTATGTGAGGTACCTAGGGTAGGAAGAGACAGGAAGCAGAATAGCTGGTTGCCAGGGACTATGGGTGGGGGGCAGGAAACGGAGAGGCATGGTTTAATGGGTATAGAGCTGTAATTTTAGAAGGTGAAGAGTTTGGAGCGTGCACAGTACTGTGATTCTGAGCGCTAACACTGCTGAACTGCATACTTTAAAATGGCTAGAATGGCAGGTCACATACTATGTGTATTTTACCACAGTTTACATTTTTTTAAATAAAGGCAAAATGAATGTGGTGATTGAGATCAATACAGTGAGCGACTAGTGACCAGAAGTCACAAGGGGAGGTGTGGGGGTTCTGGGATGCTCTGTTTCCTGATTTGAGAGTAAGAACATGAATGTTTTCATTCTTGAGAATCAATCAAATTATATACTTTGACTTGTGTACCTTTCTATACGCTTCAATCAAATCAACAACAAAAGTTACTTTAAAAATAAGTCAAAGTAGAAGACCTAAGAATAGTCAAAGATTTGAGGGGAAAAAGATGGATAATGACTGGGTACTTACCTAATATCAAATATATTATAAAACTATTAAAACAATGTGGCTACTGGCACATAAGTAGATAAACAAATATATGGAAGAAGATAAAGTCTAAAAACAGTCCCATGCAATAAGTGAAAATTTAATATGTAATAAAGGAGGCATTTCAAATCAAAAATGGAAAAGATGAATCATTTATAAGTGATATGGAAGCAGCCTGTAAATTATTTGTATGTCAAGGAACTAGATTTTATATAAAAGAACAAAATTACATACGAGAAGAACTTTTGGTAGAACAAAGATTCATGTCTTTATTAGGAACTATACATATACTATAACAACAATCAAATCATGGTTATAATATTTTAAATCAGTTCTTCAAAATGTTAGTAAATTTTACCTCATTAAAAACAGCTTCTATAACTACCAAAACCAAAAGACAAATCATCGTCTTTCTAAAACATTCTAAAAATATATGACAGCAAATTTCTAAGACATAAAGAGTTTTTACAACTGAAAAAGAAAAGTAATAATACTCTTTTAGAAAAATGAACATAGGGAGCTATTTCATTAAAAAAAATAAAAAGCAAGTGGGCAGTGAACACATAAAAATGTATTTAGGATCATAAGTTGGCAGAGAAATGCTATTTGATATATACATATACATGGGTTCATCAGATGGGCAAAGTTTAAAAAGTGTCTCAGAACCTGCTGTTGCCAAGTGTATGAGGAAATGGGCACCATTTTATTCTGATGAGATTCTAAACTGCAGGGCAGAATAATAACTTGTATCAAACTTTGATATAAACTTTTCCCTTTGATCCAGTAACATAATTTCTAGAAATTCACCTTTAAATAAATAATCAGCCAAATATACAAAAGATGTCCATGGCAGTGTAACATATACTAGTGAAACACTAGAAGAAAATTAACTGTATGTCAAATTGCTGTTGGCTAATAAATTATGATACAGCGTACAGTGGGATACAGTCAGCCCTCCATATCCATGGGTTCAACATTCATGAATTCAATCACCTGGGATCAAAAATACTCAGGAAAAAAAGTTTCAAAAAGTTCCAAAGAGCAAAACTTGAATTTGCTGTGTACCAGAAACTGTTTACATGGCATTTACACTGCATTAGGTAGTAAAAGTAATCTGTGTGTGTGTGCTGTGTGCTCAGTCACGCCCAACTCTTTGCGACCCCATGGACTGAAGCTCATCAGGCTCCTCTGTCCATGGGATTTCCCAGGTAAGAACACTGGAGTAGGTTGTCGTTTACTTCTCCAGGGGATCTGTCCAACCCAGGGCTCAAACCTGCATCTCTTGTGTCCTGTGTCTCCTGCACTGGCAGGCAGATTCTTTACCACTGTGCCGCCTAGGAAGCCCATTATAAGTAATCTCAATTCAGTTCAGTCGCTCAGTCGTGTCCGACTATTTGCAACCCCATGAATCACAGCACGCCAGGCCTCCCTGTCCATCACCAACTCCCGGAGTCCACCCAAACCCATGTTCATTGAGTCGGTGATGCCATCCAGCCATCTCATCCTCTGTTGTTCTCCTCCTGCCCCCAACCCTTCCCAGCATCAGGGTCTTTTCCAACGAGTCAACACTTCACATGAGGTGGCCAAAGTATTGGAGTTTCAGCTTCAACATCAGTCCTTCCAATGAACACCCAGGACTGGTCTCCTTCAGGATGGACTGGTTAGATCTCCTTGCAGTCCAGGGGACTCTCAAGAGTCTTCTCCAACACCACAGTTCAAAAGCATCAATTCTTCCAGGCTCAGCTTTCTTTGCCATCCAACTCTCGCATCCATACATGACTACTGGAAAAACCATAGCTTTGACTGGACAGACCTTTGTTGGCAAAGTAATGTCTCTGTTTTTTAATATGCTATCTAGGTTGGTCATAACTTTCCTTCCAAGGAGTAAGCGTCTTTTAATTTCATGGCTACAATCACCATCTGCAGTGATTTTGGAGCCCAAAAAAATAAAGTCTGACACTATTTCCACTGTCTCCCTATCTATTTGCCATGAAGTGATGGGACCAGATGCCATGATCTTAGTTTTCTGAATGTTGAGCTTTAAGCCAACTTTTTCACTCTCCTTTTTCACTTTCATCAAGAGTAATCTAGAGATACTTAAAAGTATATAAGAAGATGCACTTAAGTTATATGCACAATCTACATGGTTCTATATAAGGAACTTGAGCACTGGAGGATTTTGGTATCCTGAGGTCAAGAGTGTCTTGGAATCAAGGGGCAACTCTATTGAGTAGTCTTGATAAATAGTTAGATTTATTGTTGATCACTAAAAAAGGCAGTTACATAAAAACAAGCATATTACCCCCTTGAGTAAATTTATTTCTATGTATACAGACACACACAGTTACCAGAAAAATGGTCACCAAATTGTAACCATTGTTATCTCAGGGTGATAGAGTTCAGCTTTTGTTTTCAATAGTTCTCTCAATGTTTGAATTTGTTCAGTGAGTAATACATTATTTGTAATGATAAGAAAAGCTATGCTATTCTCTTTTGAAAAATAAAAGGTCAAGGGACACTAATCTGGTCTGTCTTAGTCACAGGCACCACTTTGACGTTCTTGGGCTGCTTGCCTGTTTCCCCGCTTGTCCTACTAGCCTCCCATCGAAACTGCAAATTAGACTGAGAACTAAAGGCTGGGAGGGACTCTTTGGAGTGCCACATCTCTGCTTGATTCACAGCGACTGGCACTGGAAGGCCTTCCCCGCACCAAGTACGTCACGAAGATCAAGGTGCCTTGGTTGCCCTGAAATGCTTGCCTTCCATGAGCCGCTGGAGGCTGGGCCTCTTCCCCAGCCCCTTCTGGAGCAGGAAGTGACGCCTGGAGGTTCCCAAGGCCCCACTTGCTTTTTCTGTGTTCCCCGAGCTGAGGGCTGGCTGGGAGATTTCTATAGGCCTTTCACTAGGGATCTAAGAGCTTGACGCCATTAACTGTGATCCGCAAACTCTGCTGGCCCATGGAGGCCAGGGAGGGACTAGCTGGCCTGGATTTTAGGGGAGCTGTATATTCTACCAGTGACAGATAGGGCATCCCACCAGATGAAGTTTGAAATGTTGAATCCTATCTATACTCTCTCTTCCATCATGTTTACTAACCCTACAGAAATAAAATTCAAATAGTTTTTATTTTAATTGAAAGCTGGGAGACGGTCACTCCTAGCAAGCAAGAGAAGAAAGGAAACCCATAGGATTTGGGCTGCACAAGATGATGCTTCCAAGAGCCACACGGTTCCTATTCAGGATTGAGCACACCACTGAAAGAAGAATTTAAATAACTGGAAAACTTGACTTTTTCTCAAGTAAATCCTTGTAGTATAGACATTTCAGTGACAAACTGAATTTCCAGAATGTTTTCAAAGCATAAAGTGTGATGAAATTTCTATCTTTCGTGATTACAGTTTTGAGAACTTGAGCTGCTCAAAGTATTGGCCCAGTGCCTCAAAAATGGGCACTAGGACCCACCTTTCTTCTGTGACCTGCAAGCAAACACCTTTCTAGAGGGTGACCAGGAAGCCTGACAGGTCACGTGCACGGCCCATGCCAACTCCCCAATCTCCAGGGCACCTCCAGCTAATCTCAAAGCTTGACTGTAGGCCAAGGGGAATGGTTATATAACTCTGAAAGTTTAAACTTGGGAACACACACACACGTATCTAAACAAGAGCCCAATTAAAAGGAGAAAACCACAGCACTGGATCCCGTTTCTCTAGTTTACTGACCTGTAAAGAAATAAAGATGTATTCATTGTTACATTTACCTGCCTTCCTGGCTACCCATTGGCCATGTCATCCAACTAATTAAAAGCTATGCTGCATCCCAGAGCCTTTCAAATGTCATCCCCTGTGTTCAAATAAAAACAAAAATTCTGGTAACCATCCACTGTCCTCCTCTTTGGATTTCTTTCTCATGACCAGTTCTTACGCCTGCATCCCCAGCCTTGGAGGGTAAAGATGGCTCCTTCCCTGGAGTCTGGTGTCTGGTCAGCAGGGAGCACCCTTCCCACCGTGCACGGAGGCTGGAGGCAGAGCGCTCAGTGACGGCCTGGACCAGGGACAAACAGAGAGAAGGGCCCAGGACGCAGCCCCCAGAACCCAGCGTGGGGCTCTGTGCTTCTGCTTTCTGCCAGGAGACTCCACAGGGGCCTGTGGGGCCAGGTGGGCCAGGAGGCCGTCTGGCGGCTGCAGGGCCGAGGAGGGTCCCAGGTGGTGCAGAGAGAGGGAAAGGAAACGCAGGCTCAGTTCTGAGATGGCAGACTAATCCCTGTGAGAACTGTTTGCTGGGGAAGACGAGGGCAGGCGTCCAGGAGCCAGGGCCTGGTGCTGTCTCATGAGAGAGCTAATTCCAACCCCGCACTCTGCCCTGCTCTGTGAAAGCGGGTCGTGGGAGGCAGCTGGGAACAGGAGGAGCACCCCACCCCTCTTCCTCCAGAAGCAGACGGCCACTGTCCCCAGCTGGTGCCGGGCCCTGGAAGGGTTGTTCCCCCATGCCTGGGGTTCTGTCTGTGAGACTCTGGAGGGAAGGCAGGTGGCTCAGTTCTGTGCTGATGAAGGAATTTTGCTTTGACAATGTAAGAAAAATAAGGACAATGCCGTGAGATTTCTAAACACCTAAATGTATTCAATCTTATTCTAATGCAGGGTCCAGCCTTGTGTTCTGACTCACATTACTGATGATGTCAGTATATGATCAATGTTGTTAATGTCCTTACTGGCCCATTTTTTTCTTTGATTTTCCTGGCCCATGAAAACCCAAACTTCAAAGAGCATCCCAGGGCATAGTGGTGTTGTTGTTATTTTTTGTTTTTTTGCCTGTTCCTTGTGTGAAGAAGAAGAAACCTATATCTTATTTTATAGTATGAACATCTATCATTCATCTCATTTAGTCATTCAACAGACATATAATAAGTATCTATGTTGGATACTTATTATATATTGGAAACATACGATATATTATATATAATATATATTATATGGACTATAATATATAATATGGAATATTATATATAATATATTATATGGAATATTATATATAATATACTCCAACATATATATGCTGGAAAGGGCTTCCCTGGTGGCTCAGATGGTAAAGAATTCTCCTGCAATGCAGGGGACCTGGGTTTGATCCCTGGGTTGAGAAAATCCTCTGAAGAAGCGAACGGCTCCCACTCCAGTATTCCTGCCTGGAGAACTCCATGAACAGAGGAATCTGACAGGCTACAGTCCATGGGGTTGCAAAGAGTTGGACATGACTGAGAGACTTTCACACATGTACATATGTTGGAAAAAGACTTTGTCAAGATACAGTATTTACTTATGGGGGAAAGTCTTGAATATTATAGACATAACATGAAGCAAAAGTATTAAATGGTATCCTGTTTCCCCACATTTAATCTCTGATACACTTAACTGAAGCTTAGCCACTAACATTACACTAGCCAGTTACCATCAAGAAATTTTCTCTTGGATTATGAACTCTAGTTATTTTCCTTAGCAATATTATCACTTAAAAAGTCATAAATTAAATCCTTCCCAATTGAAGGATTGATAAACTGATTCAATTCCCAATTGAATCCACTTAACTTGAAGTGACCTCAGCTGCTCTCACTGGCCAGTTGCCATCTAGATTTGCCATTCTAGCCTAGTAAGTGCATGTGGTGGACACTTCCAGAGACTGGACTTCAGGGCTGGTTTGTTACTGCTGCCTATTGTCACTCATACAGTGACTTACTAGGTTAAACCTCTTTCTTCTGAGTGCTGAGTAGGGCTGACCTAATACCTGGATGAAATAAGTTATTGCTTCTGAAGATTGATTTGCAGGTTTCTCACCTAAAAAGTACCTCTCTCATTGTTGACTAAGTTTCTACCTAAAGTAATTTGACTTCAGACCTCTCCAGGCTTCCCTTTCCTCAGTTTCAATGTATCCTTTCTCTTAGCGCTGTGGTGAAAAATAAGTGATGTAATTGTGTAAATCACTTGGCATAACGCTTGCCACACAGTAACACTTCATTGCCGATGTGACTGTGGTGGATATTCTTTGCCTAGGGCTGCCTGTAGTAAGAACCACACACTGGGTGGCTTAAAGCAATAGAGACGTCCTGTCTCCCAGTGTTGGAGGCTGAGTCTGAAATGAAGGTGTCCGCAGAGTCGGTTCCTTCTGATGGCTCAGAGGAAAACCCCGTTTGGGCCTCTCTCCTAGCTTCTGGGGGTTTGCTGGCCATCTTTGGTGATCCTTGGTTTGCAGCCACATCACTCCAGTCTGTCTTTGCCATCACACGGGTTCTCTCTTTGAGCCTCCGTTGTCACATGACCCTTTCCATATAACAGCAGTCATAATGGGTTGGGGCCCACCTGACTCCAGTCTGACTTCATCTTAGCTTGATGACATCTGCAAGAGCTCTATTTTCAAATAAGATTCTGAGGCGCAAAGGGTTAGGTCTTCAACATATCCCTGAGGGGGAACACAAATCAATCTATGACACAGGAGACGGGATTTTGTCTAGGATGATCATCATCATCACTAGCTGCATCTGTCTTCTGCAGCCTCCTAACCTGGTGCTGTGTGGGGGGCACGCCAGCCACCAGATGCTGACTGAATGGCAGTTGCTTAAAGCAGTCCTGGCTCAGCCGCCAGCAGGGCTTCCCTCCCTCTGTCTGCACCCTCCCTCTGCCAGAGCAAGCTACCCCTCCCGTCTCCACCGCCACCTCCAGCACAGTGAGTGCCCCGCACCTCGCCACCCCGCCTTCTCTTCATCCTTCTCCCTCTCCTGCCAGCCACATCAGTTGAAGGGGACCACGCAAATGGCAACAAAGAGCTGCCTGACCTCACAAACTTGCAGGCCGCCTAGAACATAAGGAGACTGACTCTGTGAACCTCCAGGAAAGCGACGTGCCTGCTGAGCAGCCACTCTGCGCATGGCGCTAAGCCCACCTCATGCCCACCAGGCATCCTGTCTATCAGAGGACGTCCGCCAGGGCTTCAGCCCTCCTGCAGGAATAACTAGCTTTTGCCATCCCTGGCAATTCTCAAGGTGGCATGCCAGTCAATCTTCCTCTATTTTTAATTTTCTTTTTTCTTTTCCAAATGGCATCCTAGTTTAAATGTATTAGGGGAGTTTTACTAATTAAAGATAGCTTATTGTCTCTCTTGTTGACAACAGGATGAAATAATCACTCACTACTGCATTTTCAGCAGATTCAGATTTTCCTCTGCGGGGCTGGGTCTGCTTAAAGCGGGCGTGCGCCTCGGCGTGGCTCCGCAGCTTAAAGATGGGGCGTGCCCGCCAGAGCGAGGCCGAGTGATGACAGGCGTATTTGGGCCATTACTTCTGACTTCTGTCAGGGCCTGTCTTGCAGGATCGTTTGGTAACTGGGCTCGATCTCTTCCCTCCCTCCAGGCAGCCACAGTGGGCCTGTGACACCAGGGGTTGTCCTGCTGTGTCCCGCCGGGCCCGCCCCAGAGCAGGCGGACCCCAGGGAGGCAGCGCGGCTCTGCATCTGGAAGCCCAGCCTTCATCCTGGACTGCTTGTCCCACAGCCTCCATCAGGAGCCGCCGCCTCAGAAGCCGAATTGCTGAGCCCTGCAGAATCTTCTGGACTACATTCGCTGTGGCTTCAAGTGGAGGAGAATGAGAAGGAAAGGTCTCCTCCTTGTTTAGAATTGCCAGGGAGTAGCCTGGTGGTCTGGGCGTCGGGGTTCACTGCTTTGCCTGCTATGGCCCAGATTCAGTCTCTGGTTGGAGAACTGAGACCCACAAGCCCGCAGTCCCACCAAAGGGGAAAAAGGCCAGATGCAGCTCATAAAAAAATACAAGACACCCCGTTAAACCAGACTCTCACATAACATCAAATAATTCTTTAAACAATCCTAACTACTTTTAAGTATATAGTTCAGTTGTTTTCAGTATATCCACATAAGAACTTAAAATTTTTTAACATGTTTGTCCTAGTCAATACTAAAATAAAAATAATTAATGGTTTATCTGAAATTCAAACTTCACTGGGCAGCCTGCATTTTATCTGGCAACCTTACTGTATTTGCCCTGGCGTACGTTGCTGATTTGTTTGTATGATTGGTTCCTTGTCTCTGCAGAGAAAGGCTTCTCAGGGAATTGAGGATGTCCTGCTCCATAACAGGAGCTGGAGGCTGCAGCCGGAACACATATCCTGAAGATATATGAAGAAGAGAGGTATGTGAGGTGTGGAGGGTGATTCTGAGCAGTCAAGACTTTGACTAAAGTTATAAAGCAGCGACCGTGACTCTTTGGCACTTTCCCTTTCTCCACGTGTCCACCCGTCACCTGTCCCTCCTTGGGCAGCCATCTTCCAGGTTATCAACCCCTCTAGCCAAGCACCAACTGAAAAAATACGGTGTTAGCTGCTGGTGTGCTTTAAGTGTGACCCCCCTCTCCGCCACACTTACGTTCCCCTCAATGGGCTCAAATGAACAAGAAAGAAGAGTGGTAACCAGACAGAGTGGCATCTGTTGTTTGTGTAGGGTGAGGCTGCCCAGCTCCTGGGGCATGGAGCCCAGGACGCCCGTGATCCCTCATCTCTGCTAAGACCCCTCACATAGAAGATCTTCTAAGAGAAGACATTATTTGCAAGAAACTCTTCAAGGATGGTGTTCTACTTTTATGGTACCTGGATTCTCAGGATAGAGATATTCAGGAAAGGAAAACCCTAAACGAGAAACCTTTAGAGAACAGAAGGACATGTGTGCTAAGTCGCTCGGTCGTGTCCAGCTCTGTGCGACCCTGTGGAGAGTAGCTGCTAGGCTCCTCCGTCCATGGGGGTCCCCAGGCAAGAACAGTGGGGTGGGCTGCCATGCCCTCCTCCAAGGAATCTTCCTGACCCGGGGATTAAACCACCTCTCATGTCTCCTGCATTGGCAGGTGGGTTCTTTGTCACGAGCACCACCTAGTTCCAGCCTAACTTAGAGCAAACCACTAGTGGCCCAGGGGCATGAGACACAATGTTCTGCTTGTTGCTGTGCCTGGCCTCCAGGTTAGAAAATAACTGCCCAGCTGGTTCCAGTGTACCCTGACACACATCTAGTTTGTGATGGGCAATGTGTTAGGCAAGATTAAAATAGACACGATGACCCACATGCATAACCAAGTCCTACCTTTCGGGACTTTTCTTGCAACTAACTGTAGTAGTAACGAAGGAAACCACATAAACATCTCAATAAGTCTCTAATGAAAATTCAATCCAAAACACACTGGGGACTTCCCTGGAGGTCCAGTGGTTAAGACTTTGCTTTCCATCGCAGGGGTGTGAATTCAACCACTGGTCTGGGAGCTAAGATCCCATATGCCTCTTGGCTGAAAAGACCAAAACATAAAGCAGAAGCACTACTGTGACAAAGTTCAAGAAAGACTCTAAAAACGGTCCACATTAAAAAAGAAATTCAACTATGGCTGATCCACGTTGATGTGTGGCAGATACCAACACAATATTGTAAATACCCTTCAGTTAAAAATAAATGAATTTTTAAAAAACGACCTTAAAAAACCCCATTGAGCGCACTGCCACAACCAGTCCGCGTGGGTCTAAGAACATCCGTGTATGGTCCGATGGCAAAGACTGACAACAAGGCCAAGTCACAGCCTTGGTTTGTAGTCATGGAGTGGTTTGTACTGTGATGGAGGTGGGCACAGAGGGTGGCTATCACCCAATCCAGGCATAGGGGGGGTTGTTGGGAGAGATGGGCAAAGAAGAGGTCTACCAGAACAAGTGGCAGATTAGACAAAGGTACCTTTCTTTGGCAGAGACTGTGACAACCCAAGTGAGAGCTGACGCTGGGCCACAGAGACCTGGCCAGCCCCTGCCTCTGACTCGGCTCTGTCGGTCCCACTGGTCTATTCCAGAATGTCCTTTGAGTGAGACCTACCCGCCGTGAGCAGACATAAAAAGTGGAATCCCCTTTCTTAAGCTTTCTATTTATTCATTTCAGCCAAGCAGTTAATTAATTTTGGGAGATTCCCAGAGCAATTCTTGCACTTCCATCCAAACTTCAATTAGTGAAAAGCCCCTCTGAGGTTGTTCTCCAGAGCGTTCAGATGTATTCTTTCTTATTTGAACAGTGGATAGACTGCCTTTGAGACCTGCCGCTTAGGGGGCTGCTCAGTGGTTTGCTGGTTTCCATATTCAGCAGCTCAGCTGTAACTAAGGATTTTGACCCCCAACTGGGCTTTTAACACTGTTTCAGCTCAAGGGCCTGAGCATAAGGACTGTTCTTGGCTCAACGAGGCTACATCCCACCCATTTCCTCTGACAATGATGTCAGCTTTCATTCAGTTCACCCACTGGATTCACGCGTGGAGGACGTTGTGTGTGTGTGTGTGCTCAGGTGCTTCAGTCGTGTCCAACTCTTTGTGACCTCATGAACTGTAGCCCACCAGGCTCCCCTGTCCATGGGACTTCCCAGGCAAGAATATCAGAGTGGGTTACCATTTCCAGGGGATCTTCACGACCCGGGATTGAACTCACGTCTCCTGCAGCTCTCGGAATGCAGGTGGATTCTTTTCCCACTGAGCCACTGGGAAGCTTTGCAGCCCAATTAAAAATGTCTGAAATTGACTCAGTGATAAGGTTGTTGGGGGGTTTACATAATAAAATTTCACTAGCAAAGCTACTAAGGAGCAAAGTCAAGGAAGAGACGTGACTGCAGGAGCATCTCAGTCCAAAGACAGCAGATGGGGGCAACGATTATACGTGGGTTCTGAGGATCCCTTTCAGACATGGGGACTCTGCAGGCATTGTACTGCTCCAAACGTCACCAGATTTATTTCGTTTGAGAAGGTTTGCTGTATGGATACAATTACTAGATACATTAAAAGATAAGGGAAATGACTAAGAATAGCTTGGGGGCAGACAGAACATCTTTGGACTGAGCATATCTGCTGAGGCGTGTAGCATTACATGCCTGTAGCCTCAGGGAGGTTCAAATGTAATAGGTTCTGCACTTGCCTTCTTCAATTAATCAGTCTATGTACTTACACCCTCTCCCCTTCTGCCCTGCCCTCTCTCCTCTTCATCTCTTCCCTCTTCCTCTCCTCTCTCTCTTTACTTTTCTCTGTCACTTACATAGGGCTTCCTCAGTGGCTCAGCGGTAAAGAATCTGCCTGCAATGCAGGAGACACGGGAGACATGGGTTTGATCACTGGATCAGGAAGATTCCCTGCAGGAGGAAATGGCAGCCCACTCCAGTATTCTTGCCTGGAGAACTCCATGGACAGAGGAGCCCTTGGGGTCGCAAAGAGTCAGATACGACTGGGCCATAGAGCACATCACTTACATAATTCCCCATTTCTCCTCGCCCTTACTTCTACTCATTTTGGAAATGGGTGGCCTTGTGACAACCATGTGGCTTAGATATGACTGAATTTGCTTTTATCACATCTGTCATGTCCTTGAGAAGCCAAGACCCAGAACCATAACTCTCAGGTTAAGGAAGCCAAATTCAAACCAAGATGCAAGAGGAGATCATAAAGAGAGTTTTGAGATGTTCACTTGGGCTGGAGAAACTTTTCATCAAATAAAAAACAAATATTACCTTCCTATATAGGAAATAAAATTTGGATGACTAGAAGAGATGTCCTGCCAGATGGACAGATGGATCACTGATGCTAGTTTGAGGTCTTCCTTGTTCTGAAAAACAAGTCTTCACACAATGTTCCTTGAGGGACCTCTGTAATTCCTTTCTTCTAACATGATCACACTTTCCAGACAGGAGCTAGAGACTCTACTGCTTCCATTTCCCCACCCTCATTCTCTCCTGAAATCTGATCAAATAGCATGCTCAGAAGTCACTCGTTTCTAGATCCTGTTTTCACGTCTTGTATTTCTTTTTCTGCTTTTGCTTAATAGCAACCAATGGCCACCAGCTTCTCTTTGATGCTGTTTCCTCTCGGCTCCTATGTCACAATCATTCTCTGGCCCCGCTGCTGTCTCTCCGATGTAACATCTCGACACAGACACACATGTGCTTTTAGTCAATATGGCATACTGGCTTGGCAGAGGAATACCCACTCATTTCAAATAGAGACAAATTCTGGGTTATTACCAGATTAAATACATATCTAATACAGTGAAGTTTCCAGGAATAAAATGAGATTTTGTTCAAAGCCAGAATAGTAAGTAGGAGCTGAAATAAAAATAGCTCATAGGGAAGTCAGAACTGGATTTAAGCCTTAACCATTAGGAACTGAGGCTTTAGCTTTTGCATAGAGGGAAAGAGTCCACGCCATATGCCCCATAAGCAAAGGAAACTGGAACTGAGCTATTGGAATAAAATTGAGATTGAACAATGGCTGCGCATCATGAAAGAGGCTAGAGGAACTCCACCCGCTAGGGCAATATCGAGAGAACTTGTTTTCCACTTGGTCCTGTGGGTAGGAAAGTCATCATTCACAACATTTACAATCCAGAAATGTGCCAAGCAAGCTGTGATGTAAGGAGCCCAAACCAAGAGATTAGCATTAACAATTGCTTCAGAATCCATTAATCAGGAGAGGCAAAGGAGAGAGCAGCTTCTAAAATGCTTCTGCAATCCAGGGCATATGGAATGCCTACAGAGACAATACTCCTGAAGATTATTTCATAGTCAATAGCTGGAAGTCACACAAGGAAACAAACCACCATGGGAAGAGTCAAGAATGAAAAATAATGGGAAAAAATGTGAAAAAGCTTCTAAAATAATTATGCCTAAAATATTGAAAGAATATTGAATGTCATAAGCTAGACTATAAAAAGTGTTGACATATTTCTTTAAAAATTAATCATCTTAAACCATAATTATTGATACTGAAACATCAATGGATACCATGGGCTGTAAACGGTCAAAGAGAGAATCATTTTAAAGATAAATCTAAGGATATTACCTAGAATACAGCACAGAGATGGAGAGATGAAAAATGTGAAAGAAAATTTAAGAGACCAAGTGTCTGTAATGAAAAGCCCTAGCAAGCTCCAAAAGGAAAGTGGAAGACTGATAGTATTCAATTAGCTGAGAATACTGCAGAATTGAAAAGTGACAAATATTGTTAAGTTGAAACGGTAGCTGTATTATGAGCTGGATAAATAAAAAGAAATGTCTCATGTAGACACACAGTACCAAGCTCAGAACAAACACACAGAAAAATTATAAAAGAGACTAAAGAGTTAAGGTTGTAATTTTTTAGAAAAAGAATGATAATTGGATTTTCATCAGTGATAACGGAGTCAATAGAACATGAAAATTTTAATTTTCGAAAAGAAAAAACAGAAAAAATATTTGTCCAAATAGAATTCGATAGTAGCTAAAGTATCATTCAGGGCTGAGATATTCAGACATCCAGAGACTTAGAAACTTTACTGGTTGTGATTAGCAGAGGACGATTAAATGATGCACTTCAGCAAGAAAGAAAGTGAAAGCAGAAGGAGATACAGGATGTGAAAATTAATGATGGGAAATAAGTTTAATAAATTTGTTGGAAAATCTAAATGAGACTCTAAAATTTAAAAAGGAGGATGTGGAGAGAGTGAGAGTTAGACGAAGGCAGCCAAAAGGTACAAAATTCCAGCTATATAAATAAGTGCCAGGGCTATAATACCATTTGCAACAACATGGATGCAACTTGAGATTATCATACGCAATGAAGTAAGTCAGAAAGAGAAAGACAAATACCATATGGTACCACCTATATGTGGAACCTAAAATATGGCACAAAGGAACCTGTCTATGATACAGAAGTACAGACTCCCAGAGGACAGACTTGTTGCCAATGGGGAGAAGGAATGGGAGGCAGATGGACTGGGAATTTGGGGTTGATAAATGCAAACTAATCCATTTAGAATGGACAAACAGCAAGGTCCCAATGTATAGCACAGGGAACTATATTCAACATCCTGTGCTAAACCACAATGGAATAGAATATAAAAAGAATGTCTGAGTCATTTGCTGTCCAACAGAGATTGGCACAAAATTGTAAATCAACTATATTTCAATTGAAAAAAATTGAACAGACAAGAAAAAAAATGCATGTGAATGTTCATTACAGCATTATTTACAATAGCCAAGATATGGAACCAACCTAAATGTCTGTTGATAGATGATGATAGATGAATGGATGAAGGAGATGTGGCATGTAGCTATCTATCTATCTATCTATATACACACACATATAAATATTAGTGTATATATGGCAAAAAAGTTCATTTGAGTGTTCCATAGGATGGTACAGAAAATCTGAATGAACTTTTTGACCAACCCAATACACACACAGAATGGAATACTACTCAGCTATGAAAAGAATGAAATTTTGCCATTTGAAACAACACGGATGGACCTAGAGAGCATTATGCTAAATGAAGTCAGAGAGAGAGATAAATAGTGTATGATTCCACTTATATGTAGAATCTCACAAACAAAACAAAGAAACAAAACAGAATGAGAAGAGACTCGTAGATACAGAGAAGAGAGAAGAGATGGTGGGAGCCAGTGGGAGGGGGATAAGAGGTTGAAATAAGTGAACAGCATTACGAGGCACAAACCTTCAGTTATAAACAAAATAAGCCACAGATTGTTATTAGGATTATTATAAATGATATTATGATCATTTCATAATACACGCAAATGTCAAAAAACTATGTAGGACCCCTGAAACTAAATAATATTACACATTATAATATTGAAAGTACATTTCAATAAAAAGAAACAATTCACTAAAAATATATAGCAAACATAGCCTATTTGGACCTAACAACATAACTTTGAACATTTAGAAAGTAGAAATCAAGCAAACTACGAGGAAAAAAAAAGGCTTTCTCAAAAACTGCTAGACGGAGGTAAAAGAGCATGATATCTGCAACTTACTCTCAAAAGATTCAGAGAATAAATTAGATCTTAATCTAAACCTAGATCTAGGCATAAATATAGATGTAGAAATAAATAATAAAACAAATGTGATAGAATGTAAACATCTTATGAAAACTGTTGAAGGAAATATGGGGTTGTTTTGTATTATTTTTGCAACTATTTGGTAAGATTGAAATCAAGTTTTAAAGTTTTACTAAATGCCAATGCTGGTGCTGCAACTGATTTCACTAATTCAAAGTCCTAAATTCTTAGGGATGAGGTTCCAGGAATAACATTTATTTAAAGCTTCTAGGTGACTCTAATGTTTGGGTGGGCGGGGGGAAGCCCTGATAAATCAAGGATACAGAAAATAATTAAAGGCAGAGAACATTTGAATGCACAATTATCAAGCATAATCTAATAGGTATTAGCAGAGAGGAAAGGGGGCACATAAATGTGCGTTTTAAGAAAATGGTAATGTGTAATGAACATATGAAAAGTGCTCAATCTTATTAGCCAGCTGCTAAACACGAACTGAAACCACCACGAGATACCACTGCACCCCCATAACCGGCTAACATAGAAAAACAGTGTGGAGTGTTGGGGAAGATCTGGGACAACTAGAACTGACGCATCCCTTGAGAGGGAGGGAGTGTAGAAAACCGCCTGGCAAGATTTGCTAAAGCTGGTTATATACCCACATTATGGTCCAGGAGTGCCGCTCCCGGTACATACTCAACAGAAAAGCCTACCCATGTTCATCAAAACACATGGGGGGAGTAGAGGGACTGAATGTTCAACAGGAGAGGGGCCTTTGAACATCATGATAAATGTAAGCAGTTTCAATTCTATCAATGATAATCAGCAACCTACAGCTACACACAGCAATGTGGATGAAGCTCACAAATGGAAAGTTGAACAAGAGGTGGCAGACACACACAAACAAGCACTCCATGACTGCATTTCAAGGGTGCGGGAAGGCGGGACGGCGGGGATTGCGGGAGGGGCTGTGACTGGAGGCGCAGGAGAGGAGGGGGGTCGTGCACGAGGACCCGGGCGCGGACGCTCCGCGGGCTGCACCTTTGGGATGCCCCTTCTCTCTAGACGGCGTCGTCAACAGAACGTTCACCTAAACGTTAAAGTACAAACCATTCGACCTTGAAGCTTTCGTCTCCTTGTTTTTAGCGGTGCTGGGTCTCTTGTTGGGGGCTTTTCCTCTGGCCGCAGAGCGGGGCTTCTCTCCGGCCTGTGCGTCCTCTCCTGCTGCGGGGCACAGGCTGCAGGGCCCTGGGGCTTCAGCGGTTGCGGGCAGAGCCTTGGTGCCTGCAGCGCCGGGCTCTGGAGCGCGGCCCACAGGCGCGGTGTACCAGCTTAGCTGTGCAGCCACACGTGGCATCTTCCCGGACCAGGAATCAAACCGAGGTCTCCTGCGCTGGCAGGCGGATTCTCTACCGCTGAGCCGCCAAGGAAGCCCTATTTCTACTTTCTAAAATTACTCTTTTAAAAAGGGATTCAAAGTTATCCAACTTAAAAATGTGAGGAAAACATATTATAGAGGTGAGGATACTAATCTCTATAAACATTATGCTGTTTTTCTGGGAAAAAAAAACAAAAACAGTAGATCTCAAGAAAACTTGCATTCAAGAAATCAAAGCTATGTACTCTTTTCAGTCATCCATGAAATACTCATAAAACTAACCAGAAACTATTTCTCAATGAATTCCATAGAATAAAGATGCAGATGAGTTTCTCTGACCATAATGCCATTAAGTAATATATGGTTATTGTAGCAAATACAGAAAATAAAACAAAAAATGTAAATTAAAATTGCCTACACTTTCATAATACAGACATTCTCCCTCAGTATTTTAGTGCATATATTTCTTGTCTTATCTATTTTAACATGGTTGAGTTCATTCTGTAAATAACCTTACCTTTTCTCTCCTCTTTAAAATGATTGATGACTGTAGTGGATTATCATGGAGGTTACCCAGAGAACAAGGGGCTGAGGTGTTAGGTTCCACTTTACATTGAGGACTAGGGACTCCCCACCAGAGGATAAATCCTTTGAGCACATTCTGAACTATGATTATCACTGTAAACAACGATCACAAGCACTTGGTTCCCAGTTTATGCTCAGATCCCTGTGGCTGCCCTCAAGTGACTTACCATCTACTTAGGATAACAGTGTTATTTTTCAGCCCTCCAACTTCAACCACCCCTCCCTCCCCTTTAACAAGAGTTCCTTGCTTACCCTTCAGGTGAGTCCTCAAGCTACTCAGTTCAGCTGAGAGATCATTCTTGCTTCCTCCCACGCCCATCTCCCAGTGCAAAAACAAAAGCAGCCAGATTCTCACATAATTCCAACTTGGCTCAGACGACCCTTTCTTCTGGAAGGTTCATTCTTGAGCAAGTCATACAAGGACAGAGGAGCAGGTGGTGGATGTTCTTCCTATGCAGCCACACCAGCCTGTGGACCAAGCTCCTGCTGAGAGACCATACTGGGCTTCTCATGACCCAGTTTTCCAAGCAACTGATATCGGCCCATTTCAGCCCCTAGCCCTGCAGCCTCCCATTGGCCCTATGAGCCCCCTATGTCCTTCTGGTAAAATGTCTTTTCATTTAAGGTAGCTTGCAGAGAAGCATCCAGTCTGAAATCAGACTGTAAATAAATAGCAAAATGAACTCAGTCTGGAGGGATGAGAAAGTGGCAATGTCAGAGCAGGACAGTTAGATGGAGAGCTGTGGGAAGGCCTGAAGGACTCTCTAATCTGTGGAAACCCAAGGCACAGCAGGCAATGAGGAGGACTGTGAAGTCAGATCATCGCTACCATGCGGCCTCTAGACATCTTTGAAGTCTGTCATCAATAGACTGGAAATGGAATTTGATTTTCAATAGCTTTGGTATTGCTACTCCTCCCTAATAAAAAGGAAAGACGTATGCCTAGTAAAAAGATAAATTTTATTAAATTTTTTTCCACATTGAAAATAAGAAAATATTACTGAAAGTATTAGACACTCAGTCACAGCTGAATCTCTGTGACCCTTTGGACTGTAGCCTGCCAGGCTCCTCTGTCCATGGAATTCTCCAGGCAAGAATACTGGAGTGGGTAGCCATGCTCTTCTCCAGGGGATCTTCTTGACTCAGGGATCAAACCTGGGTCTCCCAAATTGCAGGCAGATTCTTTACCATCTGAGCCAATAGGGAAGCTCCACTGAGGTAACTAACATCCCCCAAAAGATGTCCTTTTCATAGGGGACTGGAATGCAAAAGCAGGAAGTCAAGAAACACCTGGGGTAACAGGAAAATTTGGCCTTGGAGTAGAGAATGAAGCAGGGCAAAGGCTAATAGGGTTTTGTGAAGAGAACACAATGGTCATAGCAAACACCCTCTTCCAACAAGACAAGAGAAGACTCTACACATGGACATCACCAGATGCTGCCGCTGCTGCTAAGTCACTTCAGTCGTGTCCAACTCTGTGCGACCCCACAGACGGCAGTCCACCGGACTCCCCCATCCCTGGGATTCTCCAGGCAAGAACACTGGACTGGGTTGCCATTGCCTTCTCCAATGGGTGAAAGTGAAGTCGCTCAGTCGTGTCCGGATGGTCAATACCGAAATGAGATTGATTATATTCTTTGCAGTCAAAGATGGAGAAGCTCTATAGAGTCAGCAAAAGCAAGACTGGGAGCTGACCGTGGCTCGGATCATAAACTCCTTATTGCCAAATTCAGACTTAAACTGAAGAAAGTAGAGAAAACCACTAGACCATTTAGGTATGACCTAAATCAAATCCCTTATGATTATACAGTGGAAGTGAGAAATAGACACAAGGGATTAGATCTGATAGACAGAGTGTCTGATAACTGTGGACAGAGGTTTGTGACACTGTACAGGAGACAGGGCTCAAGACCATCCCCAAGAAAAAGAAATGCAAAAAAGCAAAATGGCTGTCTGAGGAGGCCTAACATATAGCTTTGAGAAGAAGAGAAGCCAAAAGCAAAGGAGAAAAGGAAAGATATACCCATTTGAATGCAGAGTTCCAAAGAATAGCAAGGAGAGATAAGAAAGCCTTCCTCAATAATCAGTACAAAGAAACAGAAGAAAACAATAGAATGAGAAAGACTAGAGATCTCTTCAAGAAAATTAGAGATACCATGGGAACACTTCATACAAAGATGGGCTCAACAAAGAACAGAAATGGTATGGACCTAACAAAAGCAGAAGATATTAAGAAGAGGTGGCAAGAACACAAGAAGAACAATACAAAAAAGATCTTCACAACCCAGATAAACACAATGGTATGATCACTCACCTAGAGCCAGACACTCTGGAATGTGAAGTCAAGTGGGCTTTAGGAAGCATCACTACAAACAAAGCTAGTGGAGGTGATGGAATTCCAGTTGAGCTATTTCAAATTCTAAAAGATGATGCTGTGAAAGTGCTGCACTCAATATGCTAGCAAATTTGGAAAACTCAGCAGTGGCCACAGGACTGGAAAAGGTCAGTTTTTATTCCAATCCCAAAGAAAGGGAATGCCAAAGAATGCTCAAACTACCGCACAATTGTACTCATCTTACAAGCTAGCAAAGTAATGCTCAAAATTCTCCAAGCCAGGCTTCAACAGTATGTGAACCATGAATTTCCAGATGTTCAAGCTGGTTTTAGAAAAGGCAGAGGAACCAGAAATCAAATTGCCAACATCCATTGGATTATCAAAAAAGCAAGAGAGTTCCAGAAAAATATCTATTTCTGCTTTATTGACTGTGCCAAAGCCTTTAACTGTGTAGATCACCACAAACTGTGGAAAATTCTTAAAGAAATGAGAATACCAGACCACCTGATCTGCCTCTTGAGAAATCTGTATGCAGGTCAGGAAGCAATAGTTAGAACTGGACATGGAACAAGAGACTGGTTCTAAATAGGGAAAGGAGTCCGTCAAGGCTGTATATTGTCACCCTGCTTATTTAACTTATATGCAGAGTACATCATGAGAAACGCTGGGCTAGAGGAAGTACAAGCTGGAATCAAGATTGCTGGGAAAAATATCAATAACCTCAGGTATGCAGATGACACCACCCTTATGGCAGAAAGTGAAGAGGAACTAAAAAGCGTCTTGATAAAAGTGAAATAGGAGAGTGAAAAAGTTGGCTTAAAGCTCAACATTCAGAAAACTAAGATCATGGCATCTGGTCCCATCACTTCATGGTATATAGATGGGGAAACAATGGAAACAGTGACAGGCTTTATTCTTTTTGGGCTCCAAAATCACAGCAGATGGTGATTGCAGCCATGAAATTAAAAAAAGCTTATTCCTTGGAAGGAAAGTTATGACCAACCTAGCCAGCATATTAAAAAGCAGAGACATTACTTTGCCAACAAAGGTCCATCTAGTCAAAGCTATGGTTTTACCAGTAGTCATGTATGGATGTGAGAGTTGAAGTATGAAGAAAGCTGAGCACCGAAGAATTGATGCTTCTGAACTGTGGTGTTGGAGAAGACTCTTGAGAGTCCCTTGGACAGCAAGGAGGTCCTCCTAGTCCCTCCTAAAGGAAATCAGTCCTGAATATTCCTTGGAAGGACTGATGTTCAAGCTGAAAGTCCAATACTTTGGCCACCTGATGCGGAAAACTGACTCATTTGGAAAGACCCTGATGCTAGGAAAGAATGAAAGCAGGAGAAGAAGGGGACAACAGAGAATGAGATGGTTGGATGGCATCACCCACACAATGGACATGAGTTTGGGTGGACTCCGGGAGTTGGTGATGGACAGGGAGGACTGGTGTGCTGCAATCCATGAGGTTGCAAAGAGTCAGACATGACTAAGCAACTGTGCTGAACTGAACAGAGAGAAATTAAAGACCTAAACAGTGGAGACATATCATCTCAATATTTGTCAATTTTATCCCCAAATGATTTATAGATTTAATGAAATCCCAGTCAGGTTGCAAGAGAGAGTGAGGGAAAGACTTGGCAAGCTGATTCTAAAATTCACAGGGCACTCTGGAATACCCAGCACAGTCCTGAAGGATAACACGGGAAGATCTTCACTGTCAGATGCGTGCTCAGTTGCTCAGTTGTGTCCAGCTTGTTGCACTCTCATCTGTGGCCCACCAGGCTCCTCCGTCCATGGGAGTTTCACTAGAAGATATCAAGATTTATTATCACAGCTACAGTAAACAGGGCAGCATTATTTTGGCACAAAGATAGTCAAATAGATTCATGGAACAGGATTGGGATACCAGGAACAGACCTACACACAAACAATTTCTTTATTTATGATGAGAGCACTCCGTCAATTCAGTAAGGGAAATGGTCCTTACAATAAATAGCCCTGGATTGATTGTATTTCTGTATAAGAAAAATAAAGTTTGACTCCCTACTTAACAATTCAAAATATATTATAGATCTTAATGTGAAAAGTAAAGCAATGAAGTTTCCAGAACAAAAAACAGAATACTTTATGACCTTAGGGATAGTCTAAGATTTCTTAACTAAGGCACATGAGCCACTAACCATTAAAAATATGGTTGATCAGTTGAACTACACTGAAGTTAGGAACTTTTCTTCATTAAAAGATGCCATTGAGAGAGTGAAGACGGAAACCACAGACTGACAGATGTTCTGACAAAGCACTAGTGTGCAGAATATGTAAAGAGTTTCTATGAATAGAAAAGGATAATCCAATTTGTAAATGGGCAAGAGATTTCAACAAGTATTTTGCAAAACAGAATATCCAAATAGCCAATAAGCATATAAAGGCTACGTTGTCTCAGTACCACATTAGGAGATGCCAATTAAAATCACAATAAAATACTATTCCACACCCACAGGAATGACTAAAATTAATAGACCAATAAGGCAAAGTGTTGACAAGGACATTGGGCAACTAGTACACTCATACCTCACTACTGAGAATGTAAATGATTTATACCACCATTTTGAAAAACGATTTGGCCATCTGTACTTTAGCTACACTAAGCTTACCCTAGACTCCACAATTCCTCTACAGTCAAGAGGAATGAGCTTGCCCAACAAATGGTATATGTAAGAATTTGCACAGCAGTTAAATTCAAAATAGTCAAAACCTGGAAATAACTCAAACGTTCATCAACAGTGGAATGGAGATATCATGAAACATTTGTACCAAAGAAAATCACACAAAAGTTAAAAATAAGCGCTGCCACATACAACGTGAAATAATTTCATAGACGTGTGAGATAAACAAAGAAAAGTGAACTCTTAAGGGTGCATGTTGGACAGTTCTATTCATAGGAATTTCACAAACAGGCAAAACTAATCCACAGTGATAGGAACCATGAAAGTCATTTCATCTGGCAGCAGTTGGTATTAACAGGATACAGTGTCAGGGAACATTAGAGAGTTCCTGGGATGTTGAAAATATCTCCTATCTTGATCTAGGAGGTCAGATATGTACATATCTGTGCTATGCAAAAATTCTCCAGGTTACCCAATTGAAATCTGTCCTCTTCACTGTGTGAGGACAGACACACACACACACTTATTTATACATACATATATACAAATTTCCAAGAAAAACCTCCTTAAGATGGGAATCTATTACACCTCAGTTGATAGCAAGGATAATTCTAGTCTAGATCTAGAAGGAAAATGGAAAACTTTCCCAGGAAAAATATGGTGGCCGCAGGAAAAGCCAGAAGTTCACTTTTAACTTAGTTCATGTGAATTGTCTCTGGCAAACTTCTACAAAAGCCCCAGAATTTGCAGAGAACATTTGTAAACTATCCATGGATGGGTAAAAAACAGTTCTATAGTGAAACTCCAGCTCAAGGAAAATGACTTAGTTTCAAAAGGAAAATGAACCTCTGCAGAAAAAAAGTTGTCAGGAAATAAAGGAAGTAGTCAAACTTCAACAGAGTTCTTGAATTGGGGTGGGGATGGTTTGAGGCTGGAGGGGAGGAAGTCTTCCAGGATGCTCCATCCTTTCTAAGGTCTGAGCTCCCCAATCTCCACTGTTGGAGCCAAGGCTGAGGCTGGAGGCCCTGAACTTGGGCATTCCGAGGGGGTCAGGGGAAGAGTTCCTCCTCTCACAGTGACAGGTACATTTGAGTCATAGAAAGGAAGGAAACACGTGGCAAGGCAATAAAAGTCATGTTGAATTCTGTGAATCAGTGGGAGAAATGGCTTGGTGCTCTCTGCAAGTAGGATGTCAGCCAGGATGCCAAGATATGATCATAGAGTATGTTCTAGCATGGATGAAGTTCCCCAAGAGAGGGAAGAGAAAGACCATCCATTCTAGAGCCAAGACAGGGTTCTCTCCTGGCCACCCTTGGCTAAAGTCCCTCAAAGTACTCCAGAGGAGTGAGATTCGGAGTTATCGTCATCACCATCACCATCATCAATAGCTTACTGTGCTAAAAGTTTTACATACATTTCTCATTTAATCTGCGTTAGTCCTACCCATATGGAGTAGTACCATTATAATTTTGTTTTACATATGAGGAAACTGAGGCTTAGAGAGGTGAAGTAATTTGTTCCAGGTTAACATAACTGGCTACACCAGAACCACCTTCTGGTTAGACCTGCCTGGTCTGTCACCACACCCCACTAGCAGAACTTGGTCCAACCTGGTGGAGGTAAGGACTCCTCTGAGGCTCATGCCAGTCCAAGACAGAGGCTTTGAGGCAGGAAGGTAACAGAGTTGGAAGGTAAAGGCAAGATCATGTCCAGGACCTGAGGTGCCTACAGTCCTGCCTATGGAAGGTCACCTGGCCAGTTAGTGGCTTAGCTGTGCTAGGATTTCTCTACTGCTGTGTCCTGGACTTTTATCAAAGAATGAAAGTAAGTGGAGACTTGGCACCTAAGGAAGGATTTCAAGCTGACTGCCTGTGCAGTGAGTACACAAGAGAGGGGCCTGGGCAAAGGACATCCCAGGGGCTCAGGGAAGAAGATATTCAGCACGGGAAATGACCCTGTGGGTGGAGGAAGCTTTCCAACAGATGCTGCCTCAAGTTAGCTGATTACACTTCAAACATTAAACAGTACTGATGAGAAGGTTTTGTGATAAAAGGAAGAGATGGCATAGAATCAAATGCTGCAGTTCCAGAAAAAAAACACATTGTTATCTAATAAAAAGGCTGGGGAAGGTGAAGGAGGACAAGACCATTTCCTCAAAGTATATGGATCAACTGCACATTCTCGGCCTCCCCAACTCTCTGCCTTCAGGCTGGGAAACTACAGAGCCCCCTCCTTGTTTCTCAGGAGTAGTCCCCCCGCCTGACCCCCAAATCCTCTCTCCAAACTCCAGATGTGCCATGTGGAACCCAGTGATGTGCAGAAAACCAAAATATGGATTTTTGGTGGTTTCCAAGTTAAACAAAATGGTGTTTCTAAATGTTTACCAGTTGCCTGCTATCAAACACTCAGCTCCTAAGTGAATCCGAAGCAGAACTACCTTTGTCTTCCAAAGCATGAATGGAAAGCCAGATTCCAATACAAAAATAGTTTAATTTTTTAACATGTGTATCTTGGAGGAAAATGCATCCCTAGCCTTATCTTAACATGAAGGTAAGTAGAAGTAATGATTCTTACTGATATAATTCTTTAAATTTATGTACAGTTTATTAACTTCCAACAGTATCAAACCATCCCCATGTGAAGGGTCTCCCTGCAGAATTACAACAGTCTGGATTAGAAGTGAGTAGACCCTGAAAGGCATCACATTCCTGCCTTCACCAGGCCCCTTCCCAGCTAAATCCCACCCTTTCCTCCTGGCCCAGCTCCATCCCCACCACCTTTGTGGGGCTTCCCCAGGACGGAAATTCAGTCATTGCCCCTTCGGTGAGGCCACTGACTCAGCAATGAAAGATGGAAGAGAAAGTTGAACAGAGGGCCTCTGATGGACTTGAGAAAGAGTGTACTTCTCTGCATGAACGTTATGATTTTTTTAAAAGTTAACTGTGATCATCTTAAGTCATCAGTTGCTATGGTGAAGCTTTGATTGTAAACACAAAAGTAGACACAGGCTCTATAATCCCATCATATTCCTTTTCTAAACAGCTGTCAGATATTCCAAACCTTTCAAAGCCCTCCTAGAGGGCTTCCCTGGTGGTACAGTGATAAGAATCTGCCTGCCAATGGAGGGGACACATGTTTGATCCCTGGTCCCGGAAGATTCCTCATGTCTCAGAACATCTAAGCCCATGTGCACAGCTACTGATCCTGGGCCCCAGAGCCCACTCTCCAAAGCACAAGAGAAGCCACTGCAGTGAGAAGCCCGGCGCCACCACAAGAGTAGACCCAGCTCACTGCAGCTGGAGAAAGCCCGCGCTCAGCAGCAAAGACCCAGTGCAACCAAAAATAAGCAAATACATAAAAGTAACAAAAACAAAGTCCTCCTGGAATGTATGGATTCCTAAATGTCCTTGCAGACTTCTCGGGGCCTATGGCCGATAATTTGAAAAACACTACCCTGGATCATATTTTTAAAATGCCACTGGGACTGAGGATTGCTGTGAACTCGGTGGAGTTACAGTTGCCTGTATGTGGACACAGACCATGTGACAGGTGAGGCAGGAGCTGTGCAGGACGTGGTCTGGGGATCCCGCCCGGAACTCTTCCCATCTGAGGGTCAGACGTCTTCCTCTGCGGACATCTCCACCGCACAGGCACTTTCTCATGCCTCCCCCATTCCTCAGACTGAAAACAAAAGCTCCCATCTAATTCTACACAAGGAAGTGAGAACAGGCCAAAGCCACATCCATGGTCATGTGGGCCTGATTAGAGCTAAGCTTGTCTCACCTTCAAGCTTAAGAGTCTTCCTTGTGGTCATAAAAGCAACTTGATCTCCTCCAGGCATTTTATTTCTCAATGTTAGGCCTCTCAGGGGGAAAGTCAACCAAAGGAAAAAGCGCTTCTTCCTGCATTAATGCTGGGTTTCCACCTCCAGGCTTAGAAGGAAGTGCAACCCACTCCAGTACTCTTGCCTGAAAAATTCCATGGACTGAGGAGCCTGGAAGGCTACAGTCCATGGGGTCGCAAAGAGTCAGACATGACTGAGCGAATTCACTTCATTTCACTTCCACCTCCAGGCTTCGCTCACTGAGTGTCCGCAGAGGAACATGGAAGGGGAGGCTGGTAGAGATGAGGGTTCACCCCTTTCACCCACCTAGTTGCTGGGTGATTCAGGAATCCACCGTCGGCCAGTCTGCACCCTTCATTGCTGGGGAGGGGAGGAAATTGCTGTCCTGAGAAACATGTCTGCTGGTCGACACAACGGAAGCTCAGCCAGACCCTGTAACCACGGCTACTGATTCCTTTAGTATCGACACAAACATTCTCACTCTTCTGTATGACAGCACAGACACACACACACACACAAATGCACGAATATGCACACACAGACTAAGTCATATGTCATAAGATACCCTCTTTCTCAAGATCTCTTTTCAATGACCTGCATGATTGAAGTACTTGAATCATTACAGCAAACTAAATCATGCTTTGGGTGCCCTTAAGGGCATCTTCTATCCTTTGTAATGTCATTAGGAAGACTTTCTGTGAAAGGTGTTTCAGGCCTTAATCATGCTACGTTGAGTGAAAGGGATGTCTCATTCCCCAACCCCTCCTTGATGTGTCTCCAGAAGAGAGGTGAGCTGGGGTAGACTGGTAAACAGGTTGGAGCACAGGCAGTGGAGTCACAAAGATCAGAAGTTAAACCGAACTTGGCTGTGTAAACTTGGACAAGTCCCTTAACCTCTCTGAGCTTTTGTTTTCCTGACCGTTGACTCAGGGCAAATCATTGTGAGCTAAGGTGTATTCAGAGCTTAGCATCTTATCAGCACTTATGAATGGGCTTCAGGGAATGGCAGTTAATTAAAGCAAAACAGAAATAACAAATGGTTCCTTGGGATCCCTGAACGCTTCAGCTTTGAGCTGAGGTGGTGTTTCTCGGCTTTGGCTGTGTGTTAGAATCATCTGGAAAGCTTGGAAAAATCCTGATGTCCAGACTTCACACTGGCCCCATTACATCAGAATGTCTGAGGGTGAGACCCAGGTATTGCCCAGGTATTACACTGTTTGGGCAAGGAGAGGAATCATGGGGAATGAAGCTAAGGATAAACCCATCTAGGGCACTTTCTCAGTTTGCTGTTGTAAAGACGCTCAGAGAGAAACACCCTCACTGCCAAGGATCCCCCAGACACTAAGGACAGAGATGCATCATAAGCCCAGAGCCTAGATGCCCCAGTGCCAGGCAGCTGGAGGTCAACGAGAGCATTTCCGCCGCAAAGGGGCCCGGCCCTTCCTGGGGGCGGGCAGCCTTTGCCCTGCCCGGGGACCCCCCTGACTTCCTCGGCCCTGGTCCGCTCTTCAGCTGCAGCCACAGCTGTCCCTCCGACAAGGAGCGCGCCGGCCCTGCCGCACCCACCTCTGGAGGCCTCACAGCGCTGGTGTTTGTATTTCCAGAGCGGCACACTGCATTCATAAATAACCCGTGGGAGATACTGAGTGCTCCCAGTGCTGTTTACCTTTCCGCTCAGGAAACAGAAGGGAGCTCAACAGACCCACATCCGTTAGTCCCCAAGGGCTAATTGTTCACATGACACATCTTAAGAAGAAAAAACAAAACAGGTTGTCCTCGGTCCAACAGGGCGCTCCGGGGCAGGGGGGATTTTCTAGAGGCCAACAGCAAGCTGCCCTCTCCTGCTTCTCTGATGGTGGGGATTTTGCTCTGGCCCCGTGAATCCACAGGGAGTTTGGGTTCATGGACCCTGGGGACCTTCCTCAATTTCCTGTGGGGGTGTGTGGGGGTGGAGGTGGCGGTGAGTAAGAAGAGGAGGAAAAAAGAAAAAAACAGGGCCTACAAAGTATAAAGCCGAGTTCTTTGGCCTTTAGAATGAATCAAAAAAGGAAAAGTAGGAAGAAAAAGAGGAAAAGAAGATGGAGCAGAAAAGTTGAAATACAAAAGAAGAACACTGAAAAAAACTTCTTTTGTTGCTTTAGTCACTGAGTATTGGGACAAATGAGAAAAAACGTTTTTCAATTAAAAATTATTTAATGAACAAAGGTATCTTGACAACAAAAAACACTCAGCTTTAAAAAGCCACGATAACTTCAGGTCAGATTGTTAATCGGTACAAACACTTCGAAAGAGTCCAAATTTAGGCATAACTCGAGGCAGATGTTCAGCAAACACACAGATGAAAATGTTCTGGGACTTCTGTGGTGGTCTAATGGTTAAGGACCAGTCTTCCAATGCAGGGGATGCAGGCTTGATCCCTGGTGGGGGAACTAAGAGCCCACACACTGTGAGGCGCTAAGCCCGTGTGCACAACTAGAGAAGCCTGCCTGCCACGACTAAGACCCTATGCAGCCCAATAAACATATTTTTTTAAAAAAAGAATGCTTATAAAGACACCATTCATTACAGCCACAGCTCCAAAATGCCCCCAAATGTCTATGAGCAGGACAGTTGATGTTACTGCATGCAACGGACCAAACAGAAATGAAAGAATGAACCGCAGGACAACCAACAAGGCTATGACAGAAAAAGACAGTCCCGTCATTTTTACAAACACTCCCCCTCAAAAAGAACAATATTTAGTGATAATCACATGTGATAGAACTATAAGAAAACTGCAAAATTCGTAATAATAGTTATTGCCCCTGGGAGGAGGGACAAGGGGAGGGCCACAACTGAAATGTTCTATTTTTTTAACTGATACTATATTTAATTTATTGACCTTCTTTAGATCATGCATATGTATTAAATACCCTCTTTTTATACCCGATATAGTTTATGACAAAGAATCTAAGGGAGTGAAACGATGAAGTAGTAAGGATAACAAGGAGTAGGACAGCAAGGCGTGAATGTGAGAAAGCAAATGATGGAGAGGAGAAAGCCATTCTGGTGAAAAGGCAGAAATCACACTTTGTCTGAGATGCAAAAACACACGGAGGAGTTAGAGCTTGAATGCCATTGCATCAGAAGATGGTGTTCCCCGCGTTTCACCCTCCATGATGCTCTTCCCTAGCTACATACTCTCCTTGGCGGATTCAAGTACCCTCTTGGTTTGACAACCGTTGATTTGCTAGCGACAACCAAAATTTTACCTCTAAATAAGTCATTCTTATGGAGCCCTGGACTCCTGCTATAGAATGAATGTTTCTGTGCCCCCAAAATTCATATGTTGAAGCCTAATCCCCAATATGATGGTGTTTGGGGGTGGGATCTTTGGGAGGTGCTTAGGTCATGAGGGTGGAGCCCTCAGGAATGGGGTTAGTGCCCTTATAAAAAACACCCCAGAAAGCTCCTTCACCCCCTCCACCATGTGGGGACACAGCAAGAAGACTGTGAACTAGGAAGTGGGCCCTCGCCAGACGGAATCTCCCAGAGCCTTGATCTTGGACTCCTGCTATAGCAACCCAAGCAGACTGAGACAGCTCCCTTAGCTAACTGCCCGTTGGATGTCTCTACTCGGCCGTCCGCACACCCAAACCCACAGGCCTGGGAGGGGACATCATCTTCCCCTCTACACTGCTTTCTTCTGTGAGCTCCTCCTATCCTAAAGACACCATCCACCCCATGCTTAGAATCCTAGGAGGTACCCTCCTCTCCATCATCATCCTTTTGCTTCATATAATGTAAAACCCTGAGCTTTTTCTATGCTCCTTTACATCTCTCAAGTATTTTCTGTATTTTTTCCATCCCCACAGTCACTACCAGAACTCAAGCTTCTCTGTATCTTTCTTAAATCATTATACAGCTTCTCAACTTATCTTCAACCAGTCTTCAGGCTGGGTGTCTTCAGCTTCTCCCTTCACTTGCCATTACGATGACCTGGCTGGAACAGAAATCAGACAGTGTGACTCACCTACTTAAAAGCCTGCTTATCATTTGCAGGATGAATTTCAAACTCGTTAACACCACATGCAAAGCCCACCAAAATCTGACCCATTTGGGCCTCTTCAATCTCATTTTTACTCCTTTTGACTCAAATTTTACACTCCTACCTCAGAGAACCACTTGCACTTCACCACACACACACACACACACATCTTCTTTTCTTATACCACTTTCTCTGTCTCTAATGCCAACCTTCCAAATAGCAGCCCAGGTTGCCAACTATTCTATTTTTTCTAAAGAGGAATCAATCTTAGTTTTCATGAGAAAACGTTTTACCAATTTTTACTTGAAATTTCCCAGATATCTCAACATTGACACATTTTTGCAAATATTTTAGAGAGTCAAACAAAAAAAAACCCCTCTGGATTCCAAATTTGGGCTGTGAGCACCATTTTGTAAATTTGGTCTAGGTGTTTCACACTGTTATCCAGATTCTTTTTAACAATTCACCTAATCAACATGTATTCTTACTTCTCAAGGAATAAAATTCAGGGCTCCATACAGATTTATCAGCAGATTGCTCAAAACAGCTGAGGTCAGATCTAAAAACATTTTTAGAAGAAAACTGATACACTGTTAGAGCCTAGTGATTTAATATTTAGAAATACACTGAGTGTGTGGCATACATTATCTGTGATAAAATACTGATGATGGTTTTCAAACCATGAAAAGTTTACTTGTATGTGGATGAAGAAATAAAACTTGGCTAAAGTATTTTTTACTTTCTGTTCATCCCCTGTGTTTTGGGAAAATCAAGTCACATTTCTCTCTTGTTTCTGCATAGTCCTTGGAACAGCTCTCCCACTGCATCTACAACTTTGTTCTCTATTTATCTATGTACTCATCTCTGTCAGAAGACTATAAACTCTTGGCACAGATAAACAAATACTTGCAGCATACAGTTGTTAGGAAATTAAATGATGGAATATGGTAAAGGTTCCATAATAGTGTTTGACATACAGTAAGTCATGTACAGTTCTTATTTTTAAAATTATCTTTGATAGCTTATTTTATGATAGCTAACTGTTCAATTAGTAAAAAGAATAAATGAGTGAAGCCAACTTAAGCTAATGGGTTGACAGAAAATTCATTCAGTTTTTCCATAAGATGTCATGGAAAAAAAAACCAGGATGAGCTTTTTGGCCAACCCAATAAAAATCTAGTTGCTATGATACGTATATACCTCCTGGTAATGGCCACAAATCTTAGTGAAATCTTCTATTCATATATTAAGGGATTCCCAAACATGAGTCAAATCTTATTATAACAAACCTGAGAACTGGGTAATTGTTGTAAGCAGGCCACCAGCTGGGGTTTGGAAATGCTTCATTATATAGAGTTTTTATTATTGTCGTTATCATACATATAAGTGCTGTAATTGAATTTAACTTAGATCTCTCCTAAAGCATTAGTATACTCACAAAACCCATGAGGATTTAAAGAAAATACAGAGAATAATAATCTTGGATCCAAGTTTTTCTATCAGAAGAACTACAATGCATGCAGCAATTTCTAAGACGCTTTGTGGGACTGGAACCTTTGGCTTCTGACTGGCATAACACCAAGACAATGATTTCTGCTGTAAAAAACTGTCCTTCTGGGAACTTCCCTGGTGATCCAGTAGCTAAGATACTGTGCTTCCACTGCAGGGGGCCCAGGTTTGATTCCTGGTTAGGGAGCTAAGATCTATGCATGCCAGCTGGTAAGGCCAAAAAATAGGTAAAACAAGCAAAGAGACGAAAACTGTCCTTCTAAATTATTTCCGACTCTATAGCACACTAGCCTGCTCATGTACCTGAAGTGAGGTCCTAAAGGAAGAGAAAGGAAAGGCATTTTCAAACATCATTTTGATCCTAGAAGTCCTTTTGCTTGACAAATTAAATTAACTAAAATAAACTAGGAAATACAGAAAAGCAATATCAAGCACACCTGATTTTTCCCCTGTATGGAATCCCAGGACATTTTCCGTAAAACTCTAGAATAGCCTTGAATGACAAGTCCCTATGTTAACTAACAAAGGCTCAACATCTAATGTGATTCATTAAATTAACAATTAACTGAGCACTAATTCTGCAAAACTTAAGGTCTGACAGGAGGGATGCTAGGTAGTGACTGAGGCCCAACCCTACCTAGGGAGAAGTCAGCAGGGAACAGCCTCTTAACATACGCTGCACATCCCCCAGGGGCAAACTGGAAGGTACAAAGCAGTACTGATTTTCTGTGTGTGAGTGTGTATGCTCAGCTGTGTCTGACTCTTCATGACCCCATGGACTGTAGCCCTCCAGGCTCCTATTAGCTCAGTTCAGTTCAGTCACTCAGTTGTGTCCGACTCTTTGTGACCTCATGAATCGCAGCATGCCAGGCCTCCTTGTCCATCACCAACTACCAGAGTTCACCCAAACTCATGTCCATCAAGTCGGTGATGCCATCCAGCCATCTCATCCTCTGTCGTCCCCTTCTCTTCCTGCCCCCAATCCTTCCCAGCATTAGGATCTTTTCCAATGAGTCAACTCTTCACATCAAGTGGCCAAAGTATTGGAGTTTCAGCTTCAACATCAGTCCTTCTAATGAACACCCACGACTGGTCTCCTTTAGGAAGGACTGGTTGGATCTCCTTGCAGTCCAAGGGACTCTCAAGAGTCTTCTCCAACACCACAGTTCAAAAGCATCAGTTCTTCGGTGCTCAGCTTTCTTTGCCATCTAACTCTCACATCCATACATGACTACTGGAAAAACCATAGCCTTGACTAGACGAACCTTTGTTGGGAAAGTAATGTCTCCGCTTTTTAATATGCTGTCTAGGTTGGCCATAGCTTCCCTTCCAAGAAGTAAGTGTCTTTATTTCATGGGCTGCATTCAACATCTGCAGTGATTTTGGAGCCCCAAAGAATAAAATCTGACACTGTTTCCACATCTATTTGCCATGAAGTGATGGGACCGGATGCCATGATCTTAGTTTTCTGAATGTTGAGCTTGAAGCCAACTTTTTCACTCTCCTCTTTCACTTTCATCAAGAGGCTTTTCAGTTCCTCTTCACTTTCTTCCATAAGGGTGGTGTCATCTGCATATCTAAGGTTATTGATATTTCTTCTGGCAATCTTGATTCCAGTTTGTGCTTCATCCAGCCCAGCGTTTCTCATGATGTTCTCTGCATATAAGTTAAATAAGCAGAGTAACAATATACAGCTGTGAAATACTCCTCTTCCTATTTGGAACAAGCATGTTGTTCCATGTCCAGTTCTAACTGTTGCTTCCTGACCTCATACAGGTTTCTTAAAAGAGACAGGTCAGGTGGTCTGGTATTCCCATCTCTTTCAGAATTTTCCACAGTTTATAGTGATCCACACAGTCAAAGGCAGTTGTGAGTAAAAACCTATCAGGACCGTCCTAAGTGTTTCACAGCTAATCTCTTCTCAGACTTTCCCAGAATACTTATGAATAAGATGAAAACCCTTTCCTAGAAAAACAGAACCAAACAAAAAACCACACCTAAACATCTCTTACTGAGCTGTCTCCCCAGATTTGAGTTGGTGACTATTTACTGCTTCAAAGCAAACAGATTTGAAAGCTTGCCATGATTTCCCCTATTCAGATGAGTTTCATCTTGTTTTTAATCCTTGCTTAGTTATTTGTTGTAATAATAACTTGTGGCAGTGAGTTCTCCTGAGTTATCATTCATTGGGAAAGGGAAAGGATTCCTTGTCTCGTTGGTTTAGATTCATGGAGGAACCGTTATGCTCCCATTAAGAGAAAAGCCAAGTATAAGCCAGTCAGCAGCTGCTAGAAGGGGCCATTCATTGCTCTACTGGGGATGTGGATGGGGAGAGGGTCCTGAGCCCCAGCACCTGCTCCTTATTCTGATCCCCAGTATAATTAATTCCAATCACTCAACATCTTCAACTATAAAAAGAGAGGGAAAGGTTTCTTTAAAAGTGCTTCTGTGCGTGCATGTGTGCTAAGTCAGTTTAGCTGTGTCCTACTTTTTGCGGCCCTATGGACTATAGCCTGCCAGGCTCCTCTGTCCATAGAATTCTCCAGGCAAGACTCCCACTCCCATGGAGTGGACTGCCATTTTCTCTTCCAGGGGTTCTTCCCAGTCCAGGAATTGAGCCCTTGTGTCTTCCATCTCCTGCATTAGCAAGTGGGTTCTTTACGACTAGCACCACCTGGGAAACCCCAAAAGTGCTGGAAATGTCACCTATTAGGCTGGTGTACTGCAGAAAGCCTTTTCTCATTGAAGACACATGGTAATGTCATGCTACACAGATAGATGGGGTCTGCGCTGGGAAGTGCCAGAGGCGAGGGCCATGTGTTCTACAATATGTGTATTTTTTACCTGACTTCTCCAGAGGAATATTTCTCCCGCCTCTAATCATTTCATCTGCCCAGTCTCTGGGCAGTCTTTTGAACTAAAAGGTTTTGATATTCCATCATCAAGTTGATGTGTTTATTGGGTACTTGTATCAAGTCTCAGAATAAGAACGCTAGGGCAGTAGCTCTCAAAGTGTCCTCCAGGAACCCCTGGTGGTCCTAGACACTTTTCAGGGCTCCAGAAAGCCAAAATTCAAACACAGATTCCTTCCAAGTGCAATATGGATAAATGGATTTTGAAGCAAGAAAGAATGAAAAGTTCGTTGACATAGTCTCAGATTCTGTATTACAGCTAATTAAAAATATTATCACTTGTCAACTTTTTGCGTAGTATTGATATCAAAAAGGACTATCTACAATTACTTGAAAAGGCTATTAAAATATTATTGTCTTTGGTAACTTAATATCAAGGTGGGACTGGCTTGTTTTCGTATACTTCAACTAAAACAACATGTTGGAGGTGATAGATTGCAGAGGCATATATGAGAATCCAGCTGTCTTCAATTAAGCCAAACACTACAGAGATCTGAAAACTGCAAAACGTTGCCACTTTCTAATTTTCCTTGTTTTGAAAACAATAATTATTTCTCAAAATGTGCTATTTGTATTAATATGTACTGATATGACATTATTTTCAATGAATTAATATTTTTAAATGTCTGTTTTTCTTTTTAATATAAATATCAATAGACATAACCAACATAAGCAAGCTCTTTGTCATTTTCATAATTTTTAAATTAAACTTTTAATTTAAGATCCATATACAGTTGAAGTAATACAGAATGCTATCAGGTACATTTTACTCAGTATACTGCAAAACTCTAGTGCAACCAGGATGTTGACATTGATATAGTTAAGATATAGAACATTTCCATCACCAATACTTTCCTCCCACTTCCACCCCTTCCTTAACCACTGGCGACCACTTGTCTCTTCCCCATTTCTACAATTTTATCACTGCAAGAATGTTATAAAAATGGAACCACATATAACCTTTTAAAATGGAATTTTGTTAACTCACTATATTCTCTGGAGATTAATTCAGGTTTTTACGTGTGCTAATAGCTCATTCTTCTTCTTCTTTTTTTTTTGCTATACCATAGTCTGTTTAGCCATTCATTCATTCATTGAAGGACACCTGCGTTGCTTTCAGTTTGCATCTACTACAAAGAAATCTGCCATACACATTGCTGTACCTGTTTTTGTGTGAACTTAAATTTTGTTTCTCCAGGATAAATGTCCAGGAGTATAATTGCTGGGTCATATGGTAGTCGTATGTTTGGTTTCTAAAGAAACAACCAGATTGTTTTCCAGAGAGACAGTATCATTTTACATTCTCACTAGTTATGTATCCGGTTTCTCTGATTTGTCTCCCCATCAACATTTATTATCATTATATCTTTTTATTTAGGCATTCTAATATGTTAGTAGTGATGCCTGATTGTGGTTTAGATTTGCATTTATTTACCCAGTGGTTAATGACGTTGAACATTTTTTGATGTATCTGTTTGCTATCTTTATGTCTTTTTTGGTGAAATGTCTCTTCATATTTTTTGTCTGTGTGCTAATTAGATTGTCTGCTCTTTTACTGTTGAGTTTGAAGAGTTCTTTTTTATATTCTTAATAATAGTTCTTTGTTGGATATGTAGTTTGCAAATATTTTCTCCCATTCTGATCTTTTTATCCTCTTAATGCAGTCTTTCTTAGAGCAATTTATATGCCATTTATTTCCTTTTGTTTCCTTGTTGGACTAGCTAGAATGTCCAGCACTATGCTTAATGAGCATGATAGGAATACACAATCTTGCCTGTTTCTGATCTTAGAAGGGAAGCATTCAATCTTTTGTCAGTAAGCACGATGTTGCTTATAGGTTCTTTTTCATAAATGCTGTTTATCAAGTTGAGGAAGTCCCCTTTTATTCCTATTTTTTTCAAGAGTTTTTACAATGAATGAGTTTTGAATTTTGTCAAATGCTTTTGCTGCATTAATTGATATGATCAGGGGTTTCTTTGTAATATGAAGGATTACATTAGTTGATTTTCAAATATCAAAACAGGTTTGCATCACTGGAATAAACCTCACTTGGTCATGGTGAGCAATTCTTACATATTGTTAAATTCTACTTGATAATATTTTACAAAGGATGTTTGCATCTACATTCATGAGGAGCATTGGTCTGAATTTTTTATATCCTCCTTGTCTGGTTTTGGAATCAGGGTAATACTAGTTTCATGGAATGGATTTTGAGGTGTTCGCTCTCCTATTTTCTAGACAAGATTGTATAGAATTAGTATTAATTCTTTTTCAAATGAACGGTGAAATTCTCCATTTGGTGAATTTAAGCCTAGAGCTTTTTACGAGTTATATAATTACAAATTCAGTTTCCTTAATAGTTATAGCATTAGTCAAGTGATTTATTTCATGTTGAGTGATTTATGATAGTTTGTGGGTTTTGAGGAAGTGGTTCATTTCATCCAAGTTGTCGAAGTTGATATACAGTTGTTTACAATATTCTGTTATTTTCCTTTTGAGGTCTGTGGTGTCTATAGTGATATACTCTTTTTCATTCCTGATGGTAATTTGTGTCTTCTTTTTATCTTGCTTGAAGTTTGCGATTTTATTATCTTTCAGAGAAACGTTTCTTTTTTTTTTTCCATTGATTTTCTTTATTTGGAAACATGTTTCTCTGTTTAAATTTTATTAATTTTTGCTCTGACTTTATTATTTTTTCTTTTGTTTGCTTTGGGTTTATTTAATATATGTATTTGGTGCTCCAATTTTCCTTCTCAGCCCTATTTTATTTATGTACCACAGATTTTGATATGCCATATTTTCATTTCCATTCTTTCCCTTGTATTTTAAGGAATTTATTTTATGGTTACCTTTTTGACCCATGAATTATTTAGAAATGTGTCGCTCAGCTTCCAAAATGTTCGGAGATTTTCATGTTATTTTTTTGTTATTGATTTGTAGTTTGTTTCCATTGTGGCAAGAGAATACGCTTTATATGATTTGAATTCCTTCAGGTTCCTTTTTTAATGATCCGAGATATAGACTGTCTTGGTCTATGTTTTATGGGAGGTTGAAAAGCATGTGCCTTCTGCTGTTGCTGGGTGGAGTGTCCTATAAATGTAGATTAAATTCTATGGGTTGATGGCACTGTTGAGTTCTTCTATGTCCTTATTGACTTTGTGTCTAGTTGGTCTATCAGTTGTTGAGAAAGGGATGTTAAGATTTTTGCTTCAATCATTAAACATTATTTAGAAACTTAAATGGGAGAAGGAAAGCTTATGATATTTACCCATATTTTTGTTTTACTGTGATTTTTTTCCTTCTTGGTGTTCCAAAATTCTTGATTTTATCATTAACTTTTTTAAAGAGAACTTTCTTTAGCCCTTCTTCTAGGTAAATTGGTTGATGACAAATTATCTTGGCAACCCTTTATCTGACAATGTCTTTATTTCCCTGTCATTCCTGAAAGATATTTTTGCTGGGTATAAATCTCTGGGTTGACAGTTCTTTTCTTTCAGTGTTACTTCCTTCTGGCCTCCATGGTTCCTGATGAGAAATATACTGTTATTCAAATTGTTTTTCCTCTATAGGTAAGATATTGTTTTCCTCTGTCTGATTTTAAGATTATTTTTCTTTAGTTTTCAGTTTAATTATGATGTGTCTTGACATGGACTTATTTGGGTTTATTGTCTTTGAAGTTTGTTCAACTTCATACCAAATTTGGGACGTTTTCAGCTATTATTTTTCAGTTACTTTTTCTTCGTCACAGTCTTCTTTCCTTTCACTAAGTTCTTTACATGAACGTCAAATCATGTTAGAGTCTCATAGGTCCCTGAGGATCTGTCCATGTTTTTTCTATTTTCTCTCCTTTGTCCACATTGGGTAGTTCCTCGTTACAGCCACACAGCTGTCCCCACTCTCTCTTGTGCTGGTTTTCCACCCACAGTTTCATACACAGGTGCCCAAGAAACACGTGTGTATATGGCTCCAAATGTGTTACTCTCAAGCCCTCGAACAATGGGGGGAAGCTTTCACCTGACACTTTTATGATTGGTGTGTGCTCACCTCTCACACACTTCCTTAGGGTTAACGGCTGTATGTAACCACAACAAAATGACATAAACTTTGGTGAGTTAATGGAAAAGGAATTAAGTGAACCCCTGGACTCTGACCAGCTTAGGATGCCTGGCTTGACAGGCTCCTGGGAAGATACCCAGGCTCTGGCTATACCACCACAAATCCCCCATGTGGCTCCCTGGGATGACAGAATCATTTTCAGAAGAAACTGCATCAATCCACTCAGCCAATGAAGATGACTTGGTGGCGTGACCCTGCTATAGAAAAGATGGTTCCTGATTTCTAAGGCCAGACGGGCTGAGGTGATACCAACAGTGCCGACAGGCAGGCCGACCTGTGAGGGTTCGTACGGGGTGAAGGGGTCCTCTTGGCCTGTGGTGGCTGAGGGTCCAGCTGGGATGCTCCCCGGCTCCCTCCCCAGGCTCCTGCTCTACCCCTGGGGTGGCTCTTTTAAGGGGCTCTGAGGTAAAACCTGTTTCCACCAAATGTAGAATTCAGAAACTTCCTGTGAGTGGCCAGCTCTGGTGCACCATGAGAAGGCGGGGAGGGAAGTGGGAGGATGAACAGTAATAAGGAAGGGGAATGGGGAGAGAAGACGATGAGGGAAGGAGGGGGCCACGGAGACAGGCTGCCCACCAGTGCCTCCAGGGCCACACCAGCCAGCCGGCCAGCCAGGCAGCACAGGAGCAGCCCTGGGCCCCGATGAGGTGCCCACTGTGCAGGCAGGGTGCTTCGTGCACCCAGCATCTACATGCTTGCTTTTCCAGAACCCCCACAAGTAAACACCCTGGAACCCGAACTCGCCATCCAGAGGCGCTGCCATCAGGAAATGCTGAAGCGATCAAAGAACACATGTGTCTACGAAGGGCGGAGGCGGCAAGTGAGACAGTGGGTCAGTGGGGCTGGGAGGGCCCTGAGTCCCTGCGTGAACCAGCCCTTAGCGGGTGCTTCCTCTCTCTCTCCCATAAGCAAACACACACACACACAGATACACACATGAGCAGACACAGAGACACATACACAGACACGCAAGAAAACACGCATACGTACAAGCGCAGAAACACACACACGCACACACACACCGACACACAGACACTACCCTCACTGCAAAACCAACACACTCTGTGTCCCCTTCCTGTGTGAAGGTCTCAGGCTATAGACTCAGCTAAATAATCCGCATCTTACCCAGCCTTTTAAAGACTTGGTCACACCCCCAACCCAGGGCAGCCGGTGGTGAAAACAGGCTGGAGTTTGTGCCCCACAGTCTGGCCTCACAGGCCTGGTCTGAGCTGGCCACCCTCAGGACAGTTGCTTTTGCTCTTTCTGCATGGACTGTGCTTAGAGAATTTTGCTTTATTTATTTTATTTAACTATGACTGTGGGTGGCTCAAGTGTCTAAAGAAAAACAAAATCTCTTTACGTGTTTTCCTCTTGTAAACATTTTATCCCCCAAAGGTGGGTGAGCTCTCAGGAGAGTTTTCCCAGTGGTGATGACACCTTGAGGAGAACAGCAGCCCTGTGTCTGAGTCTGCAGTGCCGGGAGAGTTGTTTCTTTTATTTGAGCCACACCCGCTGCTTGGTTCAGGCCTGGCATTGAGAAGCCCCCACCCAGCAGACTGGGCTTCTCCTCAGTAGGTTCTGCTCTCCCCACCCTGTTGGGGGTGGCCCAGGTAGAAACAATGCCCTCTTTCATGGGAGGGCAGGTGGTTTTGTTGCAACATCCAGGGAGAAGAGGCGCAGCTGTGAGAGGCTGTTCTGGAAATGGAAGAAAATCTGTTTCCAGAGGGAAGGGGCCGAGCCAGTGCCTGGATGTGGCCAGCACCCACCCCACCTGGGGCTGCGAGCAGTTGGTACACTCACTGGGGCACAGCTGAGCCTGGGGTTAGAGTATTGAGATGCTCCAGCTCTGAGTAGTACCCGGCGGCCCTCCCCACCCTGCGCGTCCCTGCTACCCCACCTCATTTTGCAAGGTCCAGGGACTTTCCCACGACCAAGCCTCTGAGGATACTTGCCAGGCCCCCAGGGAACATGCTCCTCTCTCGCTGGTCAGCGTTGTTAGTTCTGAGTATTTCATACTTTGAATCACCACCTTGCAGCGCCTCCTTCATAAAACCCTCACCCACCCACCCCCAAATTGAAATTAATTGCCCTCTTGAGAAGCCAGATGGCACATTGCTTGCCTGTTGGGCAGTTGCCACATTCTTTAGTGTTATTTCTGTGTTGCGTGGTCATTGACAGGCATACCCTGTTTTATTACACTTTGGAGATCCTGCATTTTTTACAAATTGAAGGTGCAGCAATCCTGGGTTGTCAGGTGATGATTAGCACTTTATAGTTGTAAGCTATTTTAAAATTTTTTATTTTAAATTGGAGTATACAATGTTGTCAGTTTCAGGTGTAGAGCAAAGTGGTTCAGTTATACATATACACATATCTATTCTTTCCCCATATAGATCATAGAAATAAAATATTTTTCAGTAAAGGTATGTACATTGTTTTGTAGACATAATGCTATTGCACAGTGAACAGATGAGAGCATAGTATAAACACGACTGCTGCTTTTTAATTATTTACTTATTTATTGGCTGCACTGCATCCTTGTTGCCGTGTGGGCTTTGTCTAGTTGTGGCTGAGGGCTACTCTCTGCTTGTGGCGCGGAGGCTTGCCATTGCTGTGGCTTCTCTCGTTGCGGAGCATGGACTCTAGAGCGAGGGGCTCAGTATTTGTGGCACACAGGCTGAGTTGCCCCTTGGCATATGGGATCTCCCTGAACCAGCAATCAAACTCGTTTCCCCTGCATTGGCAGGTAGATTCTTAACCACTGGAGCACCAGGGAAGCCCTAAACGCATCTTTCATATACACTGGGAAACCAGAAACATTTGTGTGACTTACTTTCTCGCCGTAGTTTGGAATGGAACCCGCTATGGCTCTGAGGTTTGCTATATTTTTGGACTGACTCCTCCTTCAGGGGCTCCTTTGGTGGCTCAATGGTAAAGAACCCACCTACTCATGCAGGAGATGTAGGTTCGATCCATGGTTGGGAAGATCCCCTGGAGAAGGAAATGGCAACCCACTCCAGCAGTCTCGCCTGGAAATCCCATGGACAGAGGCGGGCTACAGTCCATGGGGTTGCAAAAGAGTTGGATGAGACTGAGACTAAACAAAACACAGAGTTCTCATGCCCAGGGCCCACATGCCATCCACCCGGATTCCCCACTGCTCAGCTCAGACTAAGTGCCAAGTGCTTGTGGGTGATATTGGCTTGAACTGGGGTCGGCTTGGACATGGGCGACACGATGAGAAAGAAGTTGCGTTGAGCTCGGGGTTATGTCTTGTGTGCCCGTGCCTGTAGGGCCAGAGGGGCCTTGTCTGCCCCCCGTCTAATGTGGACATAGAGAAGGAAGACAGGGATGGGGGGAGGCAGGCAGGCCTGGCAGCAGGACAGCCTGCAGGGAGGGCAGTGACAGGCCTCACTCCCCCCGGGGCTCAACGGCTCCATCGGGGTGCTCGGCTCTGTTCCATGGAGGCTGCCTGTTGTAAATGTGAGCTTTTGCCCACTGAGGTTCTGATGGAAGGTGGTTCTACACCATTATCCAGGAGTGACTCTGAGAAGTCCTCTCATTCAGCCTTCTGCCCCCACAAACAGGACAACCTGACGTTGGCCTCGCTTCCAAAGCCTCCTGGGCTGGAGATGCTGTCTGTGGGATCAGGAATGTCCATGGGCCCTACAAGGGCCTGCAGTCCACCCCCCCGAAGATGTGCCCAGGGGATGGAGTGAACAGAAGGACCAGGACACAGCTGGGGACCATGGAGGATGACTCATATGCTATTAGGATGACACCTATAAGAAAAATAATCCAAAATTACAAACACACAGTGAGTTCCAGGACCTTGGAAAAGGACTGAATCTCTTGCTTTTTGTTGTTGCTGTTCAGTTGCTAAGTCATGTCCCATGAACTACAGCACCTCAGGCTTCCCTGTCCTTCATCATCTTCCTGAGTTTGCTCAGACTCATGTCCATCAAGTTGGCGATGCCATCCAACCCATCCTCTGTCATCCCCTTCTCCTCCTGCCTTCAGTCTTTCCCAGCATTAGGGTCTATTCTAATGAGTCAGCTCTTTGCATCAGCTGGCCAAAATATTGGAGATTCAGCTTCAGCGTCAGTCCTTCCATTGAATATTCAGGGTTGATTTCCTTTAGGATTGACTGGTTTGATCTCCTTGCAGTCCAAGGGACTCTCAAGGTCTTCTCCAACACCACAGTTCAAAAGCGTCAGTTCTTCGGTGCCCAGCCTTCTTTATCGTCCAGCTCTCACATCTGTACATGACTACTGGGAAAACCACAGCCTTGACTAGACGGACTTATGTTGTATACTTTGTCATATGTTACAATGTTTTGTTAGCTTCATGCTTTCTTAGCATCACAATAAGTTCACCTCTGGCATAGCATCTCAAAAGCGAGAGGGGTGGGGACTTGTCTCCAAGGACTGCCGTCACAAAGTACCACAAACTGAGGGGGTTCAAACACAGAAATGTACTGTCTCACAGTCCAGGAGGCACTGGCCAGAGAGACTGGAATCAAGGAGTCACAGGGCCACCCCGTCTCTGAGCCTGTCGAGGAATCCTTGCTTGCTCCTTTCCTGGCCTCTGATGCTCCAGGCAGTTCTCGGCTTGGAGCTGCCTCCCTCTGATCCCTGCCCAGTCGTCACACGCCACTTTCCTGCATGTCTCTGTCTTCACAGGGCCTTCTAAGGACTTCAGCTATATTGGATTCGAGATCCACCCTTCTCCAGTCTGACTCATCCCAGCTAATTATATCTGTAATGACCCTATTTCCAAATAAGGTCAGAAGTTGAGGTGCTGAGGATTGGGGCCTCAACATACCTTTTGGAGGACACCATTCAACCTGTAATAGATGGTGAGGAAGAGGGGCAGTAGGCAGCGGATGAAACAGCCTGGGCCTTCTGGAACTCTAGGGCTGGCAAATTCCCTGGCTGCAGCTCCACTGAACTCTCTGGGTGGGAACTCATTCTCACCCCTTCCCCAGGCTGCCTGCAGAAGACAGAGCCCCCAGATACCCGTTAGTCTGAGCCCTGCTGCTTCATCTCCACCTTGGTATTATTGCTCTGACAGATTCATATTATCTCTTTGCTGGTCCCAGAGACCCTCTGCGGTTTCCACCTACAGCTATCCTACTGTCTCCATGGGTGTGGGTAGAGCCCACAGCAGGAGCAGGCACACAAGACACTCTACCCCTCATCCCTGAGACTCTGCAGCCTAGGGAAAGATGGCAGACAAAGATCCACCCACAAAGCACCAGGACCTGTATCCACAGCCACAGGGCCATAAAGACCAGCTCCCCACACTCACCCAGGTAAGTGAAAGGGGTGGACACAGCCGTGGTTAAAGCAGCAGGTGATCTGGTCTGGGATGTGTTGCTGTTTATGATTTTCTTTGCTCTAAGAGATTTGCAGTCTTAATTATGTTTTGCTTAATCTCTGGAATGAGTTTATGTTTGCTGAGCACACAGCAAGGAGTTGGAGCAGGCCAAAGAGTTCTGGGCGGCAGGAAGAAGCCAAGCTGGGATTAAAAACAGACAAGTCATCACAAGATGGGTGAACCTCAGGCCTGTCCAGCAAGGTTAGCCATGGGCTGCCCTGGTTGTTTCAACATTCTAATTAACCGAAAGCCAAAGAGGTCATGCCATTTTCAAGGAGTCATGTTCCAATGAAATATACCTGACATGAAAATGCTACCCAGTGTGGCTTATCCATGCTGATTCAGTTGCCTGCTAAGAATCGGTGTTGATTCCCCCAAGTACGTCATTTTGAGTTTGAGCGGTCTCTGGATACAGTGTGGAGGTTCTGACGGAAAAGAGCCCTGGCGCCATCTCGCTGGCTCTGTGATATAATGTAGAAGCTGCTTCCTGCTGACACAGGTCAAGGGCAGGAAAGAGTCTGGCTGTGTGAGCTTGTGGTGGTTTGGGTTCCAGATTACCAAGCAGCGTCATAGTGACGTCTGAGTGCATTTGTATTTGAGGGCAAGGCACAAGTGCACGGACTGGCTGGCTGTGCTCAGAGCGTGTTTGATCTTGCTGGACAAGGAAAGGCAGGTGTGTGCTGACTCTGCTCCCTCCCACCCACAGGAGAAGGGAAGCCCCCTGCCCCTCTGCTGGTGCCATCAAGACCCTTCTGTGGCTCCCTGACCACCCTGTGGGACACCTTGCTGCAGGCTCTTGGATTTTCACTGAAAGAATCAAACTTCCTTCCCTCTGTCTCTTAGTTGCCCAGAACCTAAACCTTGAATTTCTTGTGGCTAACAGAGGTTCTCCTTCTCCTACGCTTGTGCTTAACAGCTCCCCATCCGAAGGTACCAGTGACCTCCTGCCAGGGCTGCTCTGAGCTTCAGCCCCCAGGGAAGCCCCACACAACAACAGACCACAGATGTGTACACAGGTCTACTGCACCTAAAAGAGTTAAGCGGATCTGCCCTACAGCAAACCTTTCTCTGCAGCCAGTACCATGCTGGCATGAGATGAGTGCTTGCCGTGGTGGCTGAAAGCTACTTTGCATCTGCTTTGTGAATGTCACTTAACTTTAGGGCTTTTTTAAATACAATTTGATGATCACCAGGGCACTGAAAACTGGAAACATACCAAGAATTGATATGTGGTCAGGACTTCCCTGGCACTTCCCATGCAGGGGGCGCAGGTTCAATTCCTGGTCGGGGAACTAAGATCCCACACGCTGCGTGGCGTGGCCAAAAAGTAAAAAAAAAAAAAAAAAAGAATTAATATGTGATCATTATGGACTGTGTTTATTTTTGGTTATTGTAACCCAGGGACTAACATAGTACCCAGCTCAGGGGAGGCCTTAAATAGGAGTTTTTAGGTGAATGAACAAATGAGTAAAACAATGAATGATATGTCATAATGAGAGTCATGGCATTGGATACAGGAGGGACCCAGGTGAACCAGAGCAATCAAGGAAGGCTCCTTGGCGGAATGAGACCTGTGCCAGGCAGCTGAGACTGAGCTGGGATTTAATCAAGTCACGAGAGGGAGAAACCACAGCCATTTCTGTCAGAGGTCTTCCAGGTAGAAAAAGCCTTCCGCCACTAGGGATGTTGGGGGCTCAGTCAGTTAACAACCATCGTTGTGGAGGCTCAAGGTGATTGTTTTCCTGTGGGACAAAGCTGTATCCTGACACAGATGTTTTAGGAATTTGAGATTCTGTGGTGCAGGCATGGAAGCCGTGTGATAGAGATGGAGGTGATGCATGTGAACTCACGTTCTGCCCAAGCAGAGGGGCCCTGAGTGGGTGGTGTGTTTTACACTCTGAAGGAGAGGGATTAGGGAGAGTCAGCTTCTCCCGCCCACTCTGTACCCTGGCCTCCTATCCACTGGCACGACAAGCTTTCCACTCGAGCTTTTTGGATTTCCCCTAACGAAGCCTATCAGCAGGCCCGCCTACTCCCAGTGTCTCGTCCTGGTGCCTGCACAGACTCGCCCAGTCCACACGTCCTTCCTGAGCACCCACCATGTGCCAAGAAATCTCCCAGTGACGGAAGAGAGCAAGACAGGCCTAGTCCCTGCGATCGTGCAAGGAAGCAGGATGGACAACAAGCAAATGATGAAATCAGCATATTAGATCATTGCTGGTGTGAAAGGCACAATAAGGACCACCAGCCAAGGTGATGGGGAAGAATAGCAACAAGGTGGAGGGCAGCAAATTTAGATACAGTGGCTGGTCAGCGAAGGTAGCTCCGAAGAAGTGACATTTGAGCTGAAAGTTGTAGGTAAAGTAACCTGTGCCAAATGTCAATGAAGAAAGAATAGGATATAACGTTTTGAAATGTATCTATTAGAAATGGAGATGAGTTACCGAGTGTTAGTCACTCAGTCATGTCACTCTTTGTGACCCCATGGACTGTAGCCCACCAGGCTTCTCTCTCCATTGAATTCTCCAGCCAAGAATACTGGAGTGGGATGCCATTTCCTTTTCCATTTCCTTTCCCAACCCAGGGATCGAACCCAGTCGCCTGCATGGCAGGCAAATTCTTTACCTGAGCCACCAGGGAAGCCCATTAGAAATGGGGATTAGCTGTTATTAACAAGAACTAACCAAAGTGGCTTAAGTAAATGAAAGGTTTGTTTTTTTCTCATAAAATAAGCACAAAGGTATGCATTCCTGAGCTAGCGCAGTGGTGCATCAGGGCACTATCATTTCTAGTGCTTGACTTCTTAGCTTGAAGGTCAGATTACGTCTCAACATGGCTGCAGGAGCCCCAGTCATTGCACCTATACTCACATGGGAAGTGCCTGGGCGGAGATGGGGCGATGGGGGCACTACCCAGATATCTATCTCACTTTGAAGGAACTTTTCTAGAGATTCCACTCAGCAAATTCCCATTTGCAGATCTCTGACCAGAGCTAAGTCTCATGCTCATAACGAAATGAAAAGGAGGTGGGATCTTTAGCTGGAGACTCTACGAGGTAGCTAACTAGTCATCTCTTCCACTGAGGCCAAAAGATACGTCCACTCCAGGCCCCAAGAGCATGAGCTTCTGCTGACACCACTGGGACAGAATTTTAAATGGTGGCCATTTCCCTCCAGGTGGCACTGATAGTCTAAATCAGAACTCAGAGGCTGGCTGTCCCCCTACCTTGCCCCCCCAACAGAGCCCACCCTCAACTGTTGGCTTGAGTCCACCCTCACCCTGACTTTACACCCTTGTTTGAAAGTCATTTGGTAATATAATGTTCTTTTTCTCAAAGAATAAGAAATGAAGTGTTTTGGGTGTTTTTTTTAAGTACTTATGGTAGATTTAACAGTGATCACCCACATATTGAGCTTCCCAGGTGGCACAGTGGTAAAGAAACTGCTTGCCAATGCAGGAGCCACAGGAGACATAGCTTAGTGGGTTCCACCTCTGGGTTGGGAAGATCCTCTGGAGGAGGAAATGGCAACCAACTCCAGTATTCTTGCCTGGAGAATTCCAGGGACAGAGGATCCTGGTGGGCTACAGTCCATGAGATCACAAAAGAAGCAGACATGACTTAGCAACTAAACAGCAACAGCAAACCCTCTATAATAAAAATGATACAACTAAAATATTTTAAACTGATGTGACAAAGGACCAAGAAACTAAAACATAAGAATATTTCATTCAAATTTATTAGAAAAATCATTAAAACTTAACATATAAATGGAGGAAATATATAAATGGCTCTTACAAAGAGAAATTCAATGTATGAGCACATGTCATGCACACAGCATCCTAATAAAAATGGTTGCCTATTATTGCAACAGGCTCTGTGTTAGACCTTTCAGAAACACTGTCTCAAATGCCTGCACGGATTCAGCAAAGTAGCTGTTATCCCCATTTTAGAGATGAGTAAACTGAGTCCAAAGGCATATGGACACTGCTCAGGGAGATGGATTTGAAACTAAGTCTGAGGTAATCATTTATCTATTTATTAAGTCAGCATTCATTTCACTTCTTCTCTGTAGGACTAGTCCCTATGCTAGGACCGGACATTTGAAGATGGACAAGATGCCTGTTTTCCTTAGGGATCTGGAAACTAGATGAACAGGTAGACGAGTGAACCACTAGTCAAAGACTGTGATAAATGCTATGATCAGAGCACATAGAGGAGAACCGTGGGGACACATGTCGGGGATGCTCATTCATATCTGGGCTGATTTTCAATGCTAATATTGAACAATAGCACCAGGATGGAAGGCAATTGTGCCATTCATAGCAGGAGCCAAAAAGATACTCAGTGCGCTCTGACCTCGTAATTCAGTCCTAGGAATTTATCTTAATAAAATCATTCAAAAGAAGCAAAAAGAGCTATGATACTATAAGCTTTTTATAACATGTTAAAAATAACAACAATAGGAAGCTGAGAGGCACTTCAAGACATCCTGGGAAAACAGTTTAGGCGTGCACGGCTGATGGATAAGCAGGAGCAGAGGTAAATGTCCAGCAGGGCTGATCAAACTGATCTGTGACTGAACCCCTCAAGTCCTGGTCCCCTAGCCTCCCCCATTGCCTTTGCCTTTGAGGGACAGACGCAGCCTGTCCTGGTCCCAGCCCGTGTTTCTGTGACCAGCTTCGCTCCGACCCAGTCTGCACACACAGCCAAGATGGTACCCATGAAAGGAACACATGTTCACAGAAGATGATAGTTAAACACAATGAAATATCACTCAGCTATTTAAAAGAAAACAGGAAGGCTGTGTCAAAATATGAAAAAATATTTCACAGCAGAAACAACTTAGATGGCCAGGAGGGGAAAGATTTAATGGGATGTGACAGGTCAACACAATGGAACAATATAGTAGCTATTGAAAAAGTAATTATGAAAACCATGTAGGGGACATGGAAAGAATGTTGAATATTGTGATAACTAAAAATAGCTGAATACAGTTAGTGAACAGCCTATATAAAGGTTTTCTGTTTCTCGTTTCTATAACTTTTATCATTAAAAAATGGAATGTATAAAAGTAGAGAGTCATGCAAAATTTTTGAGTTACAGAAAGTGATTAAAATTCTTATTTTTCATTAGCATTATGTTAGGTTTTTTTTAGTAGGATGAACAAAGCTTTTGAAAAATAAAATTTAAAATTAAGAGAACTCTTTCATACCAACAGAGAAAGATATCTTTCTTTAATATCTTCAAAATGCCTTGAGAGGGAATTCCCTGGAAGTTCATTGATTAGGACTCACTCAGCTGCTAGGAGCCCAGTTTCGATCCTGATTGGGGAACTAAGATCTCACAGGCTGCATGGGCAAAAAAAAAAAAGATGAAGAAAGGAAAAAATTAAAAAATAAAGTTAAAATATTTGTTTTAGTGTCTAGGTTCTGGTTTATGAAGGCTCAAGCTAGTCTGAATGCTGCTCCCAAGTTGTTCACACTGCCTCTTTCCATCCTTTTGGTAGATACCCCACAAAGATGACCGCCCTCAGCTCCTCCACCCCTCAGCTCCCTCCCTCAAGACACTGAGACTGTGTCACCCCCTCTTGCATCAAGCTGGCCCGTGACTTGCTTTTACAAAGGAATGGGGTGGTAGTGATGCCATGTCTTCTAGGCTGGGACCTTAAGTGCCTTCCTGCTTCCGTCTTTGTCCTCGTGGAAGGTGCTGTCACCATGCTAGAGAGAGGCCATGAGGGGAGGGAGGCGCTGGAGGAGAGAGGGGTCAGCTTGGCTAGCCCCCAGCAGTTCCAACCACCCCTGATGAGGGTGAGTGAAGCTATCATGCAGCCTCCGGCTCTGGTGGAGCCACTCAGTTAAGACTCAGCGACACAGAAGCAAACCGTCTATCTATACTGCACACTGCTCAAATTGCAAGACTGTGAACAAATAAATGCGTGTTGTTTTCAGTCATTACATTTTGGGGTGTTTTGTTACACAGCGATAGCTAACTGAAACAACTCTACCCTTGAACAGTCTGAAGGACTCCAGCGCCAGGGCTGAGCCTGCCCTGGCTTTGTAGCCTCATCCCCAGAACCCAGCCTGGTGCTTCACAGTCCAGTCCAACAGGGGGATTCAGGTGAGAGACAGGAGAGAACCAGAACAGGGATGTTCATTGCTGTATTTGACCGAGGTCCTCTCTACATATTGACCCAGGTACTCTGCATCATGTTACCAGTGGAGAAAAGGCGGCGCAGGGAGTATAACCATAATAACTCATCCAAGGTCCCACAGGAACAGAGCAGGCAGACCAGAGCACGTGTACTCAGTTACCTTGTTACACAACCTCCTAGAATAACACAGATGAAGATCGGGAGGGAGGCTAAACGCTGACCCTTACAAGCCCCTTCCCAAGTAAGTATAGAGAGAAGAAGGGCAGGACAGTTACCAGGTAAGGGCCACGGGTATGGGGAGCCCCGGACCTGGTTCCCTCAATTCTTGATTCCAAGGCAGTTCTGCACATACAGCCCCAGCGCCGGTTTGCTCCCCCATTCTCAGGCAGCCTCCAGACACCCACAAGCAGATTTCTAGAATTCAAAGGTTCTCACAGGCTTACTCATGTATATAGACTATAAGGTGAGTTAGACCAACTCCATACTGGTTCCTGTTGTATGTTAATATTAAGCTGGGGAGATGGTGAACCTTGAACCCAGGGGTTAGCAAAGTGCAGCCCATGAGCCAAATCCAGCCTATCATGTTTTTGTATGATTTGGAAGGTAAGGAGGTTTTCCAATGAATGAATGTTTTTTCAGTTTTCTTCCATCTCTAATGGTTAAAAGCATCAAAAGAATAACTATATTTTGTGACACATGAAAATCATACAAAGATCACATTTTTATGCCCATTAATAAAATTGTGCTGGAATACAACCACAGTCATTCGTTGACTCATCTGTATGGATGTCTTGATGTTATAGCAACAGAGCTACAGAGATTTGTGAGCCACAAACCAAAAAATATTTGCAGGGTGGCCTTTTATAGAAAATGTTTGCCACCCCCTGGCCTAGATAATACTTCCTATATTGACATGATCTTAGCCTACTTTGTATACAATTATAAATAACTTAAAATATTATGGTATTGACAAAGTCTATAATTTGATAGACTAAATACAAAACATCAGAATGTTCGAGGGACGCTTTGGATCTAAAGACAAGGTTATAGGCCGAGCTGGGACATTGTTACACGACCCTGACCAGATCTCTTCATTTCCCTTAGGTTTAGAATCACCATCCCCAAATGGTCAGCTTCAGGGCTAGGATTCAGTTTTCTGCTTAGGGGAAGGCAAATCGATTGTTAAAAACAGAAATACTGGGAATTCCCTGGTGGTCCAGTAGTTAGGTACTTTTCCTGCCGAGGGTGCAGGTTTGATCCACCCCTGGCCCGAGAACTAAGATCTCACAAGCCACCTCTGTCGAATACCCCACGCAGTAGCCTGTCTGTAGGATGCGTTCATTTTATTCTCAAGCATATTTTCCATCCTTGGGCTTGAAATCTGTCTTTTAAAATAACCATAAATTTCTGACCTTTAGTTAGACCTCAATCACCAGGTGAACAATTAAAATGAAAAAAAAAAAAGAAAGAAACTTCCCAAAGTGAGTTACGAGAAAGAAGGCAAGAGTGTGAACATTCACGGGCTCTGGGTCAATGGAGTTTGTGCCACACGAAGCACCAGAGGCTAAGAGGAAAGAGGAGAGTAGCCTGTTGTCTGCTGAACAAGGTTGATTCTGACAAAGGCCGCACCCTAGAACTCTCTCATCCAGTTTCTCCAGATATTTCCAGATTAATCTTCTAGAATGTGCTCACCTCCACCAGGAGGAGTCCCGGAAGAACAGGGGTGAAAAAGAAAAAAGTGGCCTTCAGAGATACAGAGCCTGGCCAGCTGCCAGGGCCACACCCGAGCACCCGTCTCAGCATCACACCTGCCAGGATGAGCTGGGGTCAACCCACAGCCCTTCCTTCTGCAGTGCGAATCTGCTCAGGGAAGTTCACTGACCTCTGCCTACAGTGGACTCTCAGGGACTCCATGCCCATTTGTCTGCATGCAAATAATCTCTTTGCCTCTGACAGACATCCTAGAAACTCAGTGTTTTCAGAAACTGAGGTGAACCGCTCCCATTGCTGTTTTATAAATCTCCTGGGTAGAAGGGGCCAGGAGAAGCCAGGAGACCAGGGTTCAAATCCAGGTTCTGACACTTTAGCTGACACTTAAGTCACTCATCTTTGGAATAGGATTACTCTGCAACACATGTGTCTGCTTTAAGGATTACATGACACCAAGCAGGTAGGAGACCCTGCAAACGCAGAGCCTTTGCGTCATCTTTCACACCCTCTCTCTTTGGTTGTTCCTTTGGCTCTTTGGGAAGCAAGTGAGAGGTGATTAGCCTCTTTACTGGAGGAGGGGAGAGGTAAGGCAGAGGCTACCCACCCCCACCCCCCACCCCATTCTAAAGGTGGGGACTCGGAGCCCTGATCAAGGTCTGATGGAGGACCATGTCAGAGCTAATAGCTCAAGAGAACCACAGTTAGTCTTGTTTGATTTATTTTTATCTTTTAATTTGGAAAAAGAGAAGCTTAACTTAAATAGTAGTCAAGGGGATACAGATTAAAACTATAATAAGACATAATCTTTTCCCTTCACTTATTCCTTCTCCAAAGTTCTTTTCTTTATGTAGATCTGAATTTTTAATCTATATCATTGTCTTTCTCTGCAGAATTTCTTCAAACATTTCCTATAAGACAGGTCTACTGGCAACAAATTCTCTCAACTTTTGTCTTTATATTTCTCCCTCACTTTTGAAGGATAATTCCAGAGTACAGAATTCTAGGTGGGTGAATTATTTCTCATATTTAAAATGTCTCACTCAACCCTCTTCTCCCTTGCATGGCTTCTGAGGAGAAGTCAGATATACTTATTATCTTTGTTCTTTTCTAAGTCAGGTGGTTTTTTCCTCTGGCTACTTTCATTACCTTTGATTTTCTGTAGTTTGAAAATAATATTCTTAGGTGTAGTTTTTTGGTCATTTGTCCTGCTCGCTGTTCTCTGAGCTTCTGGGATCTGTGGTTTGATGTCTGACTTTAATTTCAGGAAATTCTCATAATTATTGTTTCAAATGTTTCTTCTATTCCTTTCTCTCTTCCTTCTCCTCTGGTATTTCCATTATCTATTACACTTTTTTGTAGTTGTCTCACAGTTCCTGAAGATTGTTTTGCTTTTTTTCACCCTTGGCTCTCTTTGCTTTTCAGTTTGAGAGGTCTCTGTTGAGATAATCAAGTTCAGGGACTCCTTCCTCAGCTGTGTCCAGCTTACTAAGCCAACCACAGGTATTCTTCACTTCTGTTACTGCATTCCTGATCTCTAGCACTTATTTTTGATTTTTCCTTAGTGGCTCAGATGGTAAAGAATCCACCTGCAATGCAGAAGACCCGGGTTCAATCCCTGGGTCAGGAAGATCCCTTGCAAAAGGAAATGGCAACCCACTCTAGCATCCTTGCCTTGAGAACTCCATGGACAGAGAAGCCTGGAGAGCTACAGTCCATGGGGTCACAAAGAGTTGGACATGACTGAGTGACTAATACATCTTAGAATTTTCACCTCTGTTTGTATTGCCCACCTGTTCATGCATGCTGTCTACTTTACTCATGACAGCCCTTGGCATATTAACCAGTTATTTTAAATTCCCAGTTTGGTAGTTCCAACATCACTGTCATGTCTGAGTCTTGTTCTGCTGCTTGCTCTGTCTCTTCCATCTGTGCTTTTTAGTATGTATTGTAATTTTTTTCTTGATAGCTGGACATGATGTACTGGGTAAAAGGAACCACTGTGAATAGGCCTCTAGTGATGTGGTGACAAGGTGTGGGGGAGAAGTGTCTATGGTCCTACAGGTAAGTCTCAGTCATTTTGTGAGCTTATGCCTCAAGACCGCGCTTCTCAGATTTATCCTGTTAGGTGGGACAGGATGTGATGTAGGTGTTTCCCTTCCTCCAAGTAGGTTAGGCTCTGATAAAACCCCAGGAGGCTAGGCTCTGTTTAAATAGTTTCTTTTGATGGCAGGCCCTGTTAAGTAGGGCAGAGTGCTTGGGCATATTTCAAAATAGTTCTTTTCCCTCTACCTCTGCTGGAAACACAAGGGGATTTTTCCCCCCTCTGATAATCACTGTCAGAACCTGATAGAGCTCCAGGAGATAAATCTCACAAAAGTATGTCCCTCCACTCCCGTGAATTTTTAACTCTCAGAGTTGTCCATGTGGAGTCTCCAGCAGTTCACCAGTTACAGTTGGGGCTTCCCTCCCCAGCATGGGTCTCTAGTCCAGCAAGTTTTGATCCTTGGTATTTGCCTGCCAGTCTCTCCAACTTGGAGGGCATCAGTCTGTTCTGTGACCTCACTTCTCTTGTGGGTCTGAGAATAGTTACTGATTTGTCAGTTCAGGTTAGGACAGAATGGCAATTTCTAAGCTTCCTACATGCTGGAATGGAAACTGGGAGTTGGATCTTGCTTAAAATTTTAAGTAATCTTTCTTTATTGAGAAAAGTTGGTGTAATTCATCATGGCTTTTGTTTAACCCTGAGTGGACTGCCTATTCGAACTGTAAAAATGTAAAAATGGAAACTGAGGCAAGGAGAGGTTAAATGACTTGGGGTCCAACACCCAAAACATGAGGCTCAGGCTGTGGTTTTAAAAGAGCACCATCTCCTCTTTCTGGTACATAAGTTTGTTGAACCTAGACAAAATACAGAAGAGTCTGAATAAAGTTGCCAGGGGATGGTTCAGCTAATGCCATTCCTGCCAGATGCCAAGTTAAAAACAAAAAGTGCTCTATAGGCCTATCGTGTGACCATCACCCAAATAAAATGTGGAAAAATTCCATTACCCCAGTGAGCTCCCTCCTGCCCTTTTCCAATTAACCCCCCACTCTCAGAGACAATCACTGCTCTGATTTCTATCACACTAGATTAATTTTGCCTGTACTTGAACTTCATATAAATAGGCTCATACAGTAAGTCCTCACTTACATCCGGCCTTGTTCACACGTCTGTGACATTCCTTAAGTTGCGCACGTCAGTAGCTGGTTCCTTTTTATTTCTAAGTAGTGTTTCATCGTAGAACTGTACCCAATTTATTTATTCATTCTCTTGTTGATAGAGACCTTGACTCTTGTAAATAAAGCTACTGTGAACATATTTGGATAAGTCTTCCAGGAGATGTCTTTTTTTAATTTTTATTTATTTTTCCTGGTAAGTATCTAGAATGATAGGTATATGTCACATTTTGTAAGAAACTATCAGAGTTTTCCAGAGCAGTTTTACAACTACTTTGAAACAGGGTTTGGCAGTTTCTTAGAAACCCCTTGACCAAAGTTTTGAGTTTGCATCTTTCAGAAGCAAGCAGGAGAGGGTCAGCCCTTTTCTCGCCAGCAGAGATAGAGCATTCTATTGGTCTGTGATCTCACCAGCATGAGATCATCAGTCCTTCTAAGTCTAGCTATTGTGGAAGGCGTGAGGAGGGGCAGGGTTGTTTTCTCCCCTCTGCCAGACTCTAGCACTCAGCTTTGCGGTGCTCTCTGTGGCACTCTACCCCCTTTTCAGTGAAGCACCTGGGCCTTCCCACCCTTCCTCACTTTCAGGGTCTCCATCTCCAATCTCGGCCCCTCAGAATCAGAAGCCTTGCTCTGATACGTCACTCATTTGTGCAAAGAACATAATGTCCCACAGCCCTAGGAATAGCCTGAAATCCTGCACAAATAAACAAGTCAGGACTTGGAAGACCCCACCAGTCTGGCCTCACCTGCCTTTCCAACCGTACTTTTCTCAGTCTCCTCGCACACCCTCTTCTTCCTCTGCTGCCTGCCTATCTTTCAGGGGCTTTAGGGTGGGAGGAGATGATCAGGTTGAAGTCACTGCATTATGGGCACAGTTGCTGCCAAGCCTCCCCCACCCTCCTTCCTCCTGTGCTGGGCGTGAACTGTTGCAAGTTGGCTTCACAACTGTTATGAGTTGAACTCAGGGGCCCTGGGAGCAGTTGGTGCTTTTGGAGGCGGGGAACTCGTGGCCTAACAATTAGTGCCCCTCAACCCTCTGCCCTCACATCTCCTGCTCCTCCCACTTATCTGCCACATCCATCCTGAGGCAGGAGTCAGGAAGTGACACTCCCTGGCTGTGTGTGAGAGTGTTATTTTCAGCTCACCACGGCTGTTTTCCAGGCCGCCCGCCCTGGCCCCTTCCCTGGCCCAGGGTTCTGTCTGGAAGCTTGGACGTTCCAGATAATGGAGGGCCCTGGGTGAAGAGCGAGCCATTTTGGATGCAGGCAAGCAGAGGGGCAGTGGTGGAGGCTGATGTCCACCAGCCAGCCCTCGGGACTATGGGAATCTGCTTTCTGGAAGCTTCCCTGAGGCCTCTCAGAAAGGGGCCTGGCTGTCCCTGCGTTACTGGATTCAAGCCAGACTCAAGTGCTGCTGATCCCCACCCACAACCGCCAGGCGCTCTGGGCTCCACAGCAGAACTGGTGGGAAACCCAGCTCCATCACGTCTCCCACCCAACAGCTGTTACGGGGCGATTTCTGAAAACAGCACTAGAGGTGGTCCCCCGATGTGTGCAGAGCCTCTGCTGTGGTCAGGCTCCAAGCAGCCTACTCTTCCAGCTGCAGGAAGGTGGGAACAGGGCCACAGAGAAGTTAAGTGATCTGGGCGCCGAGACCCAAGACACCAGGTGGTTTTGAAACAGCATCTTCTTGTTTCTATTGGGTAGACTCGAGGAGTGTAGACAACTCACATAAGGAGTGTACTCCAGAGTGTGTGTGTGCCTGTTCACACTAGTCTTCCTAGATGCCCAGTGGACCAAAAGTGTCCTAGGGTGAAATTTGGAAATCACTGCATACAAATCTAATGTATATTAAAGGCTCTGAGAAATTCTGAAGTCAAGAAAATGGTCTAATGCAGGTACGCTAGTTTGCTGGGATGGTAGTAACAAAGCACCACAAATTGGGTGGCTTAAACAACAGAAGTCCATTGCTTCCCAGCCCTGGAGGCCAGAGTTGGAGTCAGAAGGGCTGCTTCCGTCTGAAGGGCCATGAGGGAGGATCTGCTCCCAGCTGCTCTCCTAGCTTCTGGTGGTTTACTGGTGAGGTTTGGCGTTCCTTGGCTTGGAGAAGCATCCCACCGGTCTCTGCCTTCATCTTCGCGTGATGTTCTCTGTGTGTGTGTGTGGCCAAATTTCCTTTTATAAGGGTACTAGTGACATCAAGTTAGGGGCCCACCTTATTCCAGCATGACCTCACCTTAACTACCTCTGCATCAACCCTATTTTGCTGTAGAAGTTCATTCTGAGGTCCTGAGGGTAAGGACTTCAACACACACATTTCGGGCAGGGAACACAGTTCAACTCACAATACCAGGGCTCCCCACGTCTAGTTTGGGCTCCTTGGTTCTGGAAAGAGATTGACGACAGCTCAAGGAAACCAGAACACACACTGGCAGGTGGAAAGACCAGCCCCTACCACTGAGACTTCCCAAACCTCTGCAGAATCCACCACCTTGGGATACTCACTCTAAACCTCAGGCCACGGGTTTCAGCTTGGATGAGGGGAGGCTCTGAGGGCTCAGTGAGGGCAGCCCACACTCCAGCCCAGAGGAGACACAGAATTATTCAGACTTGCTTGTTCCTCCCCTGTCGGGGTGTCAGCAGGAGGCACTGAGCCACAGTAGCTGCCCTCCAGACTGAGCAAAGACCCATTCTCCCTTGATATTCAGCAGCCCCTGGCCATTCATGAAAGCGAAAGTGAAATTCGCTCAGTTGTGTCCACCTCTTTGTGATCCCATAGACTAAACAGTCCATGGAATTCTCTAGGCCAGAATACTTCTCCAGGGGACCTTGCCAACCCAAGGATCGAACCCAGGTCTCCTGGTGGATTCTTTTTCAGCTGAGCCACAAGGGAAGCCCAAGAATGCTGAAATGGGTAGCCTATCCCTTCTCCAGTGGATCTTCCCGACCCAGGAATGGAACTTGGTTCTCCTGCATTGCAGGCGAATTCTTTATCAACTGAGCTATCAGGGAAACTCATTCATAGTTTCCAGTATTTAAGAAGAACTGAAGTTCTGAGATAGGTGGAAAGTTGTCACTTGTCTGGGGCATGAAGGCGGCACCACATGGTAGGGCTGACTTGGAAATCCCAGAGCAGTGAGCAGGCCTAGCTGAGGGCCACCCACCCTCTGCCTCACTCACTTTGGGGAAGTGACCCAGGCTTCTGGGGGAAGAGTGGCCCCGTCAGCGCTCTCTCCTCTGATTATCCTCTGATTAACAAAAAGAAAATAGTAGGCTTTTTATTAAAACCATATGCCCAGCTGGCCTCAACAAATCATCACAGCTGACATGAGCATCTTATTGACCAGAGGTTCACTCAGAATACCACTACGGGGAAACTGTCCTGACATATTTTCAGCACAAAAAGTCACATTGAAGGGGACTGGAAGGATGACATTTAGATGAGTCCAGAGAATCAGCTCAGCCAGACAGAAAGGAAGGAACCTCTGGTTTGGAAGATGAAAGTGGAAGAGAGAATAAGTTTGAAGTTGAAAAGATTATGAACATCTCAGAGAAAGAATATTCTGAAATACTTGAACAAACAAATGTTTCCTTTGAAACTTAGAAAAAGCAGTTGTAGGACAAGGTGTTTAACAATAAAAGATATAATACAGGCTGATGCTATATTACAAGTAGGTTTAAAGAGTTTAAATCAACAGACTCCATCATGGAATATACATTTAGATATGGGAGGGGTAGCTGGAATTCAATGGGAACTACTCAAACTCTCACGAGCCGGCTTTGAGCCCAAAGCCCAGTGAAAATCCATCATATTTACAAATACAGCTCTATTTTTAAGAGCTCCTTTCCCTCTTCTACTTTGACTCCTGTATCTTCTTTCTACCAGGAACTGCACAGCATAGTATAATAGAAAGAATCACAGGCTTAAGGACCAGATGGAACGCTCCTGCTTTTACTTCTCATGGGAGGTTGAACTTAGGTGAATTATTGTATTTCATTCTGCCTAATTACTGTATTTTCATTCTGTGTAATATCATCAAACTGGATGTTTGCGGATCAGCGAGGTAATTTATATAAACGGCTTGGCACATGGTAGATGCTCAGTTAAACAGGCTCCCATCTACTCCTGCTCCTCAGGATTCTACAGTAGAAAGTAGCTTTTCCTGAGACAGCACAGACAAAGCCCAGATTCTGCCTAGATGGAGAAGGTTCCTTTAAATTGGGTCTCATCCCACTTTGGTGCTCCTTGTGTCAAGGGATTTCCTTATGGCTTCCCCAGTGGCTCAGACAGTAGAGAATCTGCTTGCAATGCAGGAGACCTGGGTTTGACCCCTGGGTCAGGACGATGCCCTGGAGAAGGGCATGGCAATCCACTCCGTTATCCTTGCCTGGAGGATCCCATGGACAGAGGAGCCTGGCAGGCTACAGTCCACAGGGCCACAAAGAGTTGGTCATGACTGTGCGACTAACACAGTTACTTTACTTTAGCTTTGCTTTCAGAGCTGGAGGGAAGCCGGCTGGCCACAAGCTCACAAGTCCCATCTCACTAGGAGGCCTGGACTATGGCACTATGGCCTGAGGCTATGGTTCAAGGAGATCAAAGAGGCCAACTAAACCCAAATTTTAAAAAGAAGGAACTTGTAAATAAACTAAAAGTGTGAATATCTCCTCTCTCAACCTCCCTGCTCACTAAAAGCCAGCCTTGTTGAAAGCTGTCTTCTTTGTTTGAGCATTCTTTGATTGCAAATTTACAGGCCCAGCTCCAGGAGAGAGTGGGACAGAAGACCAAGCTCTACCTCCTGGGATCCCCAGCCTAGCAATCAAAGTTACCCCTTCCTGTGTGAAAGTCTTAGCCTCTTTCTCTTAGACCTTTAAAGAATTTCCGAGGCAGGAAGGAGGCTTGGGGAAAGGGACTGGCCAAGACCTTACTGTATTCATCTGAACACTGGGAAGGATGGTTGCAACAGGCATAAAGAGAAAGAAATCAAAGTGGGGTGAAGCACCAAAGAGAAAGGGGTTGAGTTTTCAGGAGTTGGAGAGGCCGAGGGCAGGTGAGGGCCACGCTGGGAGGGAGGAGCCTCAGTGCCTGGCTGCACCCCCTTCCACAGGCTGGAGACACATCCTGGCTTGGCTGGAAAGGGAGGACTAGCAGGACTTCCTGTGATTCTGCCTGGAGGCGGGCTATTTGTTCCCACCTGGTGTGAGCCCCCAAAGATGTGAGGTCCCCTAATCCTCTGCTCTCTGGGTAAAGGAGGCATCAGGGAAGTTCTACTCTGTCCTTTAGCTTTCCCAGGAGACACTCCTCTGAAGGCACTCTCCTTCCCAGATGGTGATTTGAATGACAAAGAGGGCGACAGAAAAGGAAAAGCAGAGCCCCAAGCAGCCACCTGCTCCGTTTCCTGCTCCCTAGCATCCCCCTTCCCATCAGCTGGCAGAGCTGCCTGCCACATCCACCCAGCTGAGGTCCTGGTGCCAGGGGCATCCTATCTGCTATTTTAAATCCCCCAGTGAACCACGTTTCTCCATCCTAGGAGAGTGCCCCCTGCCCCGCCTTGAAATCAAGTCCCCCAGTAAGATGGGGATGAAAGTAAGATGAAAGCTGCCAGGGGATCAAACTGTCCACTTTGCCTGGGATTGTCTTGCTTTGGGCACCAAAAATCCCAAGTACCTGGAACCTCCTCAGTCCCTGGTCAGTCTGCAGGTTCCTGGGGCCAGACTAGCTTTGTAGTTTTTCTAAGGGCTCCCTTAGGCCCCCAGGGGCCCCAGCTTCTCACACTGGGTTCACCTCTGGGGCCTTGCCCAGAATTCCCTCATCATTGCAGAGAGCTGCTGGGGGACCTGGGGCACCCAAGAACTACAGAGAACTCCTAAGGGATCTGGGGGCTCCCCCACTGCTGCAGAGAGTTCCTGGAGGACCCTGGTCTCCCTCACTGCTACAGAGGCTTCCTAGGGTACCCGGGGCTCCCCCAACCGAGTGTTCCTAGAGGTAGAGGCCACAACTTCCTTGGCAGCTAGTCAGTCCAGGGTATCCTGGCCAGGCACTTTCAGCAGGGGCTTGAGAAATGGAATATTTCCTGCCGTATCAGTAAACAAGGATGTCACAATCATCAGTGATTGCAGCCCTCCAGTGTGAGCCTGGGAACCCTAAAGGAACACAGGAAGGAGATGAATACCTGCTATTAGCAACCAGCAGACTGCAGCCACTCCCTACAGTGAGTCCTGAGGAACGGAAGCTCAGGATGTCAAAACACAGGATAGTGGCCTGAGATAATTGAGGTGCATAAGAAAGGAATTATTTTGGTGAACCCAGACTCTTACATCTTCCCATACATAAAAAAAAAAAAAAGCATTAAATTCCTTAACTTGGGATATCTGGTTTTCTTTAATACAGAATAGTCTTTTGATGTTCAGACTCCCTGCCCTTTGTTGCAAAACCTCTGTGTAACCGGGCTCCTCCCCTCGCCTCCTCGGAGCAGTGCTCTCAGGGTCACTTGAGATGCTGTCTCCTGGGCTTGTGGTCCTAAAGATTCCCACCGAATAAAACATATCTCTCAGCTTTTAGGTTGTGAATATTTTTTAAGTCAACAGGCTGTTACATATCAGACACATATGCTCTCGCACAATCCTCCTGCCCAGACTGCAAAGGGGAAAAAAATGAGAAAAACGAGCCACAAGCAAGTGGTGGATCTGGATGAAAATCCAGCTCTGGCAAACTCTCAGAGAGACCGTTCTCTGAAAAACAAGAAATAAAAAGAGGTTTGTGGGGTTTGGAGTGGTGGTGTGGCAAGCCATTGGACAGTTGGAGAGTCAGGCCTGAGAAACAGGGAGCCAGAACTCCTGGGGACTTTTTCCAAAGTGCTCCCCTCCCCACTTAGAGAATCAGAATTGGGGCAAGGGTGGCATGTACATCGTTGACAAGCTCTCCTGGCATTCTGACACATCCCCACCTCCACCGCCCTGGACCCCTGGGGAGGGCTGGCTCTTCAGCGGGAAAGGGTCACTGGGGCTTCGGTGAATGCATTTGAACTTGGAGATCTAGAAGTCCCAGGAACATTTCCTCCAACTCCCGTAGGGTCATGACCGCTCATTTCCCGTACCTCCTTGGTAGCAGGGGTCAAGCTGGCCTATTTCAGGGACAGTTGTCTGTAACCTTCTCAGGAGCAGGATGCTGTGCAGTTTGGCTTTGCTTTGAGCGCAGCTGGAAGGAGTCATCCTTGAAAGTAGACCAAGTCCGAGGCTTGTAAGGAATCCACACGAGCCCTTGAACGTCAGAGTAAAAGCCTTAGTGGCCCCAGCCAAGCACAGTTTTTCTCGTTCTCTTTGTGAATGGACTATGCTTGGCTGACACAGAAATGTTTACAGGAACTTAGAAGGTATCTGGGCTTCCCAGGTGGAGCTAGTGGTAAAGAACCCACCTGCCAACGCAGGAGACAAAAGAGATGTGGGTTCGATCCCTGGGCTGGGAAGATCCCCCAGAGGAGGGCATGGCAACCCACTCCAGTATTCTTGCCTGGAGAATCCCATGGAGAGAGGGGCTTGGTGGGCTGCAGTCCACGGGGTCGCACAGAGTCAGACATGACTGAGTGACTCAGCACGTAGGCACGCACGCATGTGTGTGCCATCAGCACAGGCTGAGGGCATTGCTAGATGGTTCAGGACCTCAGGTGGAAATTTCCCAAGGCTACGCCTTAAATCTCTATGATGTGCAAGATAAACACATGTCTAGTCCTTTCTAGAAATCCCGGGAAGTATTTCTGTAACATTGTTTCATTTCTTTTAGTCACAAGATGGAGAAGTCTCTAGCTTTTTCTATAATTCCAAGGAAGTGCTTCCTTGGACTACTAGGAGCGGGGGGCCGGGTGGAGAGGAGGTGGGATTTCTTGCTGGTTTGCAGTCGTCTTAGATCATTGCCCCTCCCCACCCCCTCACCCAGACAGAACCCTCATCAGCCACTAGTTCCCACTGGACTCTGGGGTCCATGTTGGCCTCTCTCCCCCAGGCTGTTAACTTGCATTCACTGAACACCAAGCACCTGCCAGCAGCCTTCCCACACAAATGTGTCCCCAAGGTCTGTCCCTCCCAGTCTCCTAGTTACTTTGCTACTTAATTCCTCAGACTGACCACAGTGCCTGTCACGTGGCTAGCATACAATCTTATTGTTTTATTATTGTCCTGAGCATTCTGTCACTGAACTTTCATCATAACTCCGAGATGGGCATCTCTCCACTTAACAGGTGAGTCTCCCATAGGATCCTTGACTCCCCCAGGGTCACACTACCAGAAAGTGACCTGCAGATTGTCACCCTGCCCCCTCTCTAAGCTCTTGCTCCTTCCCCAGGACTTGTCTTCACAGCTGAGCAAATTTCCTCACTTAATAAGCACATCTTAGGTGCCCATCGAGCTAAGTGCCAGGGGCACAAATAAGTTCAAGACACCAACAGGGCACCCAGGTGATCTCTGAGTGACAAGGAGCTGGAGGTATGTTCCGTGCTGGGCGGGGCAATACAAAAGGGGGCAGAGTCACGTCTGCTCCAGTGCTAGGTCAGCTCAGGTTTCCCAGAGCCGGTGACTCTTGAACCAAATCCCAAATGGTGACGAAGATCTGCAAGCAGCTGGGAGGAGCAGGGAGGGCAGCTAGGTTGGCAAGCAGAGCACCCCGAGTTAGTGGGGCGGGGCATAGGTAAAGACGGTAACTTCGTGCCCCAGCCCCAGCCTCCTCACCCCCGCCCCCGCCGCAGTGACTTTTTCCCCTGGCACCGGTCTCTCCCTTCCCAGCTTCAGGAAGGGGACTTGTGGAAGTCTCAGAGTGGCTTGACTGCACAGATGGGGCAGAGGGCAGAGTCTAGTGTGGAATGTGGCAGGATCAAATCTGAGGTTCTGCACTCAGTCGAGGCAGACTGGGAGTCCTGGGCATCCCTGGCTCACTTCCCACCCCCTTGAGGTCACCTGTGGTCAGTGTGAGTCTGTGTGAGTGCAGACAGTTGGGATGTGTCGCTGGGACCCTGGGCCCGAACAGCACCCACCACTGACCTCCACAGAGTAAGTGGGAGGGTGAGTGGCCGCCCGCAGAAGGGGCCTCGGGAAGAGGCTCGACTCCCTGCCTCAGTTCAGCTCTCAGAAAACGGGTGCATCTGTGGGTCCCACCACCACCAGCACACTGCATGCTCCACCGGAAGGAGAAAGGGTCTGGCAGCACTGAAGAGGCAGAGAACCGTGGGTCAGCCTCCATGCTGGAAGGTCCAGCTGAGAAGTCAGTGTTCTGCCATTGGTGGGTCAGGCAAATTCCCCAGATTCCTGGCTTGGGAGGAGAACTTAATCTGCCCTCCTGTCCCTTCCCACTTTCCCCACAAAACAGGGAAGTTCCATGCCCTGCTGAGCAGGGCCTCTGGTCTTTGTAGGCAGACCCATCTGATCTGGAATGTTCCTCCAGTGGCAAGTCCAAGGTTCAAAGAGACTGAAAGTGCTGTAGTTTGGAGCTTTCAACTTTGCCTTCGTTTCAACCCACCCCCAAGCTGCCTCGGGTACTGGCTTTCCTGGGTCCCTGTGAAGTTACCAGCCTCAAGAGTGTGAATAATTGTGTGTCACGGGAGCAGTGATATACAAGTCTGTTTGACTGGCTTGCTTTCTTGCACTAATATATTTCATTCACAGTCCCTAAGCCTGTTGCGTTATGAATGAGCATGAATCAGAAGAGAGAGGATGTTTCCAGAGAGTTCTCTTCTTTTCCCCAAAGTAGAAGCACAGTCTTTTCAGCTGTGCATCACGCCTGTCAGGCTGAGAGGGGAAAACCTCAGCATGAGTTGAAGTTTGCCATCCTATACCCACTAGAGTCCAAAGAGCCCAGGGCCGGTCCTAGAACCCCGGGCACCGTTGCCCATTTACTAAGTGACACGTGAACCTGTACATTTTAAAAAGAGAGAGAAGGGACGTTTCTGGTGGTCCAGTGGTTAAGACTTCATCTTCAAGTGCAGGGGGTACAGGGGAGATCCCTGGTCAGAGAGCCTCATGGCCAAAAAACCAAAACAAAAGACAGAAGAAGATTGCAACAGATTCAGGAAGGAGTTTAAAATGTCCACATCAAAAAAAAACTTTTAAAAAATTGTTTAAAAATGGGAGAAATCTTATGAGTCATTGCGCTTTGAGGGAGGGAAAGGGAGAGAGCCTGTTCACCGCTTCCTCCCCACCCTGGTTCTCAAGGGCCAAACTGGTCCTCTCTGCAGAGCAGGATTTTCTTGGTGGTGCCTGCACCCAGGTCCCCTTTTGGGCTGGTCCTGGGAGTACCCAGCAAACCCGATCTGCTGGCCCTGTTTGCAGCAGAGCCATGCCAAGGGGGACTTACTGGTGGAGCTGGCGTGTGACGAGCAAGCTGGCAGCCTCCCCAGCCAACAGGTGTGTGGCAGCTGAGGGCGCTGGGCTCCAGGGCCCGGGGAGCTTCTGCCAGCCTGTCTCAGAGCCACCTGCCCCCTCCCTCCGCAGGTGTCTAGCTCTGCCTTGCCCTCGAGGTCTCTGACTGCAGGAGCCCAGAGGCCCTGTGCTGTCACTTCAGGGAGTCCCCTGCCTTCCTCCCACCTGCGCTTCTGACAAAGGCCCAGAGGGCACAGAACCACTTTGAACTTGTAAGGATGTATCGGTTTCGAGGCTGGGTTCCTCTCGCTTCTGTTCTGTGCCCTCCAGGGCTTTGGTCATTGTTAGATGATGAATGTTAACAAAGGTCACTGTTCCTATGAAAACGGGAAGAACCAGAGAACGCTGGGCTGAGAGCTGTGTGCTCCCTCTGTGGACAGGAGGCATGAGGCAAGCTAGGAGGGCATCGTCACCGTGCGATAGAGGAGAGTGGGATCACGCTGTGTCTGTATCACATGGGGGCTTCCTGGCTGGACTCGAGCCGCCCACATCTGCTGATTCCCAGACCCCCAGCAGCTCATCCTACCGTATTTTCTGCATGGCAGTGCTGTTTAGTCGCTCAGTCATGTCTGCTCTTTGCAACCCCATGGCCTGCAGCACTCCAGGTTTCCCTGTCCTTCACCATCTCCCAGAGTTTGTTCAAGCTCATGTCCATTGAGTCAGTGATGCCATTTAACTATCTTGTCCTCTGTTGCCCCCTTCTCCTGCCTTCAATCTTTCCCAGTATCCAGGTATTTTCCATTGAGTTAGCTCTTTGCATCAGGTGGCCAAGGTACTGGAGCTTCAGCTTCAGCATCAGTCCTTCCAATGAATATTCAGGGTTGATTTCCTTCAGGATTGACTGGTTGGATCTCCTTGCAGTCCAAGAGTCTTCTCCAGCACCACAGTTAAAAAGCATCAATTCTTTGGCCCTCAGCCTTCTTTATGGTCCAACTCTCACATCCATACATGACTACTGGAAAAACCATAGCTTTGACTGACTACAAGGACCTTTGTTGGCAAAGTATTGTCTCTGCTTTTTAATATACTGTCTAAGTTTGTCATAGCTTTTCTTCCAAGGAGCAAGCATCTTTTAATTTCATTTAATTGAAATTAAAATTAAATTTTAATTTCATTTTAACTTCAATCGCATGGCAGTGACCAGCCTCTAAATGCCTTCATATTTCCATGACTATTTCCTATCTTCAGCGTAAGCTCCACCAGTAGGTAAGTGCCTTGGGACTTGGCTTCTCTTTTCCTTCCTACACCCCTGTGCCTGACCAGTGACACATAGTAGGACATCAGTAAATAGCTATTGACCGGCTGGTGGGCTCCCAGTCCAGCGCCCTTTCTATACCAATGATCTGCTCTCTGATCCACCTATGAACCGGGGATTTAGGAAGAAAACTTAGGGCCTTGCCTGGTGGTCCAGCAATCCTTGGAAGACACCCAGCTTCCACTGCAGAGGCACAGGTTTGATCCCTGGTGAACCAACATCTGGCATGCTGCATGGGATAAATAAAATTTTTAAAAAAGAAGAGACTGTAAAGCTGGGGCCCATTCAGGTGAATAAAACAGCTTGTCCAAAAAAAAAAGTCTTGTCCTACTTTATTCAGTGCACAGAGCTGGTCACAACCTGGACACATGAGAACAGTTGTGAGTCATCTTCACTCCCGCTTTGGCACCGGAGAGGTGACCTCACCCACTGCCAGGCAAGACGGACTGCTGGTGACTGCCCTGCCAGGGAGGTCGGCGCCAGCTTCAGGCTCTCCTGGACGGGCACGAGGCTGTGCTGAGCAAGTATGCGGCGCAGCCCTGGGTGTGCAGTGTGTGTCCAAGTTCAGGGAGGAGGCCAGGGAGACAGTCGGGTTCCCGAGAGCACCGTCAGCAGTGTTGGCTTGGGGTTGAAGGTCAACTATCACCTTGTACCATATACCTTTGTAGAGCACAAGCATTGAAATAAAGAGCTGCTATCAATCGGCTCAGCTCAGTTCAGTCGCTCAGTCGTGTCTGACTCTTGGCGGCCCCATGAACTGCAGCACGCCAGGCCTCCCTGTCCATCACCAACTCCCAGAGTCCACCCAAACCCATGTCCATTGAGTCCGTGATGCCATCCAACCATCTCATCCTCTGTCATCCCCTTCTCCTGCTGCCCTCAACCTTTCCCAGTATCAGGGTCTTTTCCAATGAGTCAGCTCTTCACAGCAGGTGGCCGATCAATAATTAAACCTAAATAAATTCTTCTGGACGATCCTAGACAGCTGTGCTCTCCCTGCTTCCTTCTGCTTTCCTATTCTACCTGGGCTGCAGGCAGATGCAGGAACTCAGAGACCTGGCCTATGACGTAGCTATGCCATAGCAAAGAGTTGAATTCAGACACACAGGAGATAGTCAAGGCTTCAAATGTGGAAACCCCTGGGGACTGAGGTCAGAGGTTTCACTGACCAACATACCAAATAGCTGGCCGGGTTCCATGGACATAAATTGCCTCAACCCCAAGCATCCAGCTCTCTTTCTCATCTGCCTTCCCAGGTCTCCGCTCCCTAGGTTTAGCATCTTAACGACCCAGCACTCTCCTATGCAAACAGTGCACCAATGCGGTAGGGCCCAGACCAGTGGATTGCACCGAAACCCCTGGGGAATTTTCTCCAGGATTTGTACTCTGCTAACACTTTTATGCCCGCCCACAGCCCAGGGAGGGTCAGAAGTGATAAGACAGGAAGGAGGGGGTGGGAGCAGAGTGGGGACAGCTGCCATCCCAGGTTGAACTTCTTGTAAGAAAAAACTTTTAAAAACCAACTGAATTTTTTTAAAATTGAAAGCATAAGCCTCCAGCTAGTACTGACGTTTCCGTGAGTGGGGACCTGCAGCTGTATGTCCCTCTAACCAGGCTGGGCCGAAACATGTCCCTAAGTTCTGTTTCCACAAGCAGAGAGAGGAAGCGTGGTCCCCCTCAGCTGGGGCCGAAGGTGTGAGGGGCTACAGCAGGGCCCTGAGGGTCACCAACAGAGAAAAGGTATTAGAGGCCCGTTTGGGGCACCGTCTCTACGCCCAGGGCGCCCGCTTCTGCTGGGGTTCTCCTGGCAGCCAGGGCTGTGCTGAGGACAGGTCTCACAGGCCTTCGAGGGGCCTGGCGGGGCAGCGGCTGCGGCTGCCCTGGGAAGCCCACCGGTGTCACATTTGGTCACAAGGCGGGAGGCCTGAGGGACAAAGAAAAGATTCAGAGGAAGCAGCCACCGGATAGAGTGGTGGGGTGGGGTGGGGCGAGCGGGAGGAGGGGAGTAAGGGCCCCCAGACAGCTTCCCGGAAAGCAGCCCTGCCTGAAAGTCCAGTTTGGCGAAGGGTGGAGAGGGCCGCTCCGTGAGTGAGGCGGGCACAGAGACCACATCTTCCCCCTCACTCGTGAGGCTCCCTCAGCCTGGCCCCGCAGGAGGGACCCTCTCACTCCCAAGGCTGCTTCGGAGGCTCCAGTTTCAGGAGAGGAAACAGGCCCCTCACGGGGCGAGAGTGCAGGTGGAGAGGAAAGGCCCCTCGCGGGTGGGGAGCCGCCGCGCCTCCGCGCCCCCGCCCTGAGTGGGCCAGCCAGCCCGGGCCTGCTTGGCCCCTCTGGGTCCAGGCTGGGGTAGGGGTCCTGCTGCTTCCGAGCAAGATGACAGTTTGCGAGGGGCCTTCCTCACGTCTGGAAAACAACTTTGCTGATGGCTGTTTGGGTTGCAAAGCTGGGGAGGCAGCTCTGACTCAGAGGGGCTCCCTTTCTTTGGACCCCAGTGAGACCCTACCCACTGGCCGCCTCAGATCTCCTCTGCACACCCAGCAATGACTTTACACACTTTCACACAAATGTGTCATCTTCTAAAGGGCATGCTTCTTCCAGCCATGCCCAGCTTACAAGTCTTCCACAAATTATTGCCCTCAGGATACACCTGAGGGGCCCCTATGAATGGTACCCCACTTTTACCCTTCCCCTACCACCCCACATCCCCTGCCCCTGCAGTCTGGCCCCCACTGCTCCCCAGACCCAGACCCTGCCTCTGCCTTGGACCTCAGGCTCTGGAAACAGGCCCACCCCAGCCCTGACCACACGTGTGGTTCGGACCCAGCGCCCCGGCTGACACCCTCCACCTACCACCTCTTGACAAAATCCCCCCCAAAACCCATGGCCCCTCCATGCTGCCAAAGGGGTGACTACATGTGTGGTTCCGACCCAGCACCCCGGCTGACACCCTCCACCCACTACCTCTTGACAAAATCCCACCCAAAGCCGTGGCCCCTCCACACTGCCAGAGGCGACCACCCGCTCCTCCGTGCCTCCAGCATCCTGGGCGATGACTCGTTCTGTTCTTTACAAAAACTCCTGTCCGTGCATCATAATGGTTATTATCCTGGGGACACTGACCTGCCAGGTCCTAGCACAGGGTCGAGCCCACAGTGAAGGTCCGTGAAAGTGGGGAGAGAGAGGAAGGGAGCAGACTGGATGTTCACCTGAGGTCAGAGTTTTTCTAAGGCAGAAGTACCTGTAATCAAAGAGGGGTCTAGGATGAGGCAGGGGGACTCCAGTCTCAGGGGGCACGTAGGTAGGCAGCACCTGAGGGTGGGTCTGCTTGGCTGCTGCCCCCCAGGAGACCCCCTTTCCTCCCCCTGGGCCTGGTCCCTCCCAGGCTTCACACATTTCTCACATCCCGAGTTCACCACTGACACAACCCCAGCGTCTGCTCTGCCTTAGGTGTGGGGCCCAATCTGACGGCAGGGGCCAAGAGCCCTGCCCTGGCAGAACCTGCAGGCTAGGTGGTGAGGAGGCAATCAAATGTCAATCAAATCACCTTTAATTACAGCTCATTGCTACGGGCTTCTTTAGTAGCTCAGACGGTAAACAGTCTGCCTGTAGTGTGGGAGACCAGGGTTTGATCCCTGAATAGGGAAGATTCCCTGGAGAAGGGAGTGGCAACCCACTCCAGTACTCTTACCTGCAGAATCCCATGGACAGAGGAGCCTGGTGGGCTACAGTCCATGGGGTCGCAAAAAGTCGGACACGACTGAGGGACTAACACACACACATCCATACACACACACGCACACAAGTTATAAAAGAAGGGCCACTGGCTTCAAAATTGGAGCCAATCAGCTAAAGCTGTGCCCTCCCCAGAGACGGAAACCCAGCACCAGCGCCCGACAACTCAGCCCCAGGCGGCCCAGGCTCACAGGCCTTTACCCAGGCCCAGCCTCGCCAGCCCTAGGCAGCTGCCTCCCGTCCCGTCCAGAATCTGCCAGGATCAACGACAGCGACTGCACACAGACTGTGCAGGGCAGCCCCAAGAAACTCTGGGGTCCTTAAGGGTGCGTGTGTGGAAATGTCAGCCGTGGTGCCGCGTCTGGTGGCCGTGTGTGAGTGCCACAGGGGTCCGTCGTAGCAGACGGACAGGGGCGATGTGGTGACCACATGCTCAGGACTTCAGCGCATCGGTAAGAATGAATAAGCTAGACGAACACAGAGAAACACGGAAGGATCGTAAGAACAGTGCAGAGTGAAGAAACCGGACAAGATCCATAGCATGCCATCACCATGAAAATTAAAAAGACACATGCAGAGCAATGGGCTGTACTTTATATACAGACATACAGACACACATGGACGTCCCCAGTGGCTCTGCAGGTAAAGAATCCGCCCGCAATGCAGGAGACACAGGAGATGCTGGTTTGATCCCTGATTCACTAAGAGCCCCGGAGAAGGAAATAGCAACCCATTCCAGTGTTTTGCCTGAAAAATCCCATGGATAGAGGAGCTTGGTGGACTGCAGTCCAAAGGGTGGCAAAGAGTCAGACACAACTGAGTGACTGAGCACACACGACACACACACAAATCTAAGAACAGACATCAAATATCTTACGGTGGGCTCCCGAGGGGAGGGGGCTGGGAGTGGAGATTACAGGTGGACAGATGAAACAGTGTCCAGCATGAAGGGGCTCTGCGCAGATCGGTGAGAGCTCTGCTCCAAGACGGAGTCTGGGCAGCCTTTCCCACGCTCCTGTGGTCCCACACAGAGTAGGACAGTTCAGAACCAGCCAACTAGCTAGTAAGAACCCTGACCGTGCTTTAGCTGGGCAAGATGACTGCATTCCATGTTTTTTCAGGGGCCATAGGTATTATTCCAACCCAATTCCCCACTCCGGGGGTTGAGGAACCCAGGGCCCAGAGAGGGCATACGAGCTGGCCAGCTGCACAGCACTTTGGAGGGCAAAGGGAAGACCTGCTACACGGCTGGCCCTCGTGTTCTACTCTCTCCATTTCCATGTTCTGGCGGCTCAGCCCAGCCTCCTGAGCGTGTTTGTGTAAAGGGCTGGGCTGTGTTTGTCTTAGCACATGGGCGCCCAGGCTGAGGTAATGCACTGGCATTCGCTGGCCCTTCCTGTGTAGAGTTCAAGGTGAGAGACTCCTAGGGAACTGGGAGGCTCAGGGACTCCTTTATCTTTGTTGTTTAGTGTTTTTCCTCCTTCCAGGACAACTGCCTCAAAGCTCAGATGAGCTCATCGACTCACCTGGGCAGGGAAGCGCAGAACTTGGACAGGGCTTTCTTTAATGGGAGTGAATCCTGTTGAAGGAAATGATGTCATTGGTGCTGAGGGTGGGAGGAGCCAGCCTTTACAGGACCCATCTTTCCCACAGCCCATTCAGCGCATGCCCTGCCTGCAGCACGGCCAGAAGCTCCACACAGGGTGGGTACGATGTGTAGGTGCCAACAGATTTGCTGGAACCCACAGACCCATAAGACTGCTGACAAGAAAATTGGACTGGGTATTAACGTAGGTAGTTGGTGGAGATTTATGGCTAATTTTCCTGGGAGAAGGAGATGAACAGTGAATATTGGGGCACCTCTCTAAGGAGCAGCCCTCAAGACGGGCTTAGATCATCAATGCCCCCCAATCCTACACAGCCTGGCTTTTCACAATTAAAGCACAATATGCTTACACAGGGAAAAGAGCATATACCATAAGAATGAATGTTCAAAAACAAAAGAAAAACACACAAAAAAAAAGAAGAAAAAGAATGAGTGTTCACAAATTCTACCTCCCCATATCATCAGTATCCTGATCACATTTCTGAATAGTCCCAGACCGCAGAAGCCCCACGTGTCCCTTTTGGGTCCTTGCCCACTCCAGGGGGGTCGCTACTAGGCTGACTTCTAATGACACAGGTGAGTGTGTATCTCCCATTTTAACTCTGTAGCATCAAGGTCAGGCTGTCAGCAGACAAGAAACCCTGGGGCTAGTTGACTAAAGTCCCTTTAAAATAGTAATGCCTTTGCCTCCACTGTTCTCTAGTGAGATAGGCAGATGACGGGCAACGTCCCCATCCTTGGGAGTGCTGAGGAGCCAAGAGAGCTAAGGGATCTTCGTCTTAGAGCCCTATGGGGAGTCGGAAGAAACCTGCCGCTCAACCAGCCCACCAGTGGGTGGACTCCTGGCTTGCCCTACACCTTCTGACATCCTTGGGCATCGTGCAATGGGTAAAAGCTCTATGCTGAGCCACCTGGGCTCTGCTAGGAGCGCACAGGTCTGTCATGTGATGTAGGCACCTGGATGAGTTGTCAGCACTTTCCTTTAAGAGTCCCCAATGGCGACAACTCTCAAGCTTAAAGATGTATTAAACTGTGGGAAGCAATCAAACATTGTGGTCACATATGAGACACAGTGGTCTGGTATGCTCAAATCACTCAGAATTTCTCTTTTACAAATTCCTTCAGAGCCAGATTCTTGTTGCTCAGTCGCTAAGTCGTGTCTGACTCTGCAGCCCCATGGACTGCAGCACACCAGATTTCCTCATCCTCCACCATCTCCCAGAGTTTGCTCGAACTCATGTCCATCGAGTCGGTGAAGCCATCCAACCATCTCATCCTCTGCCATCCCCTTCTCCTCCTGCCTTCAATCATTCCCAGCATTAGGGTCTTTTCTAACGAGTCAGTTCTTCAGTGGCCAAAGTATTGGAGCTTCAGCTTCATCATCAGCCCTTCCAATGAATATTCAGAGTTGATTTCCTTTAGGATGGACTGGTTTGATCTCCTTGCAGTCCAAGGAATTCTCAAGAGTCTTCTCCAGCACCACAGTTCAAAAACTACAGCTCTTCAGTGCTCAACCTTTTCTGTGGTCCAGCCTGCACATCTGTACATGACTACTGGAAAAAACATAGCGTAGATGGACCTTTATCGGCAAAGAGGAACCAGATGATTAGCCTTTTTTCTTTCATGTTGAGGTTTGCAATGAAAGACAACTATAATCCTGTTGGACCACCCATCATTTTTCTCACATGGGGGCTCATCAGAAAATAGAGCCCCAGTCAACTGTCACTAAGCAAATGGGGAACAATCATGAAACAAACTTCCCTAATCATCCCAGTTACCATTTTTTGAGTACCTTCTATGCACCAGAATATACCTTCCATTTTAATAGCAACCCCCAAAAGCGGGCCTGATTTATGCCGTTTTACAGATGAAAAAGTGAGACTTAATGGTAAGTGATTTCCCCACAGGAATCCAGTTAGCAGAGCTGAGATCTGAATCAAGTCTGTCCTCCACGGCCCATGCCCTGAAGGGTCCTAAGAAAGGCCCTTTGGGGCAACCAAGAAACAAGAGACGGGCTGGTTCTTTGAGCTCCTTCTTGGGAGAGGGGTGAAGCTACTTGTATAAGATGTGGGTGATGAGGCAGAAGGGGTGGGCCCTGGTGTGGCCCTAACATCACTCACACTCTCGCCAAGAAACAGACCTCCAAAGAACATCAGCCCTGATGGGAACTGGGAGGACACAGCACCGCGCCCTCCTTGGAGGATGAGGACACAGATGTTTTGAGGGGATGTGTAACCGACCAGGGTGACCCAGGGCAGATCAGAAAAGCTCAGGATTTCCAGGACCCTGTGCTTCCCCCGACATTGGATGGCCTCCTTTGTCTGTCTGTCTTGCCTTCCTTGAGGCCGGGGTGGCAGGTTTGAAGTGGGCAGAGGACACCCCCCCTCAGGTGGGCAAAGGTACCAGGTGGTTCCCCAGTGGAGTCAGGAAGGCAGGAGGTGCTGGACCCCATTCCTTGTGTTCCCTCTGAGTTTTGTTGCCCTTGAGGGAGGCTCCTTTTCTCGAACCAACACCAAACCTGCTGCTGTCAAGAGCACCCCCACCCCCAGACACCCGTTGGACAAATATTTTCCCAGGGAAAGGACACCGGGAGTCCCAGGTGAGAGGGAATCCCCTGAAGACTTTGGCCTCAGGAGTGAGATCATGGGTCTTGGGAGCAGCTGCATTTTATAGATCCAGTAAATTAGACACAATTTGCCTGGTTATATACTGGCAGGTGTCATGGGGCCCTGCCTGGCTTACTCCGCTCAAGGAGGAAACAGATAAAAAGGTAAACTGGGTTCAAGGACCAGGTCACCCAGACGGACCAGGAAAGAGTCCCGTGAGGACACAGCGCGCTGAGTTGGCAGGCTGCTTCGGACCCTGCTGGGCTCCCTGCCTGACACACCTGGGTCTATCGGCCTCCTTGTGAGCCAGCCCCCATCACTGGACCCCTGAGAAGCTGCCAGCTGTGGGCTCTGACCTAGGGCAGTGACGATGGCAAACATACTAACGTGTTTAATCATCAAACCCTCTCAGCTGCCCTGAAGTTACACAGGGGATATGAGTTACAAGCTGAGGTGTTGAGCAATTTCCAGAGTCACACACAGCTTATAAAATGGCAGAGTGGGCAGGAGCCTGGCTGTCAGTGGTGGGCAGGGACCTAGCTACCCACCTTGGCTACTGCGTCACTGCCCCGCGCAAATCGAGGATGCAGGGTCACATTTGATATGCCCCGTGGCTGCTTTGTTCTGCTCTCGGTGCCCAAGGGTATGGCTAAGGGGTGTCCAGCTGCCTTCCAACAGGCCTGAGGGCTGACGGGATGGCCACGAGGCTCCCATGATTTTCCGTGTGAGGTGCAGATTGAGCACCTGGGTGCCCGGTACTGTCTTAATCTTTGTTCTTGTCCCTTCTCATGCTTCTCAGAGTCCTCCTCTCCAGAAGCCCTTTGCTCCCTCCACGGAGCCCTCTGCTGGGGGTCATGTGTGTCCCCACCTTTATCTGCCTAGGCCAGGCCCAGACACAGGCAGTGGTGTTCGACCACGTGTTCCGCCAGCACCCAGGTCCCTGAGCCTGGCCCTCCCTCATTGGACTCCATCTGCCCACACGTGTGTGGGGGCGGCACCCACTTAGCAGCAGCTCTTGCTGGGCCCTAGAGGCCTCCACAGATGGAGAATCGCCCCCATCCCCACCCGACCCACACACACCCCGAGTCCAGGAGTCAGACAGAACCATCCATCCTTACAAGGCAGGTGGGGATCAGGGCTGTAACCCCAAGCATTCTGTGAGTTCAGGGGTGGAAAAGCTCAATTTCCAGAGCAAAAGGACAGGGAAGGAAAGAACCATTTGATCTGGACTTGGAGACAGCTGTGCTTCTGAGGACCACCGGATGGCACGGGCCTGGGCACCTCGTGTTAGAATCCCTGCAAGACCCAGAGCTTTTCGGGATCGCAAGCTTGCCTTGAACCTGGCACAGGGTGGCTGCCCTCGCATTCCTGCCATACGGTCAGACCCAGAGGAGTGAGCAAGCGCTGCCGGGACAACAGGAGCCCTACTGCCCAGGAGGCCCTGTGTGCAGGCATCGTGGCCTAGTGACAAGGGTGGCCATCACAAAGCTGCTTCCTGTGACATATTAAGGTGCAGCTGGGCCTCCCAGGAGGCGACCCCTTCGAGGACAAAGTGGCCTTCTGGGGCTACTGGGTCTACTCAGCAACTGAGACTGAGGCAGCCATCTCACAGGCTCAGAGTCTTCCAAGTGGAAGGGCCTTGGGAGCCTCTGGCCCAGGGAGGTGGACATGCAGCTTTGGCGTGAGCTCTTCTTGTACTAGAATATTTAGCTCTGTTTTGCTTTGGAACAACATAGAATACGATCAATCTCACCGCCATGTTCTTATCACCTTTTTTCAGTTTGAACACTCTTAGTGGGCTCATCCTCAAACGTGACGCCCAGACCCTTGGGGGTCCCTTCATCCCTTCCATCATGATCCAGCTCATCACACTTCCTCCTGAAAGGTGGCCCAGGGCTGAGGACCTCATGCTGGGTATTATCACCCCCACAAATGTGGCCACAGACGGTACCTTAGTTAGCCATGCAGCATCACTGGTTCACCTGCTTCCCTTCCGCCTCTCCCAGAAGGAACTCCTCCACTGAAAAGTGGGAATGGCAAATTTCACCTCCCACTAGGTCACTAGAATGGTGGGTGTGTGGTGAGTACCTGTCTGCAAAGCCATAGCTTCTTGGGAGGAAAGCACTAGCTGGAGTCCAGCCCATTATGAGCTGGCTGAGAACCACAGGGGTTGAGGAAGCGCTGGGAGCAGTGGGCACCTTATCCAGGCGCTGATCTGATGACTCTCATTTCTATTGTATAAAAGGCAAACCTGGACTCGGGAGTAGGAGGCCCTGTGGGGGTGGGAAGGTAGTTCCGCTGTCTCAGCTGGGGCAAGAAGCCTGCCCTGCAGGCAGCCCACCTCTTCCCTCTCCTCCCTGGAGATGAATCAGCTTGTGGGAACTGCTGGTGCCTTGGGAAAGAGAAATACAGCTGACCAGCCAGGCTGCCGTCTCCACAGCTGAATGGAGGCACTGTTCTTCCTGCTGGGGCATCCTCCAAGGCTGAACCATCGTTTTAATCCAAATATAGCTAAATCGCCTCTGCTGCCCTCTGGGAACTGGCAAAATAGTTGTCCCTGGAAGTGGCCAGACTGTCCAGACCTCAGCAACGTTCCCGGTCTGATGGGGAGCTGTTTACCGCACGACGCGGTGAAAGGTGATTTATTCTGTGCTGATAGCTTTGGAGAGAACCAGGGGCCGGTCCTCCTTCCAGGGAGGGCTTCCACCCGCTAAAGCAGGCCAGAAAGGCCCGCGCTCCCGCCGCTGCGGTCTCGCGTGAGGGCGCCGCGCGGCCGCCCTGAGTCAGCACCCTGGAGAGCTGCCCCACCCCCTTCCTGAGCCGTGAGGTCAGCGCACACGCGCCCGCCTGCCCCCAGCTCGCAGCGGGAGGAGGAGCCGCGGCCACCAGGAAAAGCTCCGAAGGACAGAGTTGCAGTGACTCTCCTGAAGGCTGTGGACACTCCAGAACCCAAGCGGCCTAGGGAGCAGGGCTCCAAAGAGCAACTTTGCTGACAAAAATCTCACCGTGGGCAGCCGGGTGGGTGTGGCATTGCTCAGCACTTATTACCAAATTGCTTCGCTGACACTGAATTACAGCCTTCCTAAAAGGCAGTCACTGCGTCACTTCCTATGTTCCCCCGAAGCCACTCTTCTGGGCTCTCTGGTGCCATGCTCCTGAGAGCTCCAGACTCAAAGGTGGGCCAAGCCACCCAGTGCAGGCGCTTCTGCTGCAGGATCCAAATTAGACCCCCTCCTCAGGCTCCTGGGGGCAGCTCTCCTCCCATCCGGGCGCTGAGCCTGCAGGGAGCTGTGTCCCTTGCCCAGGGGGAAAGCACCCGCTCTGCCTGGCAGAGGCCCAAGCAGAGGGCCAGGCCAGAGAATCCAGCCCCTGGCCTCTCTCTGGTCCACTGGTTCTCAAGAGTACGGTAAAAAATGAAGCTGCTCGGGAGTCGGTCAGTGCAAATCTGGGCCCCACCGAAGGATGCTGAGTTGGTGCAGGTCTGGGGTGGGACCAGGAATCGCCCACCACCCCCAGGTGTCCTGTTGCACACTAGAGCCCTCCCCCAGAGGGAAGTGGGCACCACTCAGTAAGGGGACTGTCAGGGGTCACCGTGGAGGGCTGACCGTCCTCGTCAAACACCCAGCTCTCATTGGAGTGGCCCGGTGGGCCCTCAGCCAGCTGCCTTCGGCTCACGAGACACGCCCTGGCCACGCAGGTGGCCTCCCCACAGCCACCTGCCGCTGGTTTTCAGGAGGCTGAGGGAGTGTGGTTGAGTCCAGCCCTAGAGGATTGAAAACACAAGGCACATACCTTCCTGCTGCACAGTGTGGTATCAGGACGGACAGACAAAAGGCAGTCTCCCAGAGGAAACGGCCGGTATTTACTGGAATTGGCCTAGGAGATGGCAGCTCCTGTGGCTGACCTCAGGGTAGAGAGGTGTTTCTTGTCCAGCAGCAGAGAGTGAACACGACTGTGCCCTCACCTCTACATAACGTCATTAAATAGGGGGACACGTTTGAGGCACCCTGGTGTTTTCCTCTAGGAGGACCGTTGCAAGAGAGGGTCTCAACAACAAAACTTCAGTGCCGTGGTCCACTCATGGACGGGTTGAGGAAGTTTCTGATGGGCTGCCTTGGAAACCTACCCATAACCATGACACGGGGAACGTGCATTCTGAATTTCTCAAATCTAATTTTGAGCAAACTTGGGGAACATCAGTTGCTGGCACGTTAGGGACCGCCTCTGTGACTCAGCGTTTGAATTGTTTCTGAGGAGGCTGGGGACAAAGCCTGACTCTAGAGGTCTGGTACGAAAGTGCCTAAGAGGACCTCAAGCATTGACAGGCGGACAGTCAGGTCGCGCCAGGCTCCAGGTGGGCCTTTGGTCAAGGGCCCATGAAGGAGACCGTGGGTGCTGCTCGGGCTGTGACCCCTCTCGCAGCGGGGCCAGCTGCCCCACCTACCAACCAGGAAGGAAAGCTGCGGCAGTGAGCGGCGGGGCTCTGGCCTAGAAGACAGAAAAGCCACTTTCTTCAACCACAAGAACATTAGCTTTGTCTTCACTGAGGGCTCCCAGTGAGCCACAGGGTATTTCACTGGGAGATAATTGCAGATGAAAATCCCCCCAGGGAGAGGTTGCTCTGGGTTATGTTTTCAAGCCCGTCCTGGATTCATTCCGAGCTGTGCACTGTGGCTCCAAAGAAGCTGAGTAGGGTGACTCTACAGACCGACTGTCACCCATTTTGTTTGTACTCACAACCCAAATAACTTTAAGAAGTTCTTAGTCGGTCAACTGCAATGTCTCTTTGGCTTAAATTTGTCAAATTTGGCTTAAATGTGTATGCTTACATGTGTTCAGGAACACACACCAGAAAAAAAAAAAAAACCTCTATTTTTTTGGCAGGACTGAAGCATGAAGTGAAAGTATAACGAAGAATTAAGAACAAAGTTTAAGTTTCAATAGAAAATTCTGTGAAACTGCAAAATGTCATCATTGCTAGATGGGAGGAGCTAGAGGAAGACTACACCTTTAGAGGCAGGAGGTGGTAAATTTGTTCACCTCAGAAACCTGAATTAGTAGTTCTATCAAACCATGCTAGAGCCTCTCATCATAATATAAAAGTATGCAGACTGTTGAAGGAACAGTTAAGGAAACTATGGTCCCTGGGTTTCAATGAGAATCTTTAGAAGACCGGAACACAGGTTCCTTGAGGAAGTCATAAAAGGGTTGAGACCCACTATGGAAGTAAAAGGCCTCACTTTGGTTTGTGTCAGTAAGCCCTGTTACCACAGGGATGACGGTAGAGGAGGGGTCCAATGTTCCAAACCGCTTACAACCCAGGCAAAACCAGCCTCTAAATGTCTACGGTGCAGCAACTCACAAGCAGGACAAGGACGTCATCTGCTCTCTCATCCATTTCTGTCTGACCCCAGGATCTTCCTCTAACCCTAAATTGGGAGAGCAGCTAGGGCTAAAACTTGATAGGAAATCCCAAGGTATGAGTCTCATCTTACACACAATCCCCCTTTCTTTTCAAACCAATACTGCATTTCAAATAAAAGCATGCCTCCCACCCTCTCTACTCATTCCTGAGGCAGCCACAGAGGTGAGCTGCGATTTCCCAATAGCATCCTGAGCCAAAACACAGGCGCGCGCACAGAAGCAGATCCAGACTTGCCGGCCCCATGGAGATTGCACAAAGGTTGGCCCACAACATGGAATATCGCAAGTGTGTACGAGGTGCTGAACATTCCACGGATGGCCCGCATATCAGATGCATGCCTGCCTCCCAGGTGTGGCGCAAGGCCCCCTCCCCCGGCCCCCGAAGTTAAATGCAGGTCTCTGCTGTTAAGAAGACACATTTCAACAGCTGATTTTGGCTCTGGAGACTTTTGAAGCTAGGGCTGCTCTATCCCAACCTTCTGGTACTTCCTGTCCACCCCATCTCCACCCTTCTCTCTGTACAGGAAATGATGCACTCTCTTACTGGGGTCATATGCCCCCGTCCACAGAAGCAGTTGATGAGAAAACACAAATCTCATAAACATGAACTTTATTAAACTACACATTACATAAAAGAACAAACATATAAATGGACCTTTAAATACATTCAGTTCATCTTAAAATTTACATATAAACTTATTTACATTTCTGCATTATATATTTAAATTATTTTTCCAAGCTTACTACCAATAAAAGGTAATAGAATGATCACCTGCTCACACAGATGCATACAAGTGGTCCACAGGGTTAAGCAAAACATCACTTCTCAGGAAACTCAGCTTATTAGATTTCAAAGTAACAACTCATTCTGAAGGTGCTTTCTTCCAAGGGATCCTTTATGTGAGACCTCCACTGTGGAAATGCCGGAGTTTCGTTCTGGAAGCTGGTCCCAGGGCAGAGACGGGTTCTTGGCTGTTCACGGTGGCTTGGACTCTGGGAGTTAGCAGGACCCTTGAAGACCACAGCAGAGGCCATGCCCAGACTTATGCAGACTGGGAAACAGAGGCTTAAGGAGAGGGAGTGACTTGCCAAAGCCTCACAGGATCAGTGAGGGAACAGGGATCGGACCCTGCTTTCCAGGGTCCCCCAAGGGGCCACAACCCTGACGCTACCCACAAACCCACAAACTTTTGACCTCTTTCACAGGCCCCAGGTTTGTCTGCATGGTTAAACACATGATTTTTTTTAAGGCTTTTTGAGATGGCGAAAAATGGCTCAGGATTCTCACAACCATCTTTGTGGAGCCCTGGAAATACTACTCAGGGCTATTTTTACAAGGTTTTGTGGTCAGTGCCTTGTTTACCTTTTCAGTTTAGCTGACTTATGGAACCTCAGAGTTTCCAATTAATTTGGATGGAAGGCAACATTCTATAGGAGGGAGACTGTAACATCAACCGTATGGATTCACCAGGAATACATTACTATATTTGCCGAAATCCACCTCCCGCTGTCAGATCTCAAACAAAGTGTCACTAATAAGTGATCAAAACTGAGAAAGTGGGAGGAGGGGCAATTTTTAAATAAGAAAAATGTTTCAAGAATTCCCCCACTTCCCAATTAGCTAGTTGACATGGAAACAGTGAAATTGGAACTGAGTGGTATGTTTTCCTCTTTTGAATGAAGCCTTACTTTTTTTTTTCTTAAAAATTTTCCTGATAATATAAAGTCTTCTTAAAGCAATTTCAATTTTGGTCTGTTTTTAAAAACTTGGCATGGTTTTTCTCAGGATTTAAAACCACTGTACCAAAGGACAAACATCAACATTTAAAAATATCATGGAGAGAGAAAGTGAATCTTTCTCTCCAGGCTCCAGGTCACATTAGCAAAGGAGAAAGTCTGAACTAGAGTGAACACAAGTCATAGCAGCCTTCATTCAGTTTTACAACAAATTCTCAAATGAGAAAACAGAGAATGGGAAAGATGTGCTCAGCTGAACAGTCCCTGATGACCTTCCATCAAAATATGGCATCTCTAAATTCTGGAAGCGCCAGCATTCTCCCAGGGGCCGCCACCCGTGTAACAGGGGAGGCTTGCCCCACAGCCCCAATACAGGGGGAGCACCGGATTTCTGTCCACCAGTTTCACTTTCCCTCCTGCTCACCTCGCCAAAGGTGGCAGGTGGGAGATGAGCAAGAGTCTTCATGAAGACGGTGCCAACCACAGGACAGCCAAAGGCTTGGTGGCGGAAGTCCAGTTGCCAGCAATGCGCAGCATGGGCAGGTGGGACCCTGAGGCCAGGGAACTAGGAAGATAAAAACTACCTTCATCATTTTTCCCCTGGGAGGCATTTCACTCTGTGAAAGGAACCAACTAAAACGTTTAATTTTTATAACAGTAAAAAATGTCACTGATATATAAAAACTGGCCCCCAAATCTTGTTACTCGTCACCTAAGAACATCAGATGATGCTGAGTCGGACAACGACCTTGTCTGAGTCATTCACCCGCCGCTGTCTGGAGGACGGGGCTCACCAGGTCCACCTCCGGGGCCGATGCGGGGCCGATCGCGTCCAGCTGGGATGTGGGTCCAGGAGGTGGCACCTTCAGGGGCACGGGCAGGCGGCCCCAGCGGGGGGCTTTACGTGGAACAGACTGTTCAGGGTCGGCCTTTCGCACAAGGGAGTCCTCACCACCCGAACCCCAAAAGGCAAGCGGGGAGGGCGGCCGCCCCTCACTTACGTAAGGACTGCAGCCCCCTCCCCAGCGCAGCCCGGTTGGCCTCCTTCAGCCGGAGGGAGGCCCTTTCCCCGGCCCCGCGGCCCTTGGGCGGGGTCTCCGCGCCGGCCCTGGGGCCCTCGGCGGGCTCGGACCCCTTCCGCAGGGTGCGGGCGCTGCCGGCCCGCCGGAGGGCGCCGCTGTCCTTGGGCGCGGCGTCCTCGGGGCCCCCCTTCACTCTCAGCTGCCGCTGAGACATGGTCCGGGTGAGGCCGGGCGCCCTGGCCAGGGCGGGAGAGTCGAGCCGCTGGCTGCGAGACGAGGAGGCGACCGTGTTGCGAGCGAAGCTGGGCACCGGGGCCGGGCCCCGGGGCAGGCTGGCGGCCGGCGGGGCGCGGGGCGGCTCTCCGGGGCCGTCGGGGCCCTGGGCGCCGGCGCGGCACGCCTTGTCCTCCTCGGGCCGCGGCACGTTGCGCAGGGGCTTGGCGCTGGGCTTCCTGAAGGAGCTCCGGAGCAGAGACGGGGGCTCCCTCCCGGGCCGCGCCGCGGCGGGCCTCGCCGGCGACGCGTCCGCGGTCCCCCGCCCCGAGCTGCGGCGCGCCTGGGGCGGGGGCGGGGCGGCGCCGCCGGGGGCCTCGCGGGGGCCGCCCTTGGCTGCCGGGGGCGCGCGGCCAGCGCGCGAGATGGGCACGACCCTGCGCATGCTCTCGCTCTCGCCGCCGGTCAGCGTCCTCACCGGCCGCACCGGCCCCGCCGGCCCTGCGCTCCGCCGAGCAGCCCCGGCGCGGGACGGCCCCGCCAACGGCGGAGCCTCTCTGGGGGAGCTCCTCCTGAGGGCCGGGGCCTCCCTCGCTCTGGCCGGCCTGTCCCTGGGCGGCGGACCGCCCTTGCAGCTCTCCGGCTCGCTCTTCCCGGAGCCGGAGCCGGAGCCGGGGGTGGAGGCCGCCCCGGGAGCCCCCGCAGTCGGGCTGCAGATGGGGTTGGAGGGGACCTGACTGCCGCCCGTCTCCCAGGCCCCGGGGGACACGGAGCCCTCCCCGTCGCCCACCTCGCCCGAGTCCCCCTCCAAGGGCCCGGAGTTGGCTCCCTCAGAGCAGTCCAGGGTCAGCGAGCAGTCGGTGGTGTCCGAGATGCAGAACAGAGGCCCAGGATCTTGGCTCTCGGGGTCGCTGCTCCCCTCAGAGAGCGGAGCTGCGCTTCTGGGCTCATAAGGGGCAGCTCTGCCATCCTCGGGGGCAGGGCTGGGACCCACCAGGGCACCTCTGCCCACGGGCGTCGGGCTGCTGTTGGGGGTGCCCAGGGACTGTGGGCTCTCATGCCCCACGGGCACCAGCTCCATTGGGCTGCAGTCATTCACGGTCAGCCGGGCCGGCTCCTCCGGGCCCTTGGGAGCCTGGAGGTCGAACTGGGCCAGCCCGGTCACCAGCTCATGCTCCCTAATCCCTAGAGCCAACGGTGAGAGTGGGGGCGAGGACCGCATGGGATCCAGGCCCACCGGCGCGCTGTTCCTCTTTCGGAGGCTGCTGACCCCACTGCGCCGAGGGCGGCGCAAAGCGCAGGCGGGATCCTCGGGGTGGGCTGCAGGGAGCCAGCTTGCCCAAGCCCTGGTGGGGTGGGGGGCTCCCTCCTGGGCCTCCGAGGCCCGAGGTCTGTGCGCCAGGCTGGAGTCCTGGCCCCTCGGTTCTGCAGGCTCCCCGCAGGCTCCGTCAGGCGGGACCTGCCAGAGGCAGCCCCGGGATGAGTTGCTGGGCTTGCCTTCCTCGGGGCTGCCCGTGGAGCTCTCCAGGAAGCTCAGCAGCTCGCGGTCGGCCATGGTGTCCAGGGAGAGGCGGGAGCGGCGGGTGGTGGGGGGCCGGAAGGAGGCGCTGGCGGGCCTGCAGCAGAGAAAAGGGGGCAGGTCCTCCGCGCCCCTCTTGGTCAGCAGCTCCACGTCGTTCTCACTGCTGCTCCGGCCGAATCCAAACTCCCCGGCCGTCCAGGATCGCCGCTTGTGCTCCAGCTCCTTGAGCCGCTGCCGCTGCCTCAGCTCCTGCACCTGGCGTTCGTGGTTGTCCTGCAGGAGGGGTGGAGAGGCGGGAAGATGCGTGAGACGCCGACCGAGTGAGTTCCAGAGCTAGCTCTCCCAACACCCCACTGAGAGACCTGGCTGGAGGAGAGCCCTGGGTCACAGGCTGCACTCACTGAGGGCTGTGTGTTTGCACACGCGAGTGCCAGGAGCGCTGGAGGCCGCCTTCTCAAGCTGTGTGGGCATGACCGGGACACACCAGGCCTGAGCCCAACCGTCTGCCTAAGGTGGTCATCAGAAGCCGGGGCCCAGCTTCCGGTCGGGGCACTGTGGCCTCAGTGTGGGCTGGGACGGCACACATGTCGGTGACCTAACTCCCAGGAAATGCAACTTGGTTTCTAAGTGGGGCGAGACAGAAGGGACCTCCCGGAGCGCTACTTAGGCACAGCGAGAAAAATGCTATGGGTATTAAAAGAGTCTGAATCAGCGTTGCATACACACATACATATACACATGTATCTACGCACACACACTCGTGTGCACACATTCTACTTAGGGATTTGGATGCAGAAATGCAGGCTCAGGATAGTAAGAGATGCCTGTGTTCTCTGAATGCTCCCTGGTAAACACCAGAAATGCCACAGAAGCTCTGTCCTTTGTGCCCTACAAACTTCCCACAATCAGAGAAGAGGATCTGCTTTACCAACCTTTCTGCCTTTCACCCTGCTCCAAGGAGCCAGCCCTCCCCCAACAAAACCGAACAGAACAAATGCACACAGCAAACATAATTTACTGCCTGCACCTTAAATATACTCGTGCCACGTACATGTGAGGATCCCACAACCCAAATCTGTTATCATTAGTGCTTTCTACTTGAAAATCAATTTCCGCAAACTGTGGACTTTCCCTTCCAAGTTTCTGTGAGCCTCTGGCTCTGACCACCGAGGGCTCTGGGCCCCTCCTGCAGCTATGGTCTCGGCCTCCCCAGGGTCCCCGGGTCTCCTTTCAAGGCTGCCTGTCGAGGGCACAGGGCCAGCTCCTGGCTCTCGGGACAGCTGGGCTGAGGGCATCACACAGGCGGCCTCACAAGCGTGGAGAATTCTGACGGGAGTGTGGGCCTCAGAGCCCTGTAGCCACCTACCACCCCACCAGCACCTCCCTGCTGACCTCACTGCTTGGACAGAGGAGAGGAAACGTGGCCACAGGCCTGGCCTCCTTTGCAGTGGACAGAGAAAGGCGGTTCGAGAACCCCAGTCACTCTGAGCTACTCATTTAGGGCTGCAGAGACAGAGCAGCCCCTCAAAGAAATTCAGCTATGGACAAATGTGCGCTTAAAATTGAGAGAAAGAGTAGCACATGAGTATTTGGTTCCTTAGAAACACCTGAAATGATGGGCTGTTATTCTGTTTTTAGGTGGCAGATGAAAGTTTTATGTGCAAAGCCAAGAAACCCAAAGAGTTTTCTGGATTCTGCATGAACTCAGAGAGGCTGATGGGCAAGAAGGCAGTGGTCCATCGGCCTCTGTTCTTCCTGCCCTCATGACTGAGTCACGCACTGGTCATGGGTCCACTTCAGGGTCCCAGAAGGCTGTGTTCAGACAGCAGCCTGCTCCTTCAGTCTCTGGGCATTCTGAAGCCCGCTCTGGCCAAGGACAGCTGGTTCCCCAGATGCCAACCCCTGGAAATGGCTACAGAGCTCAAAAGAGGGGCAAAGGGGCCTTCCAACCACCCCACTGCGACAAAGGTCCCCCCAAAGGAGCAAAGTGTCTCCTGGGAAGACAGAAGGATCTTCAAAGAGATGCCTTAAAATCGTGACTGCCATCGTAAACAAACCTGACTAACAAAATGCTTTTAGAGCGTCAGAGCGCGCACTGGAATGAGCAGCGAATGTGTGACTCGCCAACAGGGGAAGGCTCAGGGCTGAGGTGGCAGCGCCTCCCCCGAAATCCTGAGGGTCAGCCAGGCAGCGCCACCGGGGCCAGACTTCCCTGAGGCTGTGAAGCCACTGAGGCCCCTTTCCGCCCCAGGCAGGGGCCAGGCTGGGAAGAGGAGAAGCAGAAATTCAGACAACTCAGAAAGCACGGAGATGCCACGCTCTGTACCTTCACTGCTTTGTTGAATCTGATGCAGAAGTCTCTGAATATCTGAAGGCACTCATCCAGCTTCACGGTGTCTTTGTCTTCGCAGAAGAAGTCGATGAGGGTGTGGGCCTCGTTCTGAAGCTCTCGCTTCCATCGCTCCAGCTCTGCCAGCTTCTCCAGGGCAAACTGCGGGGGAGGGACAGACGGCAGACAGAGGTGAGTGCTCAGTGGCTGCCAGGGCCCGGGCCTCAGTCTCAGATCTCACTGCAGGACCCACCCCCAGAGCTGACAGGGGAGTAAGTCACCCCAAACAAAACTCCGGGGAGCAAGGTGGACCCCTGTGTGAGGGGAGCCAGAGGAGGCTGAGGAGCTTTAACCTGGAGTTTGTCGCCAACCCAATGCCCCCCTGTAATGTCACTGGACACATGGCACGGGCACACAGTCGAACCCCATCCGCCTCTGTTCTTCCTGCCCTCATGACTGAGTCACGCACTGGTCATGGGTCCACTTCAGGGTCCCAGAAGTTTCTTGTGTTGACCAGTTGTCTTATTTACTGGTTGAGAAGGGTTTAAACTTAACCCCAAATGAGCACTATCAGGCTCACACTGAAGCCTCATGTGCTTGCTTTTTCACTGAGAAACAAGGATTTTATGAAGAGGGCATGCATGGGGTATGTTCCTTTATGAAATCACACTTTAATTGGGTTGGCCAAAAAGTTTGTTCAGGTTTTTCTATAATTTTTTTTTTCCCCTCAATAAACTTTTGGCCAAGCTGATATTTGAGAAACAACTTCTTGGGTAGAGGGCCAGGCCTGGGCAATGGTGAAGTTCTGGGCTGCCCCCCAGCCACTGGGTTCGCTTCTAGAACACAAAAGAGAATCTCAAGAGAAAGTTTAAGAAGAGGAGCTCCCTCCTATCCACTCCACACACCATCCCCTTTCAAAGCCGTTTTCTTACACCCAATGCCTTCAAGAGGTAGTAGGAAACCAAAACTATTTAGGAAACCAAATGCCAGAGAAAGTAACCATCTGAGTCAGTAGCCTGAGGCAGTCTGTGCGTTCATGCTGTATTTTTCTTTGTGGAGGGAAGGGTATTAATGGAAGGATAAATCTCTGCCTGTCATTCTTGCACAGGGGGAAAGATGGATCCCAGCCAAGAACAGCTCAACTGCAGAAAAACAGGACTTTGACAAGAACATTCATGGGAGTTTACTCTACCTGGGATAGTTCATCGTCAGATCCTGTGGGGACGGCAGAGGGCCTGGACACTTGCAGGACCCGGGGACTTGGAAAGTGACACATTCTGAACAGAGCCTGAAAAGCCACCAGGCTTGGAGTCATTGGCCAAGAGCTCGTTTCTGAACTCTTCCCTCATGGTTGGGGCCACAGATGAAAAAGTTCAAAGCAATGCTGGCAAAGCGTGAATGACAGATCGGTAGTTGTGGCAGCCAATTCAGCTTCTCAACTCAAACTTGTCTGCTACAGAGTATCAGGTCCACACCAGGGTACTTGATACTTCTCACCCAAAGGGTCAAAATGTGAAAGAGATCTGCAAAACTCTTTTCCTGTCATTTTTCTACTCAAAAACCTTCAATGAGGCTTCTCTGGTGGCTCAGTAGTAAGAGTCTGCCTGCCAGTGCAGGAGACACAGGTTTGATCCCTGATCCAGGAAGATCCCATATGCGTGGAGCAGCTAAGCCTGTGGGCCACAGCGATTCAGCCTGCGCTCAGAGCCTGGGCGCCGTAAGTACTGGAGCCCGGCCGTCCTAGAGCCCGTGCTATGCAACGAGAGGCCACTGAAGTGAGAAGCCCACGCACTGCAACTGCAGAAAAAGCCAGAGCAGCAACGAAGACCCAGCACAGTCTAAATAAATTTTTTAAAACCCTTCCATCGTTCCCCACCTGGCTCAGAGAGCAAAGTTTTCGGACTGGCATTCAGGGCCTTCTGTGGCCTGACCCTAACCTACATTAAAAACTGTATTTCCTCTATTTAAAAAGAAAGTAAACTTGAGAAAAATAAGTAGCTGTATGGAATATTTTACTTACATAGATAAAAACAGGTACCAGGAAGATGAGTTTAGAGTGAAAGCAAGGCTGCCTCTCAGCAGCCGTCTGGGTGTGCGACTTTGCATCGTAAGCTTTCCTGCACTGCTGTTTAACAGAAGAAATTAACATCTAATACAAGAACTGAGAAACAGGCCTCCAGAATGCCCCTCTCAATGAGTGACCGGCCTTCTCCTCACATTCCTGGATTGTTCCATTAGTCTGAACAGGCTGGTTTATTGCTGAGTGTTTTCCTAGCTCCTATTTATGTGATTCTGTGGTGATGTCTACTTAGTTGTCTCAGAGAAGAAAATCTGTGCACTTTTAAGGGAAAATTAAAGGTCAGTGATGTTTGAAAGAAAATACAGAATATGTGTTTAATAATAAACACAAACTCCCAGCAGAGCCAAACAAAATCAGATGTTCCCTGATGGGAGCTGCAGCTCACAGCATCTGATGTGGCTCCATTACAAGGAAACCCGGGGAGGCTGAGGCTGACCTTGGTCTGATCTTCAAGCACATGGTCCCTTTCCCACCTCCCTCGTGCATCCTTCCCCGCCTCATGTATCCCAGCTTACACGCCTCAAAGCCCCGACACTGAGGTTTCAGATCTGCTTGGCAAAGGCAAATTGGGGAGCACACCATTTCCTGAAGACTGAAAGCATGAAAAGGTGCCACTTTTTTTTTTTTTAAATAAGGAAGATAAAAGAAGTATGTCAGACTATGTGATTAGTGAGTCACGATGAGCTGTCACAAACAGGTCCACTCTGCAGGCTTCTGCCGATGTTATTCGGGCAGCTCCCACCACACCCTGTGGGCCGGTGGATCCGGGGTGGTAGGAGGCACTGGCTCCGGTGTGCTCTCCTGCCTCCCTATAAAACATGCCAAAACGGAGCTTGTTTTTTCCACAAAAGCAACTGAAGGAACAACAGCCCAAGTGCTCAGGTGTCTTTAATGAGAACCTCATTCTGGCACCCAGAAGTTTAACTGGGAGGCAGGAACTCCAGAACCAAGCTTTTGAACCAACACCTGAGTCGCCAGGCAGCAGCTGCCAAGCATAAACATAAGTGACCCCAGGCCACATGGGAGGGGTGCCGTCATGGAGACAGAGCAGAAAGAAAGAGACCCCATCTCTAACCAAGGGCACCGGGTCAGACATATTCCATATCCTCCGCCAAAAAACCAATCCAGCAAAGAATGCACGCTCAGCTGCTGAGTCATGTCCAACTCTTTGCGACCCCATGGACTGTAGCCCGCTGGGCTCCTCTGTCCATGGAATTTTCCAGGCAAGAATACTGGAGTGGGTTGCCATTTCCCTCTCCAGGGGATCTTCCTGACTCAGGGATCAAACCTGGGTCTCCTGTGTCTCCTGCATTGCAGGCGGATGCCTTACTGCTGAGCCACTGGGGACGCCCCCATTAAGACTGGGCACTGAAATATAAAGCTCCTTCGGCTGGCTTAGGGGGGAAAACATGAATGGGAACCCACTGCTTCCACAAACACAGCCCTGCAAATGTAGCTGGCCTCACAGGGCCACTGAGGAGGAGATCAGAGGGACTGACTCGAATCACCCACCTGAAGGAACTCTTCCATCTGCTGACACAGCTCTCGATCCCGCTGGATATTCTCCTTGAGAGATTTTGTCCTGACAAAGAGCGAGTGCAGCTCTGCCTCCGTGTTATCCAGAGATAATCTGAAAGAAAAAAGGAGATAGTGGGCAGCTGGCACTTGGGTTGAGGGGGCGGTCACCCCAGGGACATCAAATGAAACCCTGGAAATAGAGCAGAGGGCTGCCTCAATTACCTTTATTACCTTCTATAGTTTCCTCCTATGTTTTTCTAAGAGGCGATTCCTTCCTAAAGACATAGTGGTTCAAAGAGAGCAGGCTGTAATTTTGTTCTTGCTGGAGATAACCAGAAGCGTGGGACTTGCGAAACTTTTCATGAAATAGGTCTCAACACCTTTATGCCATCAGCATTAGCGTCCAGCAGGACTCACATACTTATACTTTCCTCTGGCCACAAAAATGCAAATACAAAAGCCCTAACCCATGAAAAGCAAGGTGGCGGCACATGCTGATTACCAGGACATTAATGGGGACGCAGAGACACTGCACACGCTACACGCTGCCTGCACAAGCCACCAGAGTCAGTCCTCTGGGCCTTCGAGAGAATGGACACCCAGCTAAGAGTTCTGCAGAGAGACGGTGGGGTTGCTGGCAAGGCTTTTGTTATAAATATCACACCGAGATTAACAGAGCATGAATGATGTTCATGTCACCGGGTAAAGTGAACAGGTGAGCCTAAGTCCAGGAGGAGTTCAATTAGCACATGCATAGATCAAGATGCTTTCACGCTTCCATTGTCCATTCTAACTTTTCCTTACACAGTAGTTTTCCACCTTCACTGGCACCCACCTATGTCCTATGTGTACTTCACGTTCCAGTTCAAATAAACCCTAGTAAGTTTTTCCTAAGACAATATCTAGCTAACCTTCCTCATCTAACTCTGACCAGAAATGGAACCGTTATTTCTATGCGTATCTCTTAGACACATTTCGGTACTAGAAGGAGGAAAAAATATTTCCACGCAAATTTAGTAATTCAAAGGTGAAAACAGTTTACATCTGAGCAGATGCCCATTCTGTGGGAGGAATACTCTGGTGATCTGTAAACATGAACTATATCACCTGCTCACACTTAGGACCGATCCTCTCACTTTGGGCAAGATGACGTCATCCAGGGTTAGACTTTCCCAGTCAGTAACCCTGAGATGCGGGCAGTGGTGGGCGGGGCTTGAAGAGCTCTGGCTCGTGTTTATGCATCTGGCTCACAGCTGTCCCAACTGGATAGAGTCCCAAAGATAACAGGCAGATGACATGCACGGGGTTGATACGTGAGGTGGCTGCTGGCGTCTGCGCATGGGACACGGCTGTGGCTGTGGGCATCTTTCCCAGCTCCATAATCAACAGTGCCACTTGGGAACTTGAGGGAATGATGGCAGTATTTATACCATGGAAATCAGGAATAGCTACAAATTAGGACCTTTTTCCTTAAAAGGCTGGCTATTGGCCCTTACTACCATTTAACATTTACATGCATGGGTATGTCTTGTAAGTTTAAAAGCACAGGACCCAGAATGTATACACAGATTAGAGCTGCATGAAAATACACATCTATATGAGGATCAGAATCAAAGAACAGTGATGTAAATAGAGCTTTATGTTTGTTAGATACTTTCTCTGTAAAGGTGAGTGACTAATTTAAAACAAAATCCTTTCACAGCCCTTGCTTTGGTTCCAACTTCTTTCAATGTAATAGAAAGCAAACGTACCATGTTAGATTCTAAAGGAATCAGTGAGCTAGGGCCCTGAGTGCTTGACTGATGTATACCAACTCCAAGTGCTGTGCTCTTTGAGCCCTGTCTTTTGGGTGTGGAGATATTTGAAGTTCTTAATCCATATACATACATTTTTACACTGATGATATTCATTAGAGTAAACTGCAATAGGGTTTTTTTTTTAGGTTAAAAATAAAGATTAATTTTTCAAAACCCCACTAATTCCAAAGGTGCACACACACCTCTATAACCAAATGAAAAGAAGGTCTGAAGTTCAACTAGACAAAACTTTTGAAAGTTCAAACCTGAATCCAGAAGCTGTAAAATATTCATCAGTTTTCATAAGAAGGTAGTTAAGGAAAAAAAAAAAAAAAAACCACCTTTGTCTCACAATACTCTTCTTTGCTTACCTGGCAGCCTCCTGAACATGAAGCAATTTTTCAGAAAAGTTTAGAAGCACAGCATCTTTCTTTTGGGCTTCCTGGAACAAAAACAGAATTTTCTCTCACTCTACGGGGACAAAACTGGAATCTTATCCATTACATGGAGAAATTTTTCTCAGGGCTTAAAGGAGTCATAAAATCACTGTCCCCCCCTTTTTAAGGCTTGATACAGTCAAAGTAATTCACAGAGACACAAACTCAGTCTGACTTTCCCAGTAAGACTGGCCAGAAATCTCCTACTCTCAAGAAACATTTCACTTCCCAGAGCAACTGATCTTGACAGGAAACACAATGCACGCATGTGAAGACTCGGAGGGAGGAGGAGGTGGTGGCTTCGCAGGGTCCATCGCTCCTTAGAGAATCCAATCCGTCCTGCTGAAAAACCACCACACCTATGAGGACGCCTCTCTGTGACCCAGCCGCCAGCGGCTGCCAGACCAGTCTGCAGACTGAGCCTAATCAGACGGTGCACAGGCCGTGGAGGAGCCTGGGTCCCTCACTTGTTCAGAGGGTACAAGGAAGGCAAGTATGAAGGGGGCGGTTTGCAACTCAGGAAACCTCCCCACAAGGGGCAGGGACCAAGCCCCGCAGAGCACCTGGATACGGGCATCTAACAGGGCTGAGGAACACATTTTCTGGTCTTAACGTCCTGAAAATGGACTCTTCAGTTAGTACCAAGTTCAACATGCCCTCTGTCTTCTGAAGAATATAGTAATAATAGGGTGTATTATTTATGGAGAGTTTACTATATTCAGAACACGGAGTTAATAAGCACACTCTGGAATTATCTTCCTCCACCTTCTCAATTACCTAGTTTTGAGGTTATCACTACCTGCCCCCCATCATTAGATGAAGAAATTGAGGAACTTAAGGCTTCCATAACTTGTCTAAGGAAGTACAGCTCATAAAGGACAAGTCAAAAATCTCCCTTCTGTCCTGCTCAGAAGCTCACACTGAAGCCTGCAACACAGCTCTCCTCCCAGGTTGAGCTATGTCTACACAATTGCTGCCAAAACAACGAGGAGATTCAGCAGGAAAAACAAGCCCGCACAGTTCGTTCTTTGAGATGATTTAACAACAAAGAGGGACCTGTCCTTGGCTGATCTTTGACTTTGTAAGCAGTTATCTGGGGGTCACATAGACCCAGTCCATGTGTCCAAGTGGTGGAAAGGGTTCAGACCCCAAACTCCATGTGGATGGCAAGGCTCCCTCACCCCCAGCTCACAAAGAAAAAGAAGTGCTCCATCCTCTCATTGCTCTGACCCCCCTCTCTTTACACACAACTGCTCAAACTCCAGTCAACTCAACATTAGAAAGAACTGTTCCCACACCCAGGCCTCTGCGCTGTATCCCACGGCCATTACTCGGATTCTCAACTCGCCCAAACGATGAACACCAGCTTCCACCAAGAGGCACCCCTATTTCTCTTCTCTCTCCACACTAACCCATCCCCTATACTGCCTCATCTTCCTTCAAACAAAACATCCCTGGTTATGCCATGATGATGTGGACAAACCACTGTTGGCTCACCAGTGCTAATGCATGAGATCCAAATTCCCTGCTGTGGGTGTGAACCCTTCATCACTGACCTCCGCCCGGTCCCGACCCCTTCCACTTCCCTCCAGCCTTGTAACTCCAGATGCAGCTCAGCTCAGGAGTCTGCACACAGAACCTTCCTGGCACCTACCATGCCCTTTTCTGACTGTTTGATGCCACCTCACACCTCTGAAAAGCTTCACCACCTCCAGCGGGGGTGCACAAACACGCTATCAATCCCTTCCACATACCTGTGCGACAAAGTGCAGCAGATTCATCCCAGGTTTGTTTGCTTTTGTGTCTGCCAATTTGAGCAAAGAAGACAGTTTAAATCCTACTGCATTGCCAGCATACCCTCCCTAAAGAAGACAAATCAAAAGAAAAAAAATATGTACACACTTTTAGACAGACAAATAAAGTTGGCAATACAACATTTAAACATTTTTTTGAACTTTACTTACTGCATTCATGATATTCCCTGCTTGTAGCACCAAGTGTAATATGGAATGTAATTCCTCACACGACATCAGCTCTGTCAGAAAGAACACACCACGGTACCTTAGAGAAGCCTGCAGCCCAAACACGTGGAAGACAGGACCACACCCAAGTTGAAGTGTGTCTGGAGCAACCCCTGACCCTATATTGTATAAACGACTGAAACAAACAAACAAAGCAGCCCACTGCATGGTATACCTGATGGACTACCAGCTACTGGTGATGCCCATCTAGTGCCAACCTGGGAGCCAATATGTACGACCCTTAAGTGTCCATATACTTCAATGATGAAAATTTTCAAAGAGTGGAAAATACAAAACTCTTAGGAGGAGCAGCATACTGTGTTATAGGAATAACCTCAACAGCTATTTCTTTATTTTTTCCTTTATATCCTTTGAGATTGTGTTTATGGACTATGAAAACAAAGAGTAAGCAGCATTTTGCTTAGCTGGTGAGCTGTGAGGAGATACGAAATACACAGGCTGGGATGATTATGTAAATAACTTGCAAAGATCCAACTCTTAGAGGCAGGTACCCAGAGAATCTTTCCATTTTATTCAAAACTAAACATTTTATTTGGATTGGCTTAAAGATTTCAAAAGGAACTCAATCATTGTCATATTGGTAAACTAGTACTTTAAACACATCTTTTGTATTATCCACCAAGACAAATAAACATATTAAAATTCGTTAATGTATTTGAAAAGATAAAAAGATAATTTAATTACTAAAATTACAGTATATATAGGTAATAAAATGCCATCTATGATATTGTTAATATGCTCCATTATGTCTGATATTACTTTCAAATAGTTACAGTTGGATCACTGCCTATACTGTGTTATCTAAGAAGGCCAGGTTTTCAAGGGTAACCAGATAAAAAACATTTCCACGGTGCTCACAAATTTGCATTGCTTAATATGAAAACACACCCTTCCATCTCTATTTGAACAGAGAAAACAATTCTTTCAAAGCTGCTGCTTTAGCCTTAGTATAGGAAGAAATTTTAAAAGGCCTCCATATTGAAAGAAGAAAATGCCCTTAATTCTTAGTCTCTTCTCTAAATGAAGAAAATATAATGAGCTGAAGAAGATATGACTTAATGTCAACACAAGTCAGAGTCAGTAAGCAGGGAAAACAAGTAGGAATAAGCACTGTACCACAATAACTAGAAATCTAGAAGGTGACCAGGAAGAAGTCAGGCCAGTGATCCCAGGTGCCAAATACAGGAAAACATGAGTCCAGGGAGTGCCAGAGACTCTGCCTCAGAGATGGAAGGAGGCACGTATGGGCCAGCCTTCTCACTGGCCTGCCTGCAGGAAAGCAAGCTCCCAGCTCTGTGGAGTGAGACGTCGGAGCAGCCTGAGGAGGCTTTCCAGCGGGCAAGCACGAGTCAGCACGCTCTCCAAAGGAACAGAAATGGCTGACTCGCTCCTCTCAGATGTTAGGGGCTGTGGGGAGACAGCGCTGGGGAGGAGTCAGGAGGGGAGGAGGCCTGCTTCCAGGAGGGCAGGGCCGCAGGGTCACAGGGTCAGGGCCCCCAACAGAGGCCAGACATGGGGGGAGACAGGCAGCCGGCCGGGGCCCAGGCTGTGAACACGCGCCCCCATACACACATACGACACACACAAAGCACGCACACTGTACACAGGATACACACCCACCACACAGAAAACACGCGACATATACATACTCTACACGCACCACACACAACATATAGCACACACACACACTACACACACCGCACACACACATCCAGAAGGCTAATCTAGGAGAGGAACAAGAGCACGCTGCAACCAACAGGCTTACTTCTAAACCTGAAAGACGGGCTTCCCTGGTGGCTCAGACAGGAAAGAATCTGCCTGCAATGCCGGAGACCTGGTTTCGATCCCTGGGTCAGGAAGACCTCTGGGAGAAGGGAATGGCTACCCACTCCAATATTTCTGCCTGGAAAATTCCATGGACAGAGGAGCCTGGCGGACTACAGTCCACGGGGTTGCAAAAGAGTCAGAGACGACTAAGCGACTAACATTTTCACTTTCCGAGATGAAATAACTTTCTTTTATTGGAGGATAATATGCTAATTAATTGATTGACTGGTCAATTAATTAAATTAGTTAACGGTGGGGGGAGGTAAACGGAGCTAAACCTTAAATACCATCCTTGGTAACACGTCACTTCCCTTTTTAGAGTGTATCAGAAATGGAACTTCCCATATCTACAACTTTTCAATTGAACAGTTTTTTAAAACTAGGCTGCTACCAAAATTAATAAAAATGAATTATACAAAGCATCATGTATTTACTCACCTTTGGTAGCATTTCTTAGAATCGTCATATCTGTGTATAGAGAAGAACAAGAAGGCAAAAATTCCTTCTTTAGCACCATGGCTTCAATCCGCAGGGAATAGCTGAAAAACAAGAAGCCAAGCTGTGGCATGTGATGCTGTTGACCTAAGAACCGTGCCCCGCCAAGAGCAGTGGTGGGTGGTCCTTACTTTGGCACCTGGATTAAGCAGTGCAGAAAGGAGTCTGCCAGGGACAGCTTGCCCACATCGCCACTGAACGCCTGTAGTTTCTTTATCTAAAAGACAAATGGAAAAGGGGGTCAAGGGAAAAGGACTGATGACTGAAATACACCATTATTTTAAATTCCCCCTTAGCATTCCTTTCAGAAAATAAGGATTTCAGTGCTAAATTCAAATTCATAAAAATGGAGACCTAAGAAAAGACAAAAGAAAGCCATAGACTAGTTTGTTGTTTCAAAGAAGAAACCCAAAGAAGCAAGTTAGGGAGAGGAGAGCTGTGTCACTCATGTGGGTACAAACAGCCCCACACAGACCAGAGACCCAGAGCCACGTCAGTGAGTGCTTGGGGGTGGGGGGCGGTTACTAAGGGAGCCAGAAAGAGGGTCAGGCCAGGATGAAAATGCTGAGTGAGTCATAAGCTGGAGGGGAGACCCCGTCTGGAAAAAGAAAGAAGAGGCTAGATATATACAGTCACTACAGCAGAGCCTAAGTCACAAATGAAAATGTCTTATTATTTTGAGTATTTTGGACATTAGATACTTAGACAGGGGTGCTAACACAGATCTTCCTTCTGAGGTCAAGTTCCCCTTCACGTTTAGCAGCTTTATAGGAAGGGACCACTGGATGTGGAGGTGAGTCCACACCGGCTTTCCTGCAGGAAGCTAGAGAGGAAAATGTCTTCAACAATTGAAAGATGTCAAGAGCTTCCCCTCTGAAAAAGCGTCCAGTAAGGATCACTAGAATCCCACTTCTACAAATCACGACGAGAAGCGTCTACGCCCCCGCCCTCCAGTCTGCAATCACAGCAAAAGCCGAGCCTGGCATCTACCCGAGGTGCTGGGACGGCAGCATCACTCGCATCTGCTGCTCACTTCTGTGTCCTAAGATGTCCACAGCGAACGTGTACTAGCCCTGCAGAAAGTTAAACCAGACTAGAAGTTACTAAGTACACCGACACTCCTTCAACTGTGGTAAAGGAAAAGAAACAGTTCTGACACAGGACTCTAACAGCTAGCAAGAAGGGATGGAGGTACAGAAAGTGCTCAACTGTGCCTTCCCTACACAGAAAACAGGACCAACCCCAAAACACGTTTCTGTCCACTGTGGTGGAGTTTTCCAACAAAAACACTTTACGGTCAGTAGCACCTTAAGACTGCTTGAGCTTTGTAATAACCTATATGGGAGAAGAGTCTTAAAAAGAATAGATGTAGGTATATGTATAACTGAATCACTCTGCTGTATACCTGAAACACCAAAGTGCAAATCAACTATACTTTAGTCAAAAACAAACAAACAAAAAGACTGCAAGAGTAAAGCTGATGGTCTATCGCTGTAGCTAACTGTTCCCAGTGAGCAGTTAACACTTTATAAAGCTTTCTCGTTCCTACTCCTGGATTATGTTAGGTGCCCATAATAATAACCTAATTTTTAAACCTCTTGAAATATACGAATTAGCAGTTCAAAAACAGGGACGGGAGAGTATTTGCAAAAATCCCCAAACTGAAACATCTGCATCAATTTATTCTGAAATACAAAATGTAGCCGTGCAGATGCACACCCCAGTAAGTCTGAGCATTAAGACTACATTTTCTTCCTGATGGGGAGAAAACAGCCACTTATAGAATTGCATTATTTCCCCTACCTTTAGGGCCTCAAAGTGAATTTCCTGCTTTTAGCCTTACTAAGTTTAAGGAGAGATGGAACTTCTGCATTAGTTACACCCAAACTAGTGCCTAGTTTCTGAACTGAAAAAGCCACAGGATGAATTCTGATCCCTCCTGAACTAGAGTCTAACGATTCCCCATATATGGGCAGGGGCAGAGTGGGGTTGTCTGTGTCTGTCATAAGACCACATATGTAGCATGGGCAAAACTTCTGAGAATCACAGCACGGCTTCCTGTCTGAAGCACAAGAACAGGTCATGCTAAGTACACTTGGTGGATATTTCCATTAAACATGTGCAGAATGGTAAATGAAGAGTGATTAATTGCCTTCTCCTATGTAATGAGTGAAAAATGTTTATGAAGTTCAAGAGAACAGTGATACTAAAGATAGTATTTGATTTAAATGCCACGTATACAGTCCTTAATTCCATTTCAAAATGAGATTTATGTTCATTAAGAGGGATTACTGTGCCTTCACAGTGAGGGAGGTAAAAAAGAGAGGTGGACAAACCCTGTAATTATGATGTATTCTCATCACCATCAAAAAGCATTTATCAAACGTTGTTAGGCATCATTTCCTTGGCTGAGCCAAGGGACTCTCATTATGCCCCGCTGTGCCCGGTTTCTGCCCTAACAGCAGACAGCCTATTCCTTAGGGCTCATGAATTCCACAGAGCAGGCCTCCTTCATCCCAGCTAAGTCCACTCACATGGCCTTGAAATAGCAGGATTTCCCACCAAGCAGCAGACCCACCCAACAGAAGACCCCAGGGCTTTCTCCTCTCCCAGGAGAAGAGTAAACAAACAAGGTAAGAATTAGGTGATAAAAACATCAGGAGAGGCAAGTCAGCTTGCTGCTACAGACTGCAGGGCCACCTCTAGCTCCAAGTCCCTGATGCTGAGCCGGCGGAAGGGTACCACCACCCACAGAGGGCACGGCTCTGCCCACGGCCCACAGCTCCTTGTCAAGCCCCCTCTCAGGGCCCAGGCAGGGAACATGCTGTTATTTCTGGGTCTACCATCTCCCTCTTCCCTGGTAGCTCAGTTGGTAAAGAATCCACCTGCAATGCAGGAGACCCAGGTTCAACCCCTGGGTCAGAAAGATCCCCTGGAGAAGGGAGTGGCAACCCACTCCAGTCTTGCCTGGGAAATCGCACGGACAGAGGAGCCTGGTGGGGTCGCCAGGAATTGGACACGACTTAGCAATTAAACCACCATCATCTCCCTCTACAAGTTTTAAACACAAGTTTGAGGCAAGACGAACAAAACACAGCAGATTAAAAGCTCTGAGGTGAAGGGCAGAAGATGCCAAAAAGGAAGGAGTGGGAGTGAGCTGGCGGCCAGGCCGTTCCCATTCACCAGCTCAGCTGCTGCTGATGGTGTGACTGTGCTGACACACTGGTGCCTGGGTGCCTTGTGAGAGCGGAGGTGACGCCGGCCTGGGGCCTGGCCTGGAGCAGGCAGGGGCTGGGGGACCCGTGTCCTTCAGTCCTCAGAGGGAGGTGGCGAGGGTGGCCTGGGAGCGCCCAGGGTCACATGAGTCAGGCCAGGCCCACCGGCCTCCAGGTCAGCCCTGTGGCACCACACAGTCGTATCTGTTACCCGAGGAAGAGCTCCCAATGTCCCTGAGCGGATCAAATGAAAAAAGTACACCCGGCACCATGGCGCGCCAGGGCCAGGCTGAGCACTCGCACCCTTGTGGCCCCGGCTGGTGCCTGGAACTCGCGGCGCTCAGGCACCTCATGGCCCCTCCTGGTGCTGAAAACGAGCACAGGACACACCCACAGGCTCAGCAAGGCGCAGCTGTACGTCCGCTGATGCGTTTACTAGCATATTTTGCCACATTCCTCAGCCTCTCACTCCTTGGCCTCTTCTCCAGCCTCTGCCCTCCACCCGGGGCTCTAGGGTCGCCCCGTTGCGTCGGGTCCCTGCAGGGGCAGCAGTCAGGAGGTGGCTCCTCCCCGGGGAGGCACACAGCCCCCAGGGAGGGGCTGTGGGAGGGGTGCCAAGCAGCCTTGGGGACTGTCAGGGCGTTCCTGCCGCAGGAAGCTCAGCTCCCGCAGGAGGGTGTGCCCAGTCGAAGGCCAGGAGTCAGTAATGAAAACGAGCAGAGTGTGACCGAACTTGTCAGATATACAGGTGGAGGGGGACCCTGCAGGGGGAGGGGATGGCTGGTCCCGGGGCTGGGAAGGCTGTGCAGGACCCCAAGGCCTCCGCGGGACCCTGTCTTGTCTCTGGGGTCCACGGATCATCTGCGGGCGAGAGTGCCTGGGGATCCTCAGGGCAGCGCCGGGGTGGGTTTTGATCCCCTCGTCCCTCTGAGCTCTTCCCACACAAAACTCAAACAAACAGGGTTCTTGAAAACGAGAGGTTGGACAGCTAAGCTCCTTCTTTGGAAGATCCCTAAGTCTTCCACAGCCTTTGCATTTAAAGATTTTTCAAATTTAATTTTCAATTGCCTCTGATTTTTAAATTAGGAAGGAAGATATTAAGGAAACCATATCTAACCTCCTCCCTCTTCAGTGGCATAAAGCTGGCAGCCTCCCCTCACACTTAACTCCCACTGAGTTGGAAATTCAGAGCTCTGTTAGGAAGGCACCAGAGCAGTGCTCAGGAGGAGGCATGAGAAATGCCCAAGCAGGAATAAGCATTTCCAGAGCAACAGAATATTCTTAAAAACGCAATTCATTAAAACCATCCATCCTAATAAAAGATCTTGAGTACACCTGAAACTAACACAATACTGTAAATCAACTATAGTTCAATTGCAAAAAGATTTTGGAATGCCATTCTTTACAAAAAGATTAAGGAGTGTTCAGTAGGTAGGAGCCAGGGTAAACTGTGATCTAATGTACTTTACCCTCAACTCTGTAAGACCCTTTACTAACAGTAACAGATGCCATTAACTAATCCTGGCTTTGGAAAAGTACAATTAATTTGTGAACAGAAACCTGAGGTGAAGAGAGCAGCTCAGAATACCTAAATATCCAGTTACCCACTGAGACCCTCAGTTTGGCATTGTGAAGTTATCACTGACGGAAAAGGAAAAAGTATAAATATTTTTTTTTTTTTGGTTATTTATGGCACTAAAATCAAGTCCCATAAATTATGTCTGGGAAAAGGAAAGAGATTGGGGAGGGAGGAACCAGGAGCATATGTAAGAGGGTAACTTATACTTTTTACTTTATAAGACTTTGATTATTCAAATAAGATGTATTTATTTAGCCTTTTACTGAATTTTTTTCAAGGGTCACTTATTCAGAAATAGTACCACAATTTTGGAAGGTTTTACAAAACTATTTTTCTCTTTTTTTATCCTATCAACCTCCTAATCATGCAAAGATTCAGATAATTCAGTCCCTCCAAAATCAGTAACTTTATTTATACTGTGGTACTATATTGTCACCATAGCCATCTCCATCTTTAGTCAATTAATATATACAATATCTATTAACAATTTACCTACCTCTTAGCTTTTAGAGCATCTTTATTCAAAAGTGGTTGGTCTTTCCTCTTTTTTAAAAAAAATATGCATTATCAAACAACCCCAGGTACACCCTAGGCAAAGATCACCTTAGTGGACAGAGAAGGGAACTAACATTTATTGAGCTCCCCTGTGCCAAGTACCACGTGAGATGTATAACGAGGGCTTAATCATCTCAACAATTCAATGAGGTAAGCCTCATTATCTTTATTTTACAGGTGAGGAAACTAAAGTTCACAGGACTTAAGAAACTTGCCCACTTTCTCAATTAAGGGAAGTAATGTCAATTTAAACCTAGGTTCGTTAACTCCATAACTTGTACTCTTTCTACTGGGTAACTTTTTACTGTTACAAGAGGAAACGCAGGCTCTGGGTAAAAGAGCATCCATTCCAGGTGAGTTCTGACATTCCTAAAAAATACGAAGCTTTTATTATCGCTCTTAACATCAAAAACTCATGTCCCAAATTCCTTACCTCTTCTGACTCCGGCAAAAGCTTAAGAAATTCTCGCAATGTCTCTGATCCATAGTGTTCACTCTTTCCTTGATGAATATCTTCCACGATGGACGGAGGAGACCTTGAAAAGACAACAATCAGATTCAATTTCACATTTGCTGGAGTGCCTAAGAAACACAAGCCAGTGGAAATGAAAACAAATCACCTCCACCCTCCTTTCCATCCCACCTCCTTCCCCGTCTGACAGGTGACTTTGTGTCAGTGATTGTAACAGCCCCCCGTGCCAGGGGAAGCAGGGGATCCTGACACACCAGAGGTCCCTTCCACAGAAGACCATCCTCGGGCATCCCAGAGAGGCTAAAAGTAGCAATAGCTACCAGGCATCTTCTTTGGGAGAAGAAAGGCAGTTCGGTCAAGCTCCTAGAGCCAGGGCCCTCTCATTTCTACGTTAGCATGCCTGGATTTAACCACTCTTAGACTTACTCATCCATCCTCCACTAAAGGGACAACACCTCAGGTGAATTTATAAATTCCCTGACATGTCAGGCTTGAATGGATGCCCCAAGACAATTCTCCCTGAACTCCAAGCAACTAGATTCTGCTTTTATGGAGGAAAACAGCAGAAAGTGACACACAGTTGGGGACTCTTCATGCCACGTGCCTAGAAACAATCTGACGGGATGAGGGACGACTTTCCCTCATGAGAATCTGCCTCTCAGCCCACACCCACAGACTCCGATGCTGATAGCAGAGGTGCGACCAAAGTTTCAAATGTGTGCAAAAATCTTACTTCTTAAATTGCTTAAGAAATATCCCAATGTTCATGCTCCGTTTTGCATCCAAGAGAGTAATCTGGAAAAAAACATAAGACGCATAAGATCGTTAAAGTATGAAGGATAAGAGCTGGAGACCACCGAGCCTGTGCCCTAGAGCCCGGGAGCCACAGCTGAGCCACGTGCTGCAACTGCTGAAGCACGAGCGCCCCGGAGCCTGTGCTCCGCAGCAGAGAGGCTCCGGCAATGAGAAGCCTGCACTCCGCAACTAGAGAGGGGCCCCACGCGCTGCAGCCAGAGAAGAGCCCACTCAGCAGTGAAGGCCCAGCACAGCCTAAATAAACAAAAGTATTTTTTAAAAAAGAGTTGGAGAAGAGAATAAGACCTATCAAAAATACAACATAATATGTTAATATAAGAGAATAATTTTAATGTATTAAAGTATGAGAATAATTCCCAGTATGTAAGTTTGCAGACTGATACCTAATATAGTTCCCCAAGCTTTCTGCAATATTTCCTTAATGGTAACAATCATATATATATATATATATATATATATATATTTTTTTTTTTTTTTTGGCCAAGCTGCAGGGCTTGGGGACCTCAGTTTCTTGACCGGGTATTGAATCTGGGTCCAAAGCACTGAGCTAACCACTGTACCGCCAGGGAATTCCCATACAGATATATTTTAATATTGCATAATCTTAAATAAACCATATCAATGTTCTCTAAATTTTGCAATTTCCTCTTAGAACAATACAGCCCACAATTAAAAGCCCTGATTTGGAAATAGATGTCTTAGCGTAGCAAGAATCATATGAGATTTGAACTCTGAAGCTATTGCAGCATGAGCTCCAACCCTGATTTAGGGACGTTAAAGGACCAACACTGTTATTTTCAGAAACGTTAACAAAATTCTTAATATTTTTCTAAACAAAAATTTTATTTTCATTCAAAGAGACTATATATAACCGGTAGCCCTTTTAGGAGAAGGTAAGAAAGTGCCCTACACTTTTTTCAGAATTTAAAAGAGAATTTATAAGGGAAAACGCCTAGGCTGTATTTCACCAAGTCTAAGATGCTTTTTTTTGGCATGCGAACGTTTCTGGAATCCTTGCACCATCCTGCTCCATCCCACATTCGACGTGAGTCAACCCTCTGTTCCGTGTGTCCTTAGCAGCTGTGGGTTACGGGGTTACTGACATGGTACCACATGCTTTGTTCCCAATGCTTGCTCACTTGACTTGGTAATGACCCCAAAGCACAAGTTACAAAGTTACACTGGCAACTCAGATATGCCAGAGATGCTATAAAGAGCTTCCTTTAAGTGAAAAGGTGAAAGTTCTCAACTTAATAAGGAAAGAAAAAACTCATATGCTAAGGCTGCTAACATCTACGGTCAGAAAGAATCTTTCACGCAAGAAATTGTGAAGAAGGAAAAAGAAATTCATCCTAGCTTTGCTGTTGCACCTTAAATTGCAGAAGTTACAGCCACAGTCCATAACTGCTTCGCTACGCTGGAAGAGGCATTAGGTTTGTGCCAGGTATTTTGAAAGAGACCACATTCACATAACTTTTATTACAGTACATTATTATTCATGAAATAAAAATTCATATTCTAAGCAAATCAAGGAAAATGTAAACATAAAGTTTTTCCTCTGCTCTCTGGTCTCCTCTTTCTCCTCTAGCGTATATCGTGTACCTGTCTTACACATCGACCAAAACTCCCCATCGGCAGAAATACCTGCTCACCTGTAAAAGGCAACATTCTCTTGGCATCAACGAGATAACCCCTTAGGAGATAACCTTCCTTCTTAACCTTGTGAGGGGCCACCGTGACCCATCACCCTCTGTTTGTTTGTATGGGTAGATCTGGATTGTGTAAAGCACAGCCCTCGGTCTCAAAAACTGATACAACTGTGCTTTTATGTCTAATGAGGGGAGCAGTTCTCAGAGCTTTCTGAGAGGCTGTTCCTGGGTTACGGTCCTCAATTTGGCTCAAATAAAATTTTCTGTCTTTTTAAGATAAATTTTTTCAGCAACATCATAACCATTGTATTTTACCATTCCTTATTGTTGTTAAGCTCTTACTGTGCCTAACTGATAAATTAAAATTTATCACAGTTATGTATGTACAGGAAAAAAACACAGTACAGATCTTCGTCAGCTTATGTCCCGATAAACCCATCATAAGTTGAAAATACTGAAAGTGCGCTTAACACGCCTAAACTCCTGACATCACAGCTTAGCGCAACCTACTTCAAATGTGTTCAGAACCTTTACATGAGCCTACAGTTGAGCAAAATCATCTAACACAAAGACTCTTTTATAATCAAGTGTTGCACACCTCCCATAACTGAGGGAATACTGTGCTGAACGTGGAGGACAACGTTTGTCAGTGCGTTGGCTTCCTCCCCTTGAGATGGCAAGGCCGCCGGGAGCGGCCACACCACCGCTGCCCAGTACCAAAAGACAGGACTGCACCGCGGACGGCCAGTGGGGAAAGAGCAAAACTCAAAGTCCCAAGTACGGCTTCTACTGAATGTCTATTGCTTTCATACCATCGTAAAGTTGAAAAGGCTTAACTCAAAAACATCATGGGACCGTTTGTATATACAGAGTTTGGTGCTATTCATGGTTTCAGGCATCCACCGGGGGTCTTGGAAAGCATTCCCTGCAGATAAGGGAGAACTACTGTAATAACTGGGGGGGTGCTTATCACACTGAAAATTAGAACCTTTTATAGAAGGTAGTAGCAGTGTCAGTCACTCAGTCGTGTCCAGCTCTCTGCGACCCCGTGGGCTGTAGCCCGCCAGGCTCCTCTGTCCATGCGCCAGGCAAGAGTACCGGAGAGGGTTGCCATGCCCTCCTCCAGGGGATCTTCCCCACCCAGGGACTGGACCTGCGTCTTCTGCATTGCAGGCAGATTCTTTACTGTCTGAGCCATCAGGGAAGCCAGTTTTTAGGGGGTGGGTATTGTTAAACACAGAAGCCATTTCTTTGGAAGTAAATATCCAGCCAGAATACATGGAGGAAAGATAACCTTAAAATTCTCCAATTTTCCCATTTGTTTTTTGGAAGAGGGAGACTAGCTAAATAGGAATGTTGCTATAATGCTCTTTCTTTCCAAATGTATGTGATTCATTGTGAACAGAAAAGGATCAGGTTTCAGATTAAATTCCTGATCTCTGGACCTGCTTCTAAGTTTACAAGAGGCAGCAAGACAGTTAACCAAAGTTAATGGGACTTCCTGGCTAGAAGGTTAAATTTTTACAAGAGTATGGTTGCCTGCTTTTGAAGACTAATCTTAAACAATCACATTATTTACTATCTGAGGGGTTTATTTCATCTTAACACAATCACCTGCCAGCCATAAAATAAACTCCCAAGCTAAAAGGACAGGCTCCTTATTGGAATCCTACCCAGGGATGACAGTTCAAGTTCAGTGTGAAGGGAGGGGAGAGGAGAGGGAGAGAAAGGGTGAGAAGAAAAGCTGTCACACTTCACATCCTCTAAGAGGGGAGCTTACACCAAAGAGAGGGATCTGGATTTCAGACAGAAAACGATGTGCTTATTAGAATTCACAGCTATGAAGTAAGAGCATGCACACTGATCTGGCTGTTTATGTATCTGAAGAGCTTTTTCTGCATTCATATCTACCCAGAATGGGGACAAACCTTCTTTAATATTTTTTCATTAAACCACCACCTCCTGCTATAACTACCCTTGATGGCAGCACCCTCCCCTCAGCCTCTTCACCCATCGACCTCCGGGACTCTGTGCGGTCCGGACCCATTGCTGCCGCTGTTGGAAAAGCGGTGGAGAAGTCACTGTCACTGTCCCTATTCCACAGATAAGGAAACTGAGCCTTAGGGATGTCATTTTATACTTTCCCAAAGCAACAGGCTGTCTCCGGTTCCTATTCAGCTCGTTCTTATGACGTCCCCTTCTGCTGAGGATATAGGAATACAGAGAAATAGCAAAGGTCCCCACCAGCCCAGTATTCACACTGAGATGCTTTTCCAGGAAAGGGGCAGGTCTGTAGAGAGAGGTCCATAGGCCTGGCCAAAGCCCCGGTGACCCCAGGGCTGCGCGCGGGGGACGGAGGACAGCACCCGGGTTCCGGGAGTGGAGCTCTGAGCCGGGGGGCGCGGGCGGGGGCCACGCCTGGGGTGGCAGCGGTCTGCACAGCCTGGACTGAAGCTGCAGAACCCTGTCCGTCACGAGAGGGGCTCCTCGGGGGGAAACCTGGGCTGGCCAGCACCGAGCCCCAGGGCCTCCTGCAAACCACAGGAGACTGAGGCGGCTGAGAGCCCTGTGCGGACGGACGGACGGCGCCCTTCTCCCCAGGCCTCCCCCGCTCTGCCCAGTGCGGGCAGTCTGCTCTTCAGAGGGCATCACCAGGGAGCCTTCCAAAGCGCTGTTATCACACAGTCCTTTGAAGAGGGTTATCACGACACGTGTAAATTAGCTTATCTCACTTCCCCAGGGGCTGGCCAGCCGTTCAGATCCCTGACAGCATAGGGCTGGAGGTGCTGATGCTGAGTCACTCCCAGGAGTGCACTCACTCCAGCGGCCCAAGAACGGGGTGCCCGGCCGGGCCCCTCTGTCCCCACCAGTGCAGTCCATCGTGTCTACTCCTCGGGACACCGCAGCCTGCCACAGCCATGCACTGGCGTGCACAGAGCTCGTGACTGTTCCCACGAAGGGTCTGCCTGCGAGTCACACTACCCCCAGGGCACAGGGGAGCCGAGAGGCGAGGGCAGGAGCCCAGCTCCCCGAGGAGCAGCCAGCAGCGCTAGGAACAGTCTCCCTGCAGGCTGCCAGGGCCAGGGCTCAGGCCCCTCGGAAGCCCTGGAACAGTAGCGCTCGTCTCTGTGCTCAGGGAAGCTGCTGAAATGCCTCCTCCCACCGCCTTCCTGGGAAAACCTCCAACTAAGCTCTCCTTTCTTCTACCATTCTTGTCCCCTCATCCATCTGCTCCAAGCCTCTGTCTCTCATATTCATTACAGGAACAAGAAACTTTTCTTTCTGAATTGTGGCAAAATACACACGTGCTCTGCTGTGTTTCGTCGCTCAGTCGTGTCTGACTCTTTGTGACCCCATGGACTGCAGCCCACCAGGCTCCTCTGTCCATGGGGATTCTCCAGGCAAGGATTCTGGAGTGGGTTGCCACGCCCTCCTCCAGGGGACCTTCCCAACCCAGGTATTGAACCCAGGTCTCCTGCATTGCAGGAGGATTCTTTACCAGTTGAACTACCCAGGAAGCCCCAAATACACATAACAGTTACCATTTTACCATAAGAGTTTACCATTTTTTAAGTGTACAGTTCAGCAGTAATCATTACACTCACACTGTTGTATAGACGTCTCCAGAACCCTTGGTCTTGCAAACTGAGACTCTGTCCCCATTACGCACTAACTTCCCCTCCCCACCCCGAGCAGCCACCTCCTACTTGTCTCAGACTTCAGAACATTCTGGGACTAGAACAGAAGTTGACAAAGAATGACTGATACCTGAATTACTGTGTGGGAAAATAACATTACTTTGCACAAATTTAGAATAGCCAGTCTTCGGCTCTCCCTCCCTCTCTCTTTCCTATCCTTCCTTTTTCTAATAAGTGACTTTAATTCTTTCTTATGTGGTGTGATTAACGAACAGTAACTGTATTATTACTACAGACACCACCATGAATGACCTCAAGTGTTTCAACGTTTACATTTTTTTTTCAAATTTCAGTTTTATGGACATGTAATTGAGAAATAAAATTGTAAGAAAAGGTATACATGGTGATTTGATATCAGCACACACTGTATGCTGATATACATTCCCCTCATCTAGTTAAATAACATCCATCACCTAATGTGTGTAGAGTGAAGTTCTACTCTCTCAGCAAATTTCAACTATAGAATACAGTGTTATCAACAATCGCCAGGTTCCACATTAGACCTCAGACCCTATTCACCTTTCTCCATGAACACCTATTTTCACCCGTCATACGAGTGTTTTATAAGATAGTCCCTTTGCTCCTTTGGCTCAGTTCTGGCAGTTCAGTTTCCTTTCTTTGGAGGATACCAGATGGCTAGGAGAGTCTTCCCCTTCAGAGCATTTCAGATTCTGTAGGGAGACAAATGCAGCCCTAATTAACCAGCTCTAGCGGGCTGAAGAACAGCGCAAACAGATGGACAGGGGCATCTCAAACCTGAGACCACTAAACTCGGGAAAGAAGATGGAATTTGAGTTGAATCTCTTTCTTACTATCCCCAATAATATTGTTTGCTATTTCTAGTTACTTTATTACAATTTATTATTGTAGCATCTGTAGCCTCTTCAAGTTAATTTTTAGCTAACAAAGATACACAGGCAGTATTTGATAACCCTTACTAAATGTTCTAATTTACTATTTTAGATGTCTCTCTTCCTAAATTTAGCTCTTCCTGTCTCTTCTACTAACCTGCCTAATTCTACTTCCAGCTCTTCCCTGTCTCCCAGTAACGTCTTCCTTCAGAGTATAATGGAACTTATTTGTAATGAACTTATTTGTAATGCTCTATAAGCTCCTCTTAAAGCCAGAGCCAACGCAAAATGGCAGGTCATTCCTGTAGGAGGTTATTACATTTCAAGGGGACATAATGGGATTTGTGGTATGTCTAAGTCTCCAGAATTAAGAGCTATGTGGCAGCACATTGGAGAGCCACACTCCCAGGCTCAGGAATGACATCCTTGGCTGTACATGTTCCATGTGCATGCTTCAATCTACACAGTTTCCACCCTGGACTCTACTTACTACTGAGGGAATTGGAAGATGCATCACTGGTCTGCATTAGACTACCTTTCTGCTGGGCTGTAACTTCTCTAGAGGAAAATCTAATGAGGGAATAAAATAGCATGTACTGTATTCTTTCGCCAAAAAAAGAAAAAGTATATGTAGTATCTGTGATACTTCTTACTTTGAGCCATGTTAGAGATAGCAAGAAAAAATGGAAATGAAGTCTGGACCTTCTGTGATGTGACGATATTACCTGATCTTCCCTTAAATCCTTCACTACTTATCCTGAGTGCTGGAGAGCCAAAGAGTTAGATCACCGTATCATACAGTGATGGTGATTTGATTTTTCTTCCTAGATGGCCGTCTCTCAGCTTAGGACCTACATGTGTCAAAGCATATCTGCACACACACCATTCATGGCAGCATCATTCACAAAAACCAAAAGATGGAAGCGACCCCAGTGTCCACCAAAGCTGACTAGATGAACAAAGTATGATAAACATAGGCCTGCATGCCCAGTCACTTGGGTCATGTCTGACTCTTTGTGACCCTCTGGACTGTAGCCCACCAGGTTTCTCTGTCCAAGGGAGTCTCCAGGCAAGAATACTGGAGTGGGTTGCCATTTCCTACTCCAGGGGACCTTCCTGCCCTGGAGATCAAAACTGAGTCTCTTACAACTGCTGCCTTCGCAGGCGGAATCTTTTACTACTGAGCCACTTGGGAAACCCTGTGATATATACATGCAATGGAATATTAGCCTGAAAATTCTGGCACATGTTACACCATGGATGGACCTTGAAAGCATTGTGGTAAGTGAAACAGTCCAGTTACAAAAAGACAAATACTGTGTGAGGTACCTAGGGGAGTTAGATTCATAGAGACAGAAAGGAGAAAGGTGGCTGCCAGGGGCTGGCGGTAGAGGACAGTGGGAACAGTTTTAGGTTTGCAAGATGCAAGGACTTCTGTGGATGGATGGTGATGGTGGCCATCCAATGATGTGAATGCTTCCATGCTCCTAAACGATACACTGCAAAACTGTTCAGAGAGACTTCCCTTGTGGTCCCATAGCTAAGACTCTGTGCTTCCAATGCAGGGGGCCCAGGTCCAGTCTTTGGTCAGCATCCCACATGCTGCAACTAAGACCCGGCACAGCCAAAGAAATAGTTTTAAAAAATTGTTAAGAGGGTGAATGTTATGCTATGTACATCTCACCACAATTTAAAATATAATTATTCAGTTTCAGGTTTGTTTTTTTTTAAGTTAAAGAAAAAAAGAAAAGTAAAGATGTACCTTTAGCACAGGGAGGTGAAGACAAAGACTCTTCTACCTGAATTTTAGATCTGGCCTAAGAAATAGACATTTCTGCTTCTGCCTTAGTTGGGAAAAGATGTTACAAGCCCCTCCTGTCCCTCCCATCAGTGGGTCTTCATCCCTCTTGAAGTCACAAACATCAAGCAGCAAGTTCCCTCCTGAACACCTGGCTGGCAGCCTCCCCGAGGGCCTGATCGGCCAGACCCCCTTCTGTCTGTGATGGGCTTTCCTGAGGCTCGAGCTTGGACTCCAGGCCCCCAACTACTCTTTCCTTCTAAGGCCAGAAAGCAGAGCCGGGAAACAATGGTGAGGATGGCCCACTGTCCAGCAGGGGCCTCTGCTGGAAGTGAGATCACAGGCCAGGGTACTGAAGAAATGCTCTCCTGCTCCTTCCGATACTGAAACGATGCGCTCAGAAAGAAAAGGTCTTTGCGTAAAGGAAAGAGCAGGGGAAGCCAGGCTCAGCACGGAGGACGCTGAGCATGTCCTCAAGACCTCCTCTCACGTCGTCTCACAGCTCACGCCTAATTCTACTCCTAGGATTCTCCACATTTTATAATACATAGACTCTTGGCTGTTTCAACAGGGGACCAATCAGCCGGTTTCAAGGGCCCCCAAAGAGAGAAAAGGGGTCAATACTGCCAGCTCAAGAATTCAGTAATGTGGAGAGTTACTACTTCATTCCAGAGCCCTGCCCATTCTCTTACCTAGTCAGCTCTATCTCTAACCTATTTTCCTTGCTCCTTTACAACAGATTTAAAAAAATGCAATTCTATTGCCCTTATTTTGGGGGGGTGTCAATATTCCTTTACCTCTTGTTTTCCTAATTACTTCTTCTAGCAAATAGAGGTGTCTTAATTTACTTTCATGTTTCTAAACACAGAATACTTACAAATGTCATTTTGCCTCAGTTTCTATAAGACATGGTGATCTGTTTCTCTGAGGCCACACTTTCACTTAACTTCTCAGAACTTGCTAGCTTTATATTGTTCTCAAAGTAACACAGTTTGTGTTCACTGGAAACATGCTTTATAGAAAGTCTATCTAAAAATCGCGTTATGCTTTGGCTGTCAGAAATCTCTGCTCCACAGTGGCCAAAATTTAATTAGGAGGTCAGAGGAATAAAGACCACCTCAAAACACTTGTGGAAAGAAAACTGGAGGGAAAAACAAATCTAAAAGTCTAAGGATGTACATGATTTAATGATGTTATTTAGTAAAAAGGCATTTTGTCCCAGAGAGCTCCAGTTAATGTCAAATCACCGAGTTCAGAAGCTCAGGGTTTTGTTTCCGAGGAGACTAATGAGAGCGGACTTCAGCGGAGCTGTTCCACCCGGCGCGGAGCGGGCGGGCGTGGGACACGCAGATGTGCTGGAGGCAGGCTGGGCCGGGAGGCAGCGCCAGGCCCGAGCGTGCTCTCCGCATGAGGTCATGAGCCTCTGGGACGTCTGGGAGGACAGGCTCGCAGGCCTCTTACACTTCCTTGCTACTTAGCTCAAGCTCATCATACAGGGCCCCTCCTTTCATTTTCAGAGCATGCTCGCTGTGTTACCTCATTTCTCAGTGACTCCAGCCGGTTCTGGAACGCAGGCACATACCCAAACACAAAACCACGCAGCACGAGGAGAACCGAGCCCCGGGGGTCACTCTTACCTCTTCTCTGGCCTCCCTGGAGGACGAATGTAGAGACCCTCCCCTCCTGGAAGGGGAGGACTTGGTGGGATCCTCCTGCTGCCCAAACAGCTCTTCCACCGTCTTGGTGTCGATCTGGTAGTGATGCTGCTGGCTGGCTGCCAAGGTCCAGATGTTGGTTTTGCCCCGAACTTGCTCTTCTGGAATGGTTTTCCAATAAAAGCTTCTCATCCGCTTTTTCTTACCAAGCTGGCTGTAGCCGTTCAGGTGAGAGTTTGGGGGCAGTCCCGGAGGAGGTGGGGGCACCGGAGGCCCCCCGGGCAGCGGAGGGGGCGGGGGCGGGGAGGGAGGAAACCCCTCCCCCGAGTATGGACCTAGTGGAGGTGGAGGGGGCGGAGGGGGCGGCGGCGGGGTCTGCCCGGTCATGAAGCCGGCTGCCATGGCGGTGTTCCCATTGCCTTTATCGCTGGCCAGGGAGACACAATTCATAACATGCATAGTACCGCGGCCTTCTCAGGAGGTAATTTCTTGACCTTCGGGAAGCAGACACAGCCCTCAAACTTGTGCCATGCCTCTCCATCTGATAGCAGGCCGCCAGGGAAAAGGCATCTGGGTTGTATGTCCTCTTCCAAACCTGCAAAGATAAGACAACTTTAAATTCAGTTCAGGAAAACACTGCCAAAAATCAACGCGGAGCCCAGAAGAGCACGGAAAGGGACTAGTGGTTTTCTAAACGTGAACCAATTTTACCATTGCCAAAGCAGCAATGGTAAACCCCACCTGGAAACCTTCCATTCACCAATAAAACACATATTTACCGAGAACTCGCGATGGGTTCAGCTCACTTTCTGAACAAGCTACTTGTTCACTAACTGGCTCATTTCCTTGGGGCAGCGGATCTCCCATCCCTGGGGAAATCACCCAGACGGCTGCAGCCTCAGTGACTCTGCCTTTCTCCAGTAGGGACATGTCCCCGGGTCAGTGGGTCAAACGGCATCCTCCACCTTGCACAAATGATAAACTAACGGCCAAACCTTCTCCCAGAACCAGGGTCACCATCTTCCACCTATACTTGGTGATGCTGCTTCCCCGCAGAGCAAAGAATGCGAGGCATAGACGAAAGGTTCCAGCTCTAAACCAAGCTTTCCTGCTTACAATTTTAGAAGGGCCACTTCGCCTCATTAGACTTGGGCTTTCTCATTCGTAAATTTAGGAGGTTGAGATTGAGCTCCACCATCGCTTGCGAAGCAGGTGTTTTGGGCTCGTGTTGAGACACTCTCTGTGCTCCGCAAGAACATTTCTCTGCCTCTTCTGCTCCATCGGACACTACCTACCAGCAGAGGAGACACCAGCACGAAAGGGGATGTGCCTGAACCACGCCTGTCACGGGTCTCCCCTCGCCCACTCAGTCCCCGGCTTATCCCAGGGGCTTGTGTTTCTAGTGACCTTTAAATGTGTTTGGTGTTGAGCTGCTGCGGGACCTGCCGTGAAAACAGGGGTCAAACAGCTAAATTTCTTCAGCTGTGAGGACGGGTGAGTGGAGGTACGGAACACAGGGCCCGGTGCAGGCTGTGGGCATGCAAAAAGGGGGCTGTTTTGTCCAGGTGATAAAGGGTCACACGGAGGGGCTTTGTAGCCTGGACTCCTGAGAGGAACCATCCTTCTACAGCATTCACCTACACATCTTCATCAAACACAGCAGAATTCTCCAGCAGTAAATGTTATTAAATGTTTTACACAGAGTTATAGACAAAAGGCAGGCTTGCCTTGGGAGTAAGAGGGAAGACTCCAAAAACAGAGTCTCTTCCTCAGACCCCAGCCCTGCTACTGCTTTGGGGGTGCAACCTGGGGTGAAGTAGATTATTTAACTTACATTTCAGCATCCTCCTCTGTATTCCACACTGTAAGCATACACCGTTCCATTGGTTTGTATGAGATCAATGCGCTCAAACATGTACACCCTTACCAAGATGCCTGGTACCTAGTTAGCATTACTAACAACTGGTATCAGATGTATATACAACTTCTCTTTATTTTCACAAGTACTACATTTGCTTTAAAATACATATTGGGTTTATAAGTAAAATAAGCTTAGTTTATAAGCTAAGTTGCCCTTGGCTACTAGAAACATACCTTTAATATTTCCAATCTCTGCTTTCTAAGTTACTAGGTTTGTGACCTTTGCCCTTTTTCAATACTCAGTGATTGTCTATTCCATTTCTACACATTACAAGAACAAATGTTTTTATGAAACATTTACATATTTAAGTTCTAAAAATTATATATGGGTAGAAAATAGCATTACCGACTATTAATTGGATAATTTTTTTTTAGCATTTTAAACACTTTTAAGTGCACATCAGTGCGCATTAAGTACATTCACATTGCTGTGTGAAGTGTTATCATGGGTAATTTTTTAGAAAGTAAAACTGAAAATATTTGTCCAAGCCAACTTACAACTCACTAGAGATGCAACCAGCTTTTAAAAAGAATTTTCATAATTATCATTAGGGGCATAACTAGGCTGTTTTCATAGTTGGCACCCCTAAAGCAAATGACTCACTGTCAATTATAGTTTATAGTTATATTTGAACTCTTCTTCTCTCAAGACTGTACAGGTAATCTTGGCAGTTCATCCTTACATATTTTAAAACACTTCTGTACATGAAATATCTCATATATAGAAGAAATGCTAATCCTCCAATTTACCTCCAATTCCACATATGCTGATTTGTTTATAGATTATCCCTGTTAAGAATGGTGATGAGCTAAAAAAGTCCCCATCCTAGAAAGCAGTAACTCATTCAGTGCTGTGTTAGCATACGCACAGCTGTGCCATTAAACCTCCCATAGCAAATGTGAAGATACTAATGAAGAGTGAGAAAGACTATGCCCTCAAAGGTCGTGCAACAACTCCGTCTCCTAATACCAAAGCCCCAAAGCATATCAGTTCTTTTGAGTATAGCCTTTTCTGCAGAGGAAGTACAAGCTTAAAGCTTGTCAAAGTAACAAGTGACACGAGTTAGTTTTGCATGGGCAGGATTCTAACCACTATTCTGTCTTGAGAAAGAATGCTATTTTAGAAAGTTAAAGGAACAAAAGAAAATTTACAACATTGTTCCCAGTATGTTGTCTGGCTAATTTTTTCCCAGGGTAACATACACGGATCCTAGGCCCCCAACAGCTTCTAATGAATGAGTTCTCCAGCAATGATTAGCTAAGATGCTAATGCTTTTACTAGGAGCCTCAATGGGGCTTTGACAGGGCTTCCCCCTTGGGCCAGGATTTCCGATGTCAAAGAGATGGCAGGAAAAAGAAAGTGCAGACAGACATTCTAACCCTTTCCACAGTCCCAGGACATATTAAAACAGGGGACACACAAAGCACCAGATTAAAGTTTGTCCACAGCAAAGACGTACAGGTGTGCTCTGCAAGCCCGCTAGAACAGGGGTGACGCAGCAACCCCAGTGCAACTGTTTCACACGGCGGGCAGCCGCCTTCTGGACGATGGAATTAGCTTCGGGCTCTATCTGGGAGATGTCAAGTGTCTCATCAATCTCCCCCAGGGCAAACAGAGACAGGCTTGTATTTAACATCTCACCTACAGGCTGGGGACCTCAGCAGCAGGGGGGACGGCTGCAAAGGCTGACAAATGCCCAGCCCTGAGTAAACCATCCAGTCGTCACTATCAGTCTCTGAAGATGAGAACTTCTCTTCAAGTCCCCTGACTGCTAATCAGGACCCACTGCGGGTAAATCCAAGTGAAGGTCCCTCCTGGGGAGGTTGTTGCTTCAGCTGAGCATCTCCCAACCATGGGTTTTTAATAAGGGAACGTTTGAGCTGATCAGTAAGCAAAAAGTCTTAGAATGAGAATGTTTATAAGGGTCTTCAAAGGAGCCCCAACTCTCTTGCCTTTGCTCTTGGTGTCGGAAACAGTGGTGAAGCTCTTGAAGGGAGTGGGTGGCAGGGAAGAAAAGAATAAGGATATTTCATTTCACAGTGTATTTAGGAGGAAAACATGTTCCTGAAAGCTAGTTCAGGGCTCAGAGCTTTCCTGAAAGAGGGTTAGTAGGGCCCTGTGGCTCAGCTGATCACTCACCTCCTAGGTCAACATTAAGCAAAAGTAAACGCCAGGGAAAACCTACCACAAAAACCTTTCCCCTTGATTCCTGACTTGTGTCACAGATGAGGTGGGAGCAGGAAAGGCTGGTCCACACCCTTCTGATGACAAAGGGGGGCAGAGCAAGCCCGGTGTGGAGAGAAGAGGCAGAGGAACCCACTGGAACCCAGACAACCCAGAGGAACCCACTGGAACCCATAAAGCTGTGTTTTTATTTGGGGGGAGAGGAGAGGGTGGAAAAGGAACAGTCAATTCTAAAACATGGGATGTTTGCTCCCACCCACTTACTAGGAAAACGCCTCCCCCATCTTCCAAAACCTTTCTTGATTATTGAACACAAAACGTCAACCACACAGTGGAACCAGAGCTGGCAACACCCAACCAGTTCTTCACCGTGGCCCTTTCACCAGAAGCAAAGAACCCAAGATGCTTCCAGTCCCCGCGGTTAATCCGCTGTCGCACAACAATCCACAGACACTCCCTGAGAGCAACACCCTGGGAGCAGAGGAAAAAACGCCTGTGTTTTGAATGTACATTTTCAGCTTCTCTCAATGTCCGCAAACCAAGAGGAAAAAAAAAAAAAAAAGCACAGCGGCGCCAAAAGATGCTCTAAAGAGAAAAAGGCCCTCGCGATTCATTACAGGTGGACAACCGTGGGTCAGGAGAGAGGGGGTCACAGACAGTCAAACCCCAGGGGCAGTTTCTGTGCAAACAGCTGTTTGCAAATGGACAAACACGGGGACCCGATTTGTTTCTGGAGGCCCAGCAGTTCCCCAGGTCTCTGCGCTGGCGAGCGGTCCACCGCGTCCTTCCATCCCCAACCCCCGCTCGCGCCCAGCCCCAGCCACTCACCGAAGCGCCACTGGCCCGGCCGCCCGAAAGGCTCCGAGGGCGCTGCCTCCGCCCGAGTCCCCGGGGAGCCCCGCTTGGCCAGTACCAGTTGGGCCGCCGGCGCCTGCGCGTCCTTATCGGGGCGGCGGCGGGAGGGGTGAGGGAGAGGGCGCCCCCGAGAGACGCCCACACGCGCCCGCGGGCGCTGCGGCGGGCCCGGGGCGCGCGCGGGGAGGCCCGGCCGGACCCTGCGCCTCCCCGAGCGCCGAGCGAGAGTCCTCCGGCACCGACGCGCCCCTCCTGGCCCCGCTGGGGTGGGCGACGCCGCCCCTGGCCCCCGGGCCCCCGCCGGTCCCCGGGCCCCCGCCCCGCCGCCGAGCCTGCCTGGGCCCCCCAAGCGGGTGGGGGGCTCGCTCACGAGGGAAGCTGTCACTGGGCTTGAAGATAAAGGAGGGGGCCTCCCGGTTTGCGGGTTCCGCCCGCGCCTCGCATCTCCGCCGAGACACTTCCCCAGGCCCGGGGTCTGGGTCCCGAGCGCGGGGGAGACAGCTCGCGGCCGCAGTGCGGAGCGGCCGAAGGGAGCGGGGCAGGGCCGGCGAGGAGAACAGACGGGAGACGCCTGGCGTTGGGTCAGGGGATTGACCCGCGGCGGCCCACCCGCTTCCTCCCTCAGCTTCCACGAGCGCAGGGTTCAACTTCCAGCCCGAACTTCGCACGGGCCGAGCGGACGTGCCAGCGCGAGGGCCGCCGCGTCGCCGGCCCGCTCCCCCGGACGCCGCTCGGGCCGGCCCGCGCCCACGGGCAGCAGGGGCGAGTCGTGGCCCCGCTGGCCGGGGGCCCGGCGCGGCGCCCCTGGCCGCGCGCTCTTGGATGGGCGGGGGTCCAGGGGAGCGCAGTTGAGCCGAGTCCTCGCAGCTCAAGCTCAGCCAGCCCGCCGAGGTTTACCCCGGAGGCGGCCGGGGACCTGTCTGGTTCCACGTACGCGGGTCCAGACCCGAGCGTCTTCCCCTCTAGCGGTCGATCGCGGTCCTCTGCGGCCCGGCGATGCAGCCACCAAGTCGGGGGAGCTCAAACCTCCCCAGCCTTCCCGGGGAAGCTCGAAGACAGCCGAGACTCGGCGCCCCAGCGCCGGGCCCGGGCCGATCCGCTCCTCCGAGGTCGAGGAGGCTCCGTCCCCGGGTACTCCCGAGCCGCGATGGCCCCGCCGGGGCCGCACGACCCACTCACCGCGGCCGGCGCCGCCCGCGCGCGCTCCCCTCGGCCCGCCGTCCGCGGCTCCCCGCGCCGCCGCCGCCTCCCGGCCACTGCAGCCGCGTCAGCCCGGGGCCGCGAGGGGGCAGGGCGGCGCGGGGCGGGGCGCGGCCGCGGCTCAGGTAACAATGCTGCGGACCGCGCTGCTCCCAGCGCCGGCTGCGAAGGGCAGCGCGCCCTTCCCTGCTCGGGCCTCCGCCCTCCCTCCGCGAGCGCCCCGCCGGTGCTCCGCGGTCCCCTTCACCTGCAAGGGGCCCCGGGGCCGTGGGAGCCGCCACCCGGCGCGCGGTTGCCGGCACCCGAAGGCTGGCGCCTAGCGGCCACCGAGGAAAGTCGGGGGGCGGCAGGGGCCCGAGAGGTCCGGACCGTGCAGAACCAGCTGACCTCCGGGAACCAGCAAAGGGAGGCGCCAAGCTGGTTCTGAACCCGCAGGTGGCTCCACAAAGGAGACTCTGCGACAGCCTCCCCGACACCATTGCCTTTGCACACGCGCGCGCACACGCATATTAGCACATCCATGCACGCTCAAACCCCGCGCGCGCGCACAAACGCGCGCCAGGCCACCCTCTGCCCAACGCACTCGTTTCTCCCAGGCGCAGGAGTCAGCACCGGGGTGAACTGTCTCAGCCCGGGGGCCGAGTCCCAGCCGGGCCTTAGCTTCCCAAAGGTCAGCTTCTCCCTGGCCCCTGCCATCCGGTAAGTTTGTTACTTTTTTTTTTTTTTTTAATCTTCTCAACCACAGTGGTAAGAGAAACCTTTCAGTTATATATAAAAGAAAAAGTCCACCCCAGGACTGATGGGATAAACAGACGCTGTCTGGGAAAGGCCCCTCACAGGAGGAAACCCGGGAACGGGTTAATCGCATCTTTTTTCAAAGTGACTTGTGACGCCAGGCAGTGAGAAAGGAGTAATCAAAGAAAACCCATCCCGAGCGAAGCGGCTGATGGGATATCAGCTGCAAGGGTGGGGAGGTGCCCTCTGCGAGGATGAAGTCATTGCTACCTTTGGCTCTGTGCTCGTCGCAGATAACAGACCAGGGCTTATCCAGCTTCTGGTGCCTGAGGACTTCCCCGTTTGTGCCCTGGTCCACAGCCCCTGAATTCCCAGGACAGAATTCCCGGCCTCCACGTGGATAGAAAAAGAGAAGCTATTAGGGTAAAAGGGAAAACAAACAACCCCCCACCTGCAAACAAAATCCTGCCCAGCAGGCTTACACTACCATCAAGAAAAGTAGATCCAAGGAAGACCTGGGAAAATCTCAAGGGGTGTGGAGTCTGTTACAGAAGAGATGGCCTCAAAGGAATACTGACGGCAAAGGCAAAAGTTAAATTACAGAATATCAAAGTGAGGCGCTAATGGCATCCTCTTCTTTTCTTCTATGTTAACCTTGCCAGATGAGGCATCTACAGACACTTCTTGCTCAGCAAGCCCCCTTCCTCACAATGTACTGAGTGTGCATTCTAAAATCAGTCACTTTTTTTGAAGGGTCAAGTCCAGTGACCCATCCTCAGTCCTTCAGCTCTTTGATGTCCCTGCAGCATCCTGACCTACAGGCCTTCTCTCTGTCTCTCCGGCCTCCTCTACTGAGCCTTCTTGTCCTCTGAGGACAGTAACTGGATTCTTCTAGCCCTTTATTTCCTCTTATCCCATGGGTACTGCCTCTGACTTCAACCCACAGGGGTCCAGAATTTGTAGGGCCTGAAGCTTGGGTATGCAACTCACCTGGGAGCTTTTAAAAGAAAAACGATAAAGACTTACAAACACAACACCAGCTAGGTGTCCTAGGAAGTGTCTGGGGAAAGAGAGGCATGAAAACCTGAGCTCTGAGGTAAATTCACTTCTGACTTCACGTCTGTATCAGGGAGTCTTGCATCCATACTGTCCCATCCCATTTTGCTCAGTTTGTATAGAGATGTATTTTTGACATCTTTGCAGGAGACGGTGAATTCCGCATCCTGTACTCCGCCACCTTGATTCCCTCCCATTTCATTCGAGCAGCACCGTGTGCTGAGCCTGAAGGAGACACGCTTATCTTCATGCTTCTTTTCTGTGTCATGCATGTGAGGCAGCTGAAAAGCTCTTGGATCGAGCAGCACACAGCCCTCACTCTGATGTCCCAATGGGCTGGAGCTGAGGCTGCAAATCAGAGGACAGTTTATCCTTCACTCATTGTGAGCCACACCTTCATCTCACCTAAGACTGTGCTCAGGTGTTAAGATCTGCGGCTCATCTGTTTCCCGACAATGTGTCAACCACTCTGTGGACAGGCCGGAAAGACTCCCGAAGCCACGCTGCCTGCAGTCAGCGCAGCCCCTGGGGTCTGTGGCCAGGAGGTACCTGCTGCTGCTCCTCCTGGGCTCCTGGGCCATAGCCAGCCCACAGCTCTCCTGGAGCACGGCAGGGCTCAGAGTGCCCTCCTGGGTGCCAGCTGCAAGCCTTACTGAAGAATTCTGTTCGCAGCTCTCCCCTCCCTCTCCCCAGGCCGCCCTTCGCTGATGGCTTCATTTCCTTTGCCCATTTCGTTTTAGTTCTTTCAGCCTCACCTCCTCAGCCCTGAGAAGCTTCCAGTTTCTCCTACACGAAGCATTCCGGGTTTGGATCTCTCATCGTGTGGGTGCTGAGTCGCTCAGTTGTGTCCGGCTCAGTGTGACCCCATGGACCGTGGCCCACCAGGCTCCTCTGTCCACGAGATCCTCCAGGCAAGAATACTGGAGTGGGTTGCCATTCCCTTCTCCAGGGGATCTTCCTGACCTAGGGATCAAACCTGGGTCTCCTGCATCACAGGCAGATTCTTTACCATCTGAGCCACCTGGGAGGCCATGAAAGAAAACTTTCAAACCAAAGTGAGGCGAATGTCAGGATGCAGTCTAAAGAAGGCCCCACCCTTCTGAGACAGGCTTGTTTGCTCAAGGAGTGTGGGCCTCTGGGGACCGCAGTGACACACTGAGTCCCCTCTGGCTTAGTAGTGAGGCCTCAAATTAATTTTTAAATTTTTCTCTCCCTCTCCCTTTCCCTCTAATATAGATTGACATTGACTTAATCTTTGCTCTTAAAACATATATTTGATGAAATCAGTTGTTCAGTAGATTACAGGCTGTATCTTTGCTCTTAACAATTGGAATCTGCAAAAAGAAACAAACCTTACCAACTCTGTAATTAAACAGGCTTGTGGACGAAGGCAAAGCCTCACCAGCCCTTCTAGCAACAGCCATTTCTAAGAGAAATTGCTAGACCTTGTGTCCTTCAGAGAACAAAAGTGTAAAATGAATAAAATGAGCAGAATTATGAATGCAGATTTGCATCCAATACCTTATTGGTAAATTGCAGACCCTGTATTATTATAATATTCCAAACAACTTGGAACTGACAAAATGAGGCTTTATTTTTGTAGGCTAAGAAATTTGAATAGCAAGTTGCCTTTTATAAACGCTGGAAATAATGTCTAGGCTTTGATCCTTAAGAGGGAGAAACTTTGTTTCTGGATGCTAAGTAGTGATTTCTGAACGTTGTAAATAGAAAATGTCTCCACACGTGGTATCGATATCCATGGCAGCACTAACGGCATTTCCTTTGTCAGAGGTAAATACAGGTACTTTGTCAACAGCAGTGCCTCATTTGTTGGGGGTAGGAGAGATTACGGACAGTCCTTATCCAGTGTACAACTGATGTAATCAGACGCCCCTTGTCCCTACCTGTCCAAGTTTCCTTAGAGTGAAGTGTCCATCTTCTCTTTTTTAAGATGTGTGTGTGTGCCTCCCAGAATATTGGAAATAAAAACACGAATAAACAAATGGGACCTAATTAAAATTAAAAGCTTTTGCACAACAATGGAAACTATAAGCAAGGTGAAAAGACAGCCTTCAGAATGGGAGAAAATAATAGCCAATGAAGCAACAGACAAACAATTAATCTCAAAAATATACAAACAACTCCTGCAGCTCCATTCTAGAAAAATAAACAACCCAATTAAAAAGTGGGCCAAAGAACTTAACAGACATTTCTCCAA